>JANAVB010040619.1:42852141-43394641 GCA_029216955.1 Iris pallida
TTCTTCAAGATTCTCGAGATCATTGGTCGCAACGTGTAACGTCCCAGTCCCAAAATACTTAGGACTAAGTGCGTAGACATGCCAGCTGCACACATATGAAGTATAACCCAAGATATGGAAACCTCGTATGTACACATGAGCTGTAAAACACAGTAAACCATGATAACTAAATCTCATCCACACAATAAAAGAATAATAATATAAATCAACTAGGAATTTTGTCATTATATATGTAGTTAGGCGGAGACAAATCCACTACCAACCATTTTAAATGAGAGAAAATATACAAGAAAATAATGGATAAAATAACAAGATAAACCAAGAGCAATCATCTTCGAAGGGATGGAGAAGATCACAGCCTTGGCTAGAACACCTGCAAAAAATTGTAAAGCAAACACCTAGAGAGATCACCAGGTCCTCAGAAGGATGTAATAAGATACATGAAGAACATGCCATAATAAACTAAATATAAAATATGTCACAAGTCACAAGTCACAAGTAAAAGTAAAGCGTCCCAACCATAACACGGTCCAATATCCCATCATCGAAATAGTAGACTACCCCTACAACCAAACAAGAACAAGGGGTAGCACACTATTTCGTGATGTGACATTGCCCCATGCCATGACTAGGACAGAGTGTGACATGACAATGACTAAGGTCTCCTAACATTTCTAGTATGCAAAAGACATCTCGATGTATGGGCAGATAAAGGCTGACTCCCCTAAGACTAACTCATGACTCACACACGTCAAGTACCAATACTATCAGCGACATAACTCGAGGCTACAGGCCCACGTGACCCATCAGTCCATATAGCTCGAGGCTAGTGACCCTTGCGACACGACTATCATAGTACGCAGTTACTATGACTTTTGGATTTGCATAGCCCATACATCTACCTGTCTTCACCCTCCCAAGGGTCATTGACAAGAGGTAGTCCGCTAAGACTAGGCCCACATGCATATTAAAAGACTAGTAAGAAAAATAATTGAAAGCAAAATAAGTAAACTATGAACGACAAGTCATGGATCCAACTGAAAATAAGTAGGTAATAAATATGAAGTAATCAAATAAAGAAACAAGTAACTAATTATAAACAGTAAATAAGGCAAGGTATGTTGCCTGAGGTGGTGTGCAAAAGAGCAGGATCCGATAGCTCAAACCAGCAAATCGACGAAGCAAAAGACTCTGAATCCACGAACGGCTCTGGATGCTGAAACAAACATCAAGAACGTTCTCGGTATAAAAGATATATCTAGGAAACACCTGTCCAAAAGTCCAATTCTGGAACATGGGCAAAATCGTAATTTCATGTCAAAACGATGTCCACCGTTGGACCCGTTTTGCATCGAAACACGTACCAATACCTACGATCTCTAAAGTCGTCAAACTATATGTCTACATGTCTTGATTTGAGGAGACGAACCCAACCGTATGTCCAGAGTTGGATTCCGGTGGGCCGTGCACAATTTTGTCCGTTGGAGCGGGTCGTGGACCCGCTAAAATAGCGTTCCGGTCGACCTTCTCAGATTCGGACCCATCTTGGCAGACAGGACCAGAAAAATGACACGGTCCTGCTGGCACAAGTTTTGTCTCAATACAACGGACGTGCATAAAATAATTAGAAAATTTGCAAAGAGGTCGATACGGTAAATTTTGACGGATACGCATCAAATTCGTCGCGCACACGCAACCAATTTGAATTCCGTCAAAGCCCACACCTTCGCGTGTCGATTCGCACATTTTGATGCTTTCGATTCGTGACCACGTCGCCCAGTTTGTCGGGACGCACGCCGTATCAGAATTTTTTTCTAAAATTTTACTTTTTGAAAAAACTATTTTTGGGCAAACTTTGGAATCGGATTTATTTGCATCTAGTAAACAAAAATTTAATCTATCAGAAAGGTTTTGTAGGCCTATATGTTAACTAATTTGTTGTTCAAAAGTTTTCAAAAATCTCCTCTAGGTTGATGGAAAACAATCCTTAAACATAGGTAATTGAAACTGTTTTAAAACTGTCATAAAATAGTTTTTTAGGATTTTTGAATCGAATTTTTGATTCTATGGTTCGATATTAATACGAACTAGTTGTGGGATTATCTAGGGGGTTATGTAGACTCTCATAACATTTTATGAAATAAAAAATACTCGACTATGTGTGGAGAAACCAAACAGAGAAGATAGGTACCTTGGTTGTATTATCAGGTCGGACCGTCTCTGTTTCTGGTGCTACGACGTCGGCCAGCGGCCATCCGCGGTAGCACTAGCGTGCGCGCGCGGGGCGAGGGGGCGACTACCAAGTGGCAAAGGAGGCTGGGGTTTGTCGACAGCAAGGGTGAGTAATTTTAGGGTTTAGGTGGAGTTTACTCGGCCCCTTTCCGATTCTATATATATAACTAAGTTATATATATATATTTGGTTATGTGGCTTTGGGGGGCAGCTTGGGTTGGCGTGCGAGAGCACTATTCCCGTAAGGAAACAGTACTGCGGGTTATTATTATTATTATTTTTTTATTTTTCTTTGAACATTGGTTTATATATATATATATATATATATATATATATATATATATATATATATATATATATATATATATATATATATATATATATATATATATATATATATATATATATATATATATATATTGTTATAAATTCAAACAATTAATATATAATCTTATAAAATTCATTGGAATATTTCTAAAATATTCTGATAATTAATTTAAGCATTTATCTAATAGCTATCTATATTGTAGCATCTCTTGCTAATAATAATATTTAGCAATTAATTTATTTATTTAACACAATACATTTTAAATGGCTAATAAGACCCCATAAAAAAATTACAATAAAATTTCTTAAATTAAAAAAATACAAATACATTACTAATACCTTTAGTAATAACTTTGTTACAAGTTCATATGTCTATACACATATTATAGCTTTTATCTCTAGAAAAAGATTACAAAGTTAAAAAATACTAAAAAATATATATATGCAATAAAATCCCAAATTTTTTAGAGTTTTATATCCTACCCAACTTATAAAAATTTTATCCTCGAAATTAAAAATAATCTAATATCAAGGAACAACGGAATTAATATGAAGGAGGGTGAGTACTTCAAATCGTATCTCGATTTTTTTTGAAAACCATGGGGGAGGTAAATATAAAAGAAATTCACACTGGTTCCATATCCTACAAGATAAGGTATTATGGGTTCACGTACTACCCAACTTATAGAAATTGTCCACCCGTAAAGATCGTCGTTACTACAAGACTTTTGAGGAGGACAATTCTAGGGAGGGGCACGAGAATAACGGACACTTCTAACCGCAGTCTCGGATTCTAAGTGAGCCTCGATAACTACATGACGTTCTTGGTCAATAACTACTGTAAGAAAGTGTTACAAATTTTACGTTGTTCATAACGGTCATGCTTTCAACAAGATGGTAGGAACCCCTTGTTCGAATATAACTAGAATGTGTCGGTTCAAAGGAATTTCAGTTTTCGCCTAACACGATAACTAAGAGATGAGAGTCCGCAGAAAGCCTTGTCATAGAATTTGAAGACAAGGTATGATTAGTAGGGGTTTATTCTTTAAGTCATATGGACTATGAGTACGAAATTGGGGTTTTGGTGTTGTGTAGGAGTTTCACGCTTATTTAAGTGTACAACATGTATCATAAGTGTGAAGGGTCTTGCATGGATCATGGGTATTTAGTCTAGCCAAGGGAAAGGGTCGAATAAACACAAGTAAAATCATATGGGACAGAAATAGACATTTATGGCTTGTTCTAATGAGAAATATGTCATTCATGTGGTGTAATTGAAATGAATCATAGGGAGGTACGTTTATGTGGAACATGTATATTATGTGTGTAGAGGGGCTCGTCTAGTTCATGAGTGTGAAAGTTGTTGGATGGAAAAAGGCAAGTGTTATGCTTCAAATATCAAAGTCACGGAAGAGGGTATCAAATAATATAGGTTGGAGTGGACGTTCTGAATTTACTGTTTTACTAGTTCAATTGGAAGCAATCTATCCTAACCATTGCTAATTTTAGAGAGACTTGCCTATACATTTCAGAAATTTTATTTCAAAATTTTTTGAAACTAAGGCACGATTCTATAATAGAACAGAATGTGAAGAATCAGGGTTGCGATCTTTTACCGCGATTATCTAAACACACGAGCAAGTGATAAAAATGTAATACGAAGATTGTATCACAAATTTCAAACAAGTGAAAAAGCGGTTATGAACATAATCCAGTTGGCATCCCATCTTGAAGGGTTGTGCTTTCTAAGTTCAAGATTCTTATAGAACTTGGTTGATCGTGGGAAGCACAGTGGAAAGTTTTCTGAGAAGGTAAATTTTCAAGAAGCTGTTGCGGATATGAGTAACTTTTGATCGTAGTCACGAGCTCTATAAAAGTGTAAGTATTACTCACTTATCATTGCTCATGTATCGATCATGGCTTATCAAGGTAGTAGGAGTGGTCTTGATCAAACATAACCGGAAACAAGTTGGTACAACGAGATTCCATTCATTTCATAACGTAGGCTATAAAAATACAGTTACGAAATCTATGGAAGGAGTATTAGTGAGCCAAGAGGTGGGGCCTACATAATAAGGATGGGGGCCTATTTCATCAAGTTTGATTTTTTTAGCCAGGGTGATTAACCAGGTTCCTGAAGCCCAAAGATGCGCCTTCTGCATCTTTTGTGTTTAAGTAGTACAATAAGACTCAATTGATGGCACACTAGTGGCATATGCGTAATGGGCTTCGAGTAGAACACAACCATATTTTGGGTCAAAAGATTTGAGTCAAGGTTGGATCTCTAATTGAAGTCAAAGAGGACAATGGTATTATGTAGGGGTTGTAGCTAGCCTTTTTGACTCGAAAGTCGCATCATAGAAATAGAGTACAAGGGGACGTGTTTTAGAGGGACATGATATATCTACATGAAGGTGGAGTCGTCTATGTCTTGTATGTGAAATTTGTTGGAAGGTAAGAGTTGGTCTTGTGCTCCGAATATTAATGTCACGGTCAGGGACACCAAATGATCTAAATGGAAAGTGAGAGTTCATGGGGCGCTAATTTATTATCCCAATTTAATCGATCGGTAATCGTAATGATCCTAAAATTTTAGTAGGCTTACAATCTATACACTTCAGGAATTCATTTCTTGATATTAGACAAAGGCACGATTCTATGGTTAATAAAGTTAGAGAAAATTCAAGTCGAATTATCGTACCTCGATCTTTGATTATGGAAGAATACTATATGATGTAATAGGATTTGTGATACGATAGACATGAATAAATTGGAAGGTGGTTCTCCGATTTCGAATAGATGGAACGATTGCTTAAATATAGCTCTCATGGCCATAGGTGGTATGGCGAAATAAGGGGGATATTCTAAGTATATCTTCTCTCAAATATGAGCATTTTCTTTTCCCCAGTAAGTAAAAGCAAAAAACAATAAGGAGTTCAAGGGAGAGGGAATCGATTGCAATATAAGTGGTTCCAAGGCGACTGAATAATTTAGAGGGAGTTGTCAAGGCGGTTGCGGATGAGATCCTAGTAACATCTATATCTCAATCCACGTGGGATAATCAAATGAAGGGCGAAACAAATGTACTAAGGTTGATCAGACCATAATACACCGATTCTAATTAGATAATATGTTAGTGGGCGTCCCCAATAAACACATGTCCTGAGCAAACTCGATCAAGAAGAAGCTTGCAAAAACTAGGCAATAATTGCGGCGTTAGTTAAGATAGTAAAAAATATAAGTACGCAAGATTTATGATTGAAAGAAAACACAAATAGTTCAAGTTTATCTAATTTTAAGACTCGTCCAGTATTCGTGTCTCTACCGTTGTCCTACTGTTTTCTTATCTAAGGCCTTCTTTGAACTAATGAGGCATGGGTCTTTAATTGCATTATAGTCGAGGTAATCTTTTTAAAATCCTCCTTAATGGTTTGCAAGGACAAATAGAGTGATAGGTTATGAGGTATACTACCCAACTTATAAGAGTCAACTAATATGGTGATTAAACAATAGAGGAATATATACTATGAGTTATGTTTCTAACCATTACCAAGCACGAAGGAAAGAGGGATAAAATTTACGGTAGAACAAGGAATCAAACAAAAGGCAAGTCAAGGCATTTAAACGAGAGTTTGAAAATAGGATTCAAGAAAGAAGGTCAAGCTTGTGGATAAGATTCCTAGATTCTAATCCTATATGCAGGCTCACATCGGTATAGTAACGTAACCGAAGTGATAAACTGATCTGCATGGGCCACCACAAAAGCATGTAATGTCCCAATCCAAAAATACTTAGGACTAAGTGCGTAGATATGCCAGCTGCACACATACGAAGTATACCCCAATATTTGGAAACCTCGTATGTACATATGAGCTGTAAAATACAGTAAACCATGATAACTAAATCTCATCCACGCAATAAAAGAATAATAATATAAATCAACTAGGAATTTTGTCATTATACATATAGTTGGGCAGGGACAAATCTACTACCAACCATTTTAAATGAGAGAAAATATACAAGGAAATAATGGATAAACTAGCAAGATGAACCAATAACAATCATCTTCGAAGGGATGGAGAAGATCACGGCCTTGGCTAGAACACCTACAAAAAATCACAAAGCATACACCTAGAGAGATCACCAGGTTCTCAGAGGGACGTAATAAGATACATGAAGAACATGCCAAAATAAACTGAATATAAAATATGTTACAAGTCACAAGTAAAAGTAAAGTGTGCCAACCACAACACGGCCCAATATCCCATCATCGAAACAGTAGACTACCCCTACAACCAAACAAGGACAAGGGATAGCACACTATTCTGCGATGTGACATTGTCCTATGCCATGACTAGGACAGAGTATGACATGGCAACGACTATGGTCTCCTAACCTTTCTAGTATGCAATTTAGAAGATATTTCGATATATGGGCAGGTAAAGGCTGACTCCCCTAAGACTAACTCACGACTCACACACGTCAAGTACCAATACTATCAGCCGGCATAACTCGAGGCTAGCGGCCCACGTGACCCATCAGTCTACATAACTTGAGGCTAGTGACCCTCACGACACGACTACCGTAGTATGCAGTTACTACAGCTTTTGGATTTGGGTAGCCTATACATCTAACTGTCTTCACCCTCCCAAGGGTCACTGACAAGAGGTAGTCCGCTAAGACTAGGTCCACATACATATTAAAAGACAAGCAAGAAAAATAATTAAAAGCAAAACAAGTAAACTATGAACAACAAGTCATGGATCCAACTGAAAATAAACATACAATAAAGGCAATAATCAAAAAAAGAAACATGCAACTAATTATAAACAGTAAATAAGGCAAGGTATGTTGCCTGAGGTGGTGTGCAAAAGAGCGGGATCCGATAGCTCAAACCAGCAAATCAACGAAGCAAGAAACTCAGAATCCACAAACGGCTCTGTATGCTGAAACAAACATCAAGAACGTTCCTGGTGTAAAAGATATATCTAGGAAACGCCAGTCCAAAAGTCCAATTCTGGAACATGGGCAAAATCGTAATTTTGGGTCAAACGGTATCTACTGTTGGACCCATTTTACACCGAAATACGTGCCAGTACCTACGATCTCTAAAGTCGTCAAATTACATGTCTACGGGTCTTGATTTGAGGAAAAGAATCCAACCGTAAGTCCAAAGTTGGATTCCGGTGGGCCGTGCACAATTTTGCCCGTTGGAGTGGGTCGTGGACCCGCTAAAATAGCGTTCCGGTCGTTCTTTTCAGATTCGGACCCAACTTGTCACACAGGACCAGAAAAATGATACAGTCCTGCTGGCACAAGTTTCGTCTCAATACGACAAATGTGTACGAAGTAATTGGGAAATTTGCAAAGAGGTCGATACGATGAATTTCGACGGATACGCATCAAATTCGTCGTGCACATGCAACCAATTTGAATTTCGTCAAAGCCCACATGTCCACGAGTCGATACGCACATTTTGATGCTTTCGGTTCATGACCACGTCGCCCAATTTGTCCGGACGCACGCCGTATCGAATTTTTTCTAAAATTTTACTTTTTGAAAAAACTATTTTTGGACAAACTTTGGAATCGAATTTATTTGCATCTAGTAAACGAAAATTTAATCTATCAGAAAGGTTTTGTAGGCCTATATGTTAACTAATTTGTTGTTCAAAAAGTTTTAGAAAATCTCCACTGGGTTGATGAGAAACAGTCCCTAAACATTTGTAATTGAAACTGTTTTAAAACTATCATAAAATAGTTTTTTCAGGATTTTTAAATCGAATTTTCGATTCGATAGTTCTATACTAATGCGAACTGGTTGTGGGATCATCTAGGGGGTCATGTAGACTCTCCATATCATTTTATGAAATAAAAAAATACTCGACTATATGTGGAGAAACCAGACAGAGAACATGGGTACCTCGGTTGTATTATCAGGTTGGACTGTCTCTGTTTTTCCTACTGTGACGTCGGCCATCGGCCATCCGCGGCAGCGCTGGCGCGCGCGCACGGGCAAGGGGGAGACTACCAAGTGGCAAAGGACGTTGGGGTTTGTCGGCATCAAGGATGAGTAATTTTAGCGTTTTGGTGGAGTTTACTTGGCCCTTTTTCGATTATATATATATATTTTTTTTAATATATATATATATATATATATATATATATATATATATATATATATATATATATAAAAGTTATATATATATATATTTTTTATAATATATATATATATATATATATATATATATATATATATATATATATATATATATATATATATATATATATATATATAACTAAGTTATATATATATATTTGGTTCTGTGGCTTTGAGGGGCAAGCTCGGGTTGGCTTGCTAGAGCACTGTTCCCGCAAGGGAACAATGCAGTGAGTTATTATTATTATTATTATTATTATTATTATTATTATTATTTATTTTATTTTATTTTATTTTTTGAACATTGGTTTATACATATATTTATATATACATATTGTAATAAATTCAAACAATTAATATAAAATCTTATAAAATTTATAGGAATATTTTTAAAATAATCTGATAATTAATTTGAGCATTTACCTAATATCTATCTATATTGTAGCATCTCTTGCTAATAATAATATTTAGCAATTAATTTATTTATTTAACATAATACATTTTAAATGGCTAATAAGACCCTATAAAAAATTACAATAAAATTTCTTAAATTTAAAAAATACAAATACATTACTAATACCTTTAGTAATGAATTTTTTACAAGTTCATCTGTCTATACACATATTATAGCTTTTATCTTGTTACCAGGATAATTAACAAAATCTAGAAAAAGATTACAAAGTAAAAAATACTAAAAAAATATATATACAATAAAATCCCAAAATTTTTGGGGTTTTACACAACGTTTGGCAGGGCATGGAAACTCGATGTTGCTCGATGCTTACATGATGATTTTGCTGTAGAGATTTCACGACAGTGAAGGGGCTTGGGTTCGATGGCACGAGGCAGTTTCCGGTTGTTGGAGCTCACATCAAAATCCTTAACAGTATTGGAGGAGGGTACGACAATGGCATCTATCGGCGTGACGAATGGCCTTATCGATGCACGTGGGGTAGAGAGCTTATTCCCTGGCGGTGGAGCTCAGCATGGGGAGGCCACAGTGCTGGTGCTATTAGTAATTTAGTTACTATATCTTTAATTTAGATACTAAATATATTATTATTTGAGTAAAAAAGAATTAATTAGTTAGACTTTTGTATTATCTAGGACCTGGACTTGACTTGGTACCTGCGACCTCAGCATGCTTGGAAGAACACCAGGCAAGTATATCTTGTCCTTCTTTACAGTTTATTTACATCCTTATTCCTTTTCGTTTGTTACACGTTATTATCTAGTTTCTTTTGTTGATTGTTGACATGTGTTTTCTCATATTATGTATACTAGTATAGTTGCCTCATTGATATATAGTCTTGTTCACGGTTGGCATTATAGTTCATATTGGATATGTTCTCACTTGTACTTTGATTGAGTCGTATCGTAGGACGAGTGCGTCATGACTGAACTACTAATCCTAATTTGTTTATTCTCAAACTACGAGTCCACACTTGGGGTGAGGGTTGATTATTTGAGTTAACCTGTGAGTCCACACTAGGGACGATGGTTGACCGTTTGAACTAACCTGTGCGAGTCCCACTAGGGAAAGGGTTAGTTATTTGTTCAAACCTGTGAGTCCATATTAGGGACGAGGGTTTGATTTTCTGCTTGATTTTCTTGTCATATGTTAATGTTTCCTTTCTAGCAGTTCATTTATACGTAGTTGTTCTCATACTCATGTTTCGCTGTTGCTTAGTCATTTTCTATCCTGGTTTTCTTTATGCATGTTATTACTGTTAGATAGGCATGTTTTATGTATCTTGCTAGTCCCCTGAGGACCTTGTGATCTCTCTAGGTTATTGCTGAGCTCGTAGAATAATGGGATGATTATGATTACATCTGCAGGATCCAGGTTTTTATAGTGATATTATTTTATTGTCCTCTCATGCTTTATATTCCTTATCATGATATATTCTGCTTGTTAGCCTAGTTTAGATAAACTCATATTATTCATTCTAGTCTACTCGAATATGTATGCTAGTGGACGGCAGACCATGACCCATATTGTTCATTCTTGTTTTATATTCTTCTTGTGGATTGAGATATAGTTTAACTTACCATATTAGACATGATACTCTATTCTGGACAGTGTATACGTATTCCAGTTGGGCTGGAGTCTGTTAGATACGTAGATGACATGCTTACGTATCCTTGTCCTATATATTTTGTGACTGGGGCGTGACAGGTATCAACGACGGAAATGGTCTCTCGGTGAGACAACAAGGGTGTGGGGTCGGTCAACAGAGTTCGAAAGAGGGAGAGCAGGCCGCGGGAGTCAGCATAACTCAATATCCTCTTCTCTTTTCCAGACTTTTCTCGTACATTTGCCGTAATTAAAGTCCCATATATGAAGGAGACTCTCTCTCTCTCTATATATATATATATATATATATTTATATATATACTAGCCTAGTGGTTAAGAGAGATGCATGTGGCCCTATTAGTCAGAGTTCGAGCCCTAGTGGAGGCGAGTTCGCCATAATTACCCATATTATATATATATATAATATATATATATATTATATTTTATATATATATATATATACATATATATATATATATATATATAATATATATAGTGATAATTATGTGATGTATACTCAAATATTTAAACGTACCTATGTTGCTAAACACTGCCGGGGATATGCATGAGATATTAAGGAATGAACATATCCCATAATATATTATAGAGAGTGTTTGCCATCGAAAATACAACAAGGTTTTGTTGATTAAAACTTTGGTATTTTAATTACAAATAAAATAGTATACAATGTAGGACTTAGACATAGTCCTATGAGTACACTTTTATTTTTATCTAGGAACTGTATCGGTGGAGTAAGTGATAATGCGTTGATTCTGTTGACGATCTGACGACAATCTTGGATGAGAACTATATCGGTATAGCTCTCTAGGCTGCTCTAGATGCTGGAGCGTTTAGAAGAGAAGTAGACGTTACATGTCTCTTCTCGTCTCTGTAGATAGATATGATGATCTATCTATCTGTGTGTGTGTGTGTCTGTCCGGATGAAAGAATGATCCCTCTTTTTATAGGCAGCAGACTGGTCTGCTCATACGTGCATATGTTGGATGCGCCTGTACATGGAAACGCCACGTGGCTGATGCTGTAGGGCGCATGGACAATGCGCCCCGAGTTGAAGCTGAATCTTGTTTGAACTGTACTGTTAGGCTACGGTGGAGTTGACACGTGGCAGTTGCGAAGATTCGGCCATTGCTGAGATCTTGTGTGGATAGCACCCATTCAAAGGCAGAACCGAGTCAAATGACACGTGGTACGTATTTATGGCTCAAAGATCTCGGATTTGGTGGAGGGTGATCTGTTAGGATGCACCTAGGATCTGGCGCATGGGAAGACTTGGTCTATGAATTTCAGAGGTCACAGATAAGTCTGGGTGCATGGCTTCTGAGGCGCATGCAGAGCTTCGAGTGCATGGCTGTGGAGGCACGTTCAGGGAATTAGCTTATATCTTTTAGAATCAGGAGTAAGTTGGGAGCGCATGGATTTTGAGGCACATGCAAACCTCTGGGCGCATAGCTGTGGAAGCGCATGCAGGGACTTAACTTTTGTCTTTTGGGATCAGGATAAGTCGGGAGCACATGGCTTTTGAGGCGTATGCAAATTTCTGGGCACATGGCTGTGGAGGCGCATGTAGGGACTTAACTTTTATCTTTTGGGATCAGGAGTAAGTCGGAAGCGCATAGCTTTTGAGGCGCATGCAAATTTTTGAGTGTATGGCTGTGGAGGCCCATTCAAGTGATCGGTCGGCCACGTGACAAGGACAACTGTAGCCGACAAAATGTAATGATGAAGATGACGTTGGCGGCTCTTCGTTTTCTGCAAAAAGCTGCCAACTGTCCAGTCTTCAGAAAGCGTGCTGCCAACTCTGTCACATAGCTTTAAATGCTTGATGGGTGACGAGTTGAAGTAGGTGCATCAGTTTGTGCCTCACTAGGAGCATGGGTCTATGTCCTATTGGGCGCATCGGCATGGAGCGCATAGTGCTGATGGCGCATATGCCGCATGGCACATCCTTATTGGCCCGTCTGTTGAGTTCTTCGAGGCGTTAATGGCTGTTTTGACTTGGCTGAATATGAAGAGGCATAT
This sequence comes from Iris pallida, assembly GCA_029216955.1. Taxonomy (NCBI): domain Eukaryota; kingdom Viridiplantae; phylum Streptophyta; class Magnoliopsida; order Asparagales; family Iridaceae; genus Iris; species Iris pallida. Next base: position 42,864,977 of record JANAVB010040619.1, read on the forward strand.
TCATTGGCATTAATGCAAATTTGTTGCACAAAATATGAGAAGACTGCCACTTGGCGCATGGGAGTGTTGCCCCGGCCTATAAATAGCTTTGTGAAAAGTTTTGTTTCTCATTTCACTTAGCTTTCCTTCATAAAGATGAACTCGATCAGTCTCCTGCCTCGGCGAGTTGACGATAAACTCCTTTAGAAGATGAAGATGTGCCGAGTTGGTTTATTCACCATCGGCCCTATTTTCGTACATGCCTATGAAAGTGTCTGTTGCATCCAAATATGTAAAACCCCCTAAATTTCTACTATTTATTTTTTTTTGGTACTGATTTAAAATTTTGTATTGTACATCGCGTAGTCGTATTTTACGTCGCGCACGAAATTTTATTTTTCGTAATTGCTCGACGAGTGCGAATATGTGCGAGCGTACATATTTTTAGGAAAAACATTTTTCTTATTTTTTATATAGTTTCAAAATATATATAATAAGTATTTTAGTTATCGTTCCAAAATTCTAAATTTTTTATTTTATTTATAAAGCCTTTTATTTACATAGTTATAATAATAAATAATTTTTTTAAGTATAAAATGGTATATTAGAAAAGTATATTTATGTAAATATTATTTGTACAAACATATATTTTTCGTAGTTATTTATTAGTTTATTTTAAATAATAATGTAATTTTCAAAATTATTATTAATAGTATTCTTGGAAAATGTATTTCTAAATTATTGTGACGATTTAAATCGTGATTTGAATTTTTAGATTGATTTAAATAGTAGATATTTGAAATTTGATTTATTTGATTTGATTTTAAACTAAAGGGATATAATTTAAATTGGATTTGTATTGGATTTGTATTTGATTTCATTGTTTTAAATTAAATTGCGAATTATCTAAATTGGGTTTGAACTAATCCTAATTCCTATCCAATTGGGAATTCCCACATCCTATAAATAGGCATGTACTCCTCCAATTTTTATCATCCACCAAATTGTCTCCACAAATAAATTTCCACAACCCAAACCCGTACATCGTGTCAGTGTCTAACCTTTTTTCGTGTCAGCCCGTGTCGGCAGGTGTCTTTCCATTAATTAATTCTTTACAAATACATTCGTTCCCTTCTTGGCGTCCGACAATTTCGGACCTCATCATCATCCTCGTGTCCGACACCTGGACACGATCCATAACCCAAACCCTAAACCTAGCTCGACCTCCCCGACACCATCACCACCCATCCCATCCCACGACAGCACCCATCCACCATCAACCCCGTTCAACCACCGGGACCTTGTCCAAACACCAAGCACACCACCACCTCGACCACTTGCCGAAAAACCCCCAACCACCTACCAGTCCACCGCCACCGGCCATCGCCGGCTGTGTTACCACCACCAGAATATAAACACCACCACCCAACTACACTGAAAGGGGAAAAGAGTGACAACCTACGTCGGCGTAGCGCCCAGCGTGACCCCCGTGCCAGATCCGCCCCTCCGCGTGTGTCCGCCGTGACCACCGTGGCCGACTTCCCCCAAACCCTTTCCGGTGTAACTCCATCGTGTACGCCGGGTGACGTCTCCACCGCAGCGCCCATCCGCTGCCGACCGCCCGTCCCGATCTGCCAAGCCTCCGGCCACCGCTCCAGCGAACCGTCTCCCTCCGTACCGAGAAGCCATGACACCTCCCCGAGCGCCCGCTGCTCTCTCCGCCTACGCCCGAGCCCCGACCTCTCTTCCCGACTTCATACGCCTCTCCCCGTCGAAAAAACCCTCCAGATCCGCCGAGATCCCTTCCTCTCCACCGAAACCCCGTCCCGTCGACTTTGCCTCCTTCTCCATCCTCTCCGCCTCGCCGCTGAACTCCGGCACAAACCCCCTCAAATCTCTCCCCTTCGCGCTCGTCGTCTTCCCCAACCTCCCGTTCTCCACTCGACTCTTCTTCTCTCTCTCTTTCCCTTCTTCTCCTTTTTGTTTTTTGGAAGAGTAGCAGCAGTCATTCGACTGCTGTGTTTTTTTATTTTTTATTTTGATTTAATTATTTTCTTATTGCTGTTTTATTTCATTTTATATTTTTTTGTGATGTTGTTTAGTTTGTGTTTTGGTTAGTTTGGTTCTTCTTCTTTTAAGTATCTATCGTTATTATTATTTTTTTGAAAAGACAACTGTAGCCAGGTTTAGATAGTTGTCTTCTAAGTACATTTCTATATAATTTGGGTGTTTCAAGATTGAAGAGCAACATCAGTGAAATACTGCTGGTTTATTGATATTATTAATATTAGTATAATAGTTTTGTTTTTTTTTCATTTACTTTATATGTCTCTTAAAAAGCTTATACTAATATTAGTATTATTTTTAATATTAATATTAATATTAATATTATTATTATTATTATTATTATTATTATTATTATTATTATTATTATCATTTCTTATTTTGTTGTTGTATTTTGTTTCCCTAGTTGAGTTATTTTAATATTATTATTATTATTATTATTATTATTAATGTTATTTTTATGATTTTTTTGTTGTTTACTTTTTATTATAGTATTGTTTTTAGAAAACTAGTTATATATAGGATTTACATGGTGTATAATGATTATTATAATTTTGTGAAATTATTATTAGTATTTTGGTTTTAATATTATTAGGATGATTGCTAACACTACTATTGTTTTTGAAGAGTCATATATATACATATAATATAATATAGTTTAAAATGTTTACAAAGATTTCTTGATTTTTAAAATTGTCAATAAAAAGCATAGCTTTTACCAAAATTTTATTTTTACAAAATATGGGTTTAGTCTTAACTAGTTTTATTATTTTGTTTCCTTATAGTATTTTTATAGAAGATTTCAAAAAATACTACTTTGACAAAACTTAGACTTTCGATTTTTCGGAATTTATTTAAGAGCATATTTTGACTAACAATATTTTAGTATTATAAATAGTTTTCCAAAATCGTATATATATATTATTTATCAAAATTTCCTTTTGATTATCCTTTTGTCCGCGACTAAGCCTATTACTCCCAATCCCTCACCAATTCTGTCCTACCTTATGTCCACCCTATCTAAATTGACCGTTCTGGACCCGATGCACCGGTCTGTACCACCAACAGAGGTCTCCTTGTGTAGTTGTTACACCAAAGTCGTAGTTCATGCTACCATGATTATCGTAGTACACCAGGCATCCTACCAGGCAAGACATCTTGCCATTTGCTGTTTATTTATTTTAGCTCATATTTCATGCATTATTTATTTTCTTATGCAAAATAAACTGTGATACATGACATAACCTGTTAGAACATACTGTTCATTTATATTTCCTGCTATGTATTATTTTTCTCACATTAAACCTAGATTTAAGGGACCACCTTGTGTGTTGCATTCATTGGCCTTGACACGTTGTACCACGAAGTTGTGTGTCGCATATAGGACACGGAAGTGCGTGATTGGCTGGCCACCAGTACGTACAAGCCGTACGATAGGAATAACCGCTAATAGAGATTGCATGCTAGTTTGACTTAAACGGTTATATTGGTTTGTGTTGTGGATACAACACAGTAGGCATTAGGCGGGGAGGACAATTCCTTAGCGTATGGGCTTCGATGCACTTCCTTTGTGACCCGGACTCTCCGCTGGAGATACGGGGTTGATGCGTAGGAAGGATTGTTCTTAACTACATTTCACTTAGAACGGTAGGCTACCTTTATCCGTTAGGTACGAGTACTTTTGGTTTGGGTACTTGTATCTGACCGTGGCTTGGAACAATAACTTATCGCAGATTAGTTCATCACATCTTGTCCTTGTTTGGTTGTAGGTGTAACTTACTACTTCGATGATAAGGTATTGAACCTTGTTGGGGTCCGAATACCATATTAGATTCATAGCAGGGAAAGATACGTCGCCGTGAATTAGTTTACCATCTCCTGTACTCGTTTGGTTGGGAAGATGGTACGCTCGTTCAGTAGGTGCATATTGGACCATGTTATAATTCGATTTACTTATTTATTTGAGCAATATTTATTCAGTTTATATGGCATAATATTATGTATCTTGTTACGTCCCTCTGAGGACCTGGTTATCTCTCCAGGCGTGTGCTATTGTCTTTCGCAGGTGCTCTAGATTTAGCCGTGATTATCGCTACTTCTTCGAGGATGATTTCATTTGGATCGTCTTCACTTCGCTCGCCAAACTTATTTCTTTCTTATGTATTTTTCCTTATCTTGTTGGTAGTGGATTTGTCTCCACCCAACATATTGTATCAAGACAATTTATTCTCATTATATGACATCTTCTATTCATTTATTTTGTGTGGATGAGATTAGTTGTAGTTTTACTACATTTTATAGCTTATGTATTCATACGAGGATGCCATATATTGGTGTGTACTTCGTATGAATACAGCTGGCATGTCTACGTTCTTAGTCCTACGTATTTTGGGACTGGTGCATTACATATTTTTGTGGTGGCCCATACAGGTCAAGATAAATTATTTGGTTACTTTACCATACCAAGCAAGTCTGCGTATAGGATTAGAAGTCTAGGATCTCATCCACATACTTGACCTCTTTCCTTGATTTTATCTACCGTTTGACTCATCAATTGCATCTTGCTTGCTTTCTTCCATCCCTACTCTTATCTTCCCTTCGTGCTTGCTAGAGATTGACCCTACTAGTTAGTTGTCCCAAAACACCATTAGTTTAATTCTTTAAGTTGGGTAGAATACCTTATGAACTAGCAACCCCTTTGACCTAGTGACCTATATTAGCAAGCTTATTTAGATCCTAGAATCTAGAGGACCTAACCCGTCTAGCCAACCAAGGACTTGGACAAGAATACTGTAGGACGACTATATGACTTAGAATCATTCTACCTTCTTCAAATCTTAATCTCTCTTGCCTATGTATTTACCATTTGACTAATGATGCTAAGGTAGCCTAGTTTTTGCAAGCTTATTCTTTATCGAGTTTGTTCATGACATATGCTATTGAGCGCTCACTAGCCTATTGTCTAATCAGAACCGGTGTATAATGGTCTGATCAACCAAGTGCACTTTGGTTCGCTTTTATTATCGTTCTACGTGGATGGGGACATAGCTAAACTTGCCCTCTAGAATCCCATCCACGACTGCCTTGACAATTCCTTTGAAATTATTCGATCGTCTTTGAATCACGTATTCGTATTCGATAACGCCTTCTTCAAACTCTATATTGCTTTCGTTCACCTATTTTAGGAGGACGAAAGCGTTATACTAGAACTTCCTCTAGCCATCTTATCGATTACGACTATATCGTATTATTTTTCTATGATCTAGATCGCAATTTCTTACGCCATGATTTTGTTGTTGTTCATCATCGATACCCCTTGTGTCTTCTCACCCCTACGAATTCTTAATTTCGAGGACGAAATTCTTTTAAGTTGGGTAGGATGTAAAACCCCTAAATTTCTACTATTTATTATTTATTTTTTGGTACTGATTTAAATTTTGTATTGTACATCGCGTAGTCGTATTTTACATCGCGTACGAAATTTTATTTTTCGTAATTGCTCGACAAGTACGAATATGTGCGAGCGTACTTATTTTTAGGAAAACATTTTTCTTACTTTTTATATAGTTTCAAAATAATATAATAAGTATTTAGTTATCGTTCCAAATTTCAAATTTGTTATTTTATTATAAAGCTTTTTATTTACATAGTTATAATAAAAAATAATTTTTTTAAGTATAAAATGGTATATTAGAAAAGTATTTTTGTAAATATTATTTGTACAAACATATTTTGTAATTATTATTAGTTTTTTTAAATAATAATGTAATTTTTGAAATTATTATTAATAGTATTTTTGGAAAATATATTTCTAAATTATTGTGACGATTTAAATCGTGATTTGAATTTTTGGATTGATTTAAATAGTAGACATTTGAAATTTGATTTATTTGATTTTATTTTAAACTAAAGGGATATAATTTAAATTGGATTTGTATTTGATTTCATTGTTTCAAATTAAATTGCAAATTATCTATATTGGGTTTGAACTAATCCTAATTCCTATCCAATGGGAATTCCCATCCTATAATAGGCAGGTACTCCTCCAATTTTTATCATCCACCAAATTGTCTCCACAAATAATTTCCACAGCCCAAACCCGTGCATCGGTCGGTGTCCAACCTTTTTCCGTGTCAGCCCGTGTCGGCAGGTGTCTTTCCACTAATTAATTCTTTACAAATACATTCGTTCCCTTCTTGGCGTCCGACAATTCCGGACCTCATCATCATCCACGTGTCCGATACTTGGACACGATCCATAACCCAAACCCTAAACCTAGCTCGACCTTCCCGACACCATCACCACCCATCCGATCCTACGACAGCACCCATCCACCATCAACCACGTTCAACCACCGGGACCTTGCCCAAACACCAAGCACACCACCACCTCGGCCACTTGCCGAAAAACCCCCGACCACCTACCAGTCTACCGCCACCGGCCATTGCCGCTGTGTCACCACCACCAGAATACAAACACCACCACCCAACTACACGGAGAGGGGAAAAGAGTGACCAACCTCCGTCAATGCAGCGCCCAGCGTGACCCCCGTGCCAGATCCGCCCCTCCGCGTGTGTCCGCCGCGACCACCATGGCCACTTCCCCCAAACCCTCTCCGCGCACTCCGCCGCGTACGCCGTGACGTCTCCACCGCAGCGCCATCCACTGCCGACCGCCCGTCCCGATCTGCCAAGCCTCCGGCCGCCGCTCGGCGAACCGTCTCCCTCCGCACCGAGAAGCCATGGCGCCTCCCCGAGCGCCGCTGCTCTCTCTGCCTACGCCCGAGCCCGACCTCTCTTTCCGACTTCATCCGCCGCTCCCCGTCGAAAAAACCCTCCAGATCCGCCGAGAACCCTTCATCTCTACCGAAACCCTGTCCCTCGACTTCGCCTCCTTTTGTCACGACCCGAACCCGTTTTTTTTTTAAACGGATACGAGACGTGTCCAAGCCAGCCTACGCCGCAGTGTCGGCGGTAGTACGCTGTCACGGCCATGAAGATCATAATCACAAAGATGCTCATTCACATAATTAATTTAATTTACAATGATCACAAGTTTTACATTTGCAGGAAAAATATAACTTGTACAAATATTGAATGACTATAACTTGACTATCTAACTAGTCTCTAGGCTTCTGGCTGCAAGTATTCCCGTCACTCCCCAAGCTAAGTGAATCCACAGCTAACCTGAAAATGTTGGTTTCCAGTCAGGAATGGAACGAGCACAATTCACTGAATGCAATTTCAAATAAAGAAGATGACTATAAAACAAAGGTTAGACATCAATTATGAGTTTTGAAAATAAACAGGAAATATGAAAACCAATAGTAAATAAATAGACACAAACACTCTCCCCGACTGTTAGAAGTACCTTTGATATGTGATCGGTCTCGGGACAATTATGCGACACTGTCTACACTGTCTAAAGTTACACTGTCTACACTGTCTAAGTTACACTGTCTATAGTTACACTGTCTAAAGTTACACTGTCTAAAGTTATACTGTCTACATCAAATATTGAAATAAAGAAACATTGTCTACAAATTAATAATCATGATCTACACAGTTTAAATGCAATAATAAATCACTGTCTACACTGTCTACTTTGCAATAAATAAATCACTGTCTACACTGTCTACACTGTCTACACTGTCTACACTGTCTACAAGAATAATGAATCACTGTCTACACTGTCTACACTGTCTAAGGTCAGATCACACATCCTTGGTACTTCTCATTCCCGACTCAACAATTTATAATAGAAAATAATCACATAATCAATGGCCAATCAATGAAATATAGTGAAAATCAATATCGAAATGCAAACAATAAACTGTACTCGCCTGTGGTCCTGTGCTGGTGAAACCGATGATCCAAATCACTCAATGCCACAATAGTCAAAACCCGTACAACAGTCCCCGGAAGCTGAAACAGACAATACCAATGACCTCAGAATAGTCCAATTAGCTAGGATTGCCTGTCCTTAAGTCCAATTCTGGACACAGGGGCAAAACGGTAATTTCGGGCAAAAACGATGTCCGCCGTTGGACCCGCTTTGCACCGAAAAGCGTGCCAGGGTCAACAGTCTCTAAAGTCGTCAAACTACATGTCTACGGATTCAGTTTTCCGATACGAACCCAACCGTATGTCCAAAGTTGGATTCGGCGGGCCGTGCACAAAATCGCCCGTTGAGTGGGACCGTGGGGCCCGCAAAACGACGTCGATTTCAACTGGCTCAGAATCGGACCAAACTTGGCATGCAGGACCAGAAAAATGATACGGTTCTGTTGGCGCAAGTTTTGTCTCGATCCGACGAACGTGCACAAAGTAATTGGAGAATTTGCAACGTGCACGATACGGAAATTTCGACGGATACGCATCAAATTCGTCGCGCACACGCGACCAATTTGAATTCCGTCAAAGCCCACACGACCACTAAGCCGTTACGCAGCTTTCGATGCTTACGGTGCATGACCACGTCGCCCGGAATGGCGGGACGGACGTCGTGTGGATGAATTTTCAAGTTTTGAAAACAGATTTTTCTCTAACTTTGGAAGCTGATTTCTTTGCACACAGTAGATAAAATTCGAAACTATAAATTAGGTTATAAATCCCTATATGTTGTCTAAAAAGTTGTTCAAATAGAATTTCTAAAACGACACTAGATCGATCGTGATCGATCTTCAAATATGGGTAGTTGGACTGAAATTGTCCTATTTTCTGGATAGGTTTTTGCCAATCTTCGGACTCATTTTACGAGGCGTATAACGCAAAATAAATCAAAGTATTCGAAGGATGTCGGAGTTGGTTATATCGGATCGTACCAGCATTTTCAGGACGGGAAACGATCGCACGATGGTTGAGCTATCGTGCCGCGAAGTCGGGGTCGTGCAGCCTACCCGCTGCTGTCGTTCCGCTGCATCCGAGCGCTCCCGATGTGTCCAGCCGGCCTTGGACGGCCGGCGACGGCCTGTGCGGTGGCCACGGGCGCGCGCGCGTGGAGAAGGAGGCGCATGGGGTCGGTGTTCGTAGGGATTAGGGTTTACTCCCTCGTGATCGCGTAGTATATATACGCCTAGTTCAGAAGCTCGAGCGGGTGCTCGGCTGGGTTTGGGCTCCTTGAGAGCTCGGGTTAAGGGGGGAAAAAGGCTTGGGGTTTTTCGGGCTGGGCCCACTGTTGCTACTGCTATGTCTCTTTTGGTATATCGTGTGAACAGAAGAGTTGTAGAGTTATATATTATGTGTGTTTCTTTTGTTATAACCCTCATATGATTTTACAGTTGCTCAAGGAATTAGGGAGGGTGCGCGTGGGCTTGTGGGGTCTTCGTAGCCCATGTGAGCTGGGATCAGCTCTCAGCTGACCGCTCTGGGCTTCGACTGTTACTGCTCTCTTCTCTTCCTTTGTTTAATTCTTTTTTCTATTACTAATGATATTTATTATCACTAATGCAAATAATATTTATTTATATACCATTATATATATATATATACACGTATTTATTTATATATCATTATATACTTCTATAAAATGTATATCACTATACATAATATTTCTATTATATATACCATATATATCACTAAATATATTTCTGTTACATATATCACTATATATTTATAATATATTCCAGTATATATTTATATCTATATAATAATATTTAATAGACAAAACTTAATATAACCAATAATAAGTAAATAATTATTTATAATAATCTAAAACTATTAAAATAAAATATTTTAAAATTTTCGGGAAGGGAGCTACAAATCTACCCACCTTAAAAATAATTTCGTCCTCGAAATTTAGGGTCAACTTCCATTTCTTTATTCTCCCCCTATCTGATCACCCTATGCTAAATCCATAAATCGATCTATCGAATATACACTTGCAACTCGTCAATAGTTGATCACAAAATTTACTAATGTTACATTTCTAATCCTCCAATGCCAGAGTTCTTCAGTCTGTAATTGTAACAACCCCCTCCGATCCTTTAGGTTAAGTTCTCAAGGTTTAACACCAAGAGTGAAGGCCTCAAGTTTGGTTATTTGCATTATTCACGACAACTTCCATAAACTTGTATTGCTAGTCGTCCTAGAAGCTTGCTGAACTCATATAAACCCTATGAAATTTCAACCCTTACCACCATTTACTATAATCCTAATCGTTATCCTGGAACTTTTTATCACTCGTACTTATGCAGTTCCATCGTAACAATCCTCTGAGATTGAAAATCTTCTCATCGAAATTCTATTTCAACAATAATCTTTCTACTACCATTTTGGTCTCTAGCAATATAATCATCAAATCCCAGTCTGCTAACTTCTATCAATACTTTCAACAAGAATTTGATCACCAAGAACCAGATAGGTGATTCGGAACATATAACCACCTTAACTTACGCTACTTCATCAAAACTTCAAATTCTCAATAGATTCTATCCTCTAAAGAATATATATATTTTTTCTCAAATATAATAAACTTCATCAATGTTCTTCACAATTAATTAACCACCAAGAGTAAGTCGCGGGAATCTCTACCCACCTTTGGTCACACTACTTCCTCAAATCTCTTGTCGCTAAAACTTTATAATCTTCCAGCTACTTGCTAAAATTGCTACAAATGGACATCTACTACTTTTGGCCCCTATAATCCTCTCATATCTATCAAATAACCCAAAATCGAACAATCAACAATTTATACAAGTAGTTAAGAAATATTGGCAAATTCTAATAAGCACGACTATTCGTCGCTTCGAAGTAGGAAGGACAGTAAGGCAGAATAATCGGAGCAACTGTGAAGTTTCAAGAGCAGTGGAGAGTATCCAGTGTTACAGATAGGAAGAAAAGTTTATGGACTACTGCCTTATTTGCTAGGTCGGGCTACTCTAGTCTAGTCATTTGCCAAATCGAAGAATCCTTCGTTTCTTAGAGGGCTTGCAATCCGTGCAATACGAAAATTTCGTTCTCGAAATTCTAAATAAGGTTCTATAATAGAACGAAATTTAGGGAGTCAAGATCGTGATCTTTCCCGTGGTTATTTAAACACACGAGCAAGGGATGAAACGCAATACAAATTCGTATCATGACTCCCGGGTAGATGGAATATTGGTTACGAATGACTTCACGATCTAAGAGGGGAGACCACATAATATATATAGGGACCTATTTCAAATAGTTCGATTTATAGTCAATTATGGTGGTGTGCATGGATGTGTTTTACTAGGTCTTAATGGATTCCCTAATTGGACACCAATCTTTAGTTGGATGAACCCTGGATTTCAATCTATACGGACCGAACAAGGTCCCAACGATAAACTATTTTTTACTAGGTTATGGTATCCTAGAATAGGTTTCTATCCAAGGGTTGAGCTAGTTGCCCGTCAAGTTGGTTAGCTTGGTCCCTAAAGCCCAAAAATGCATCTTCCGTGGCTTTCGTGTTTAAATAGCCCGAAAAGACACAATTGAGTGACACACTAGTGACATGTGCGTAGTGGCTTCAAGTGAATCACAACCATATATTGGGTCGAAAGATTTGAGTCGAGGTTGAGCCTCTAATGGAAGTCGGAAACCTTCCGCTATTATGGTAAGGGTTATAGCTAGTCCTTTTTACCTGAAAGTCGTACCATAAACATAGAGTACAAGGGGTTGAGCTTGAGTGGGACATGATATACCTAGATGAAGGTGGACTCGTCTAGAACTTGCATATGAAATTTGTTGGAAGGTAACAGCTGGTCTTGTGCTCCGAATATTAATGGCACGGCCGGGGACACAAAATGATCTAAATGAAAAGTGGGAGTCCAAGGGCACTAATCATCACCCCAGTGGAAAATTATTCTAGTTAATCGATAATCTTCATATACTCCCAAAAATTTAGGAGGCTTACAGTCTACCCACCTTAGAAACTAGGATATGGTTTTAGGAATGATGTGGTCACAAAAATTCCAAGTCCAGATATTGTACCTCGGCTCTTGTTAATAAAGGATGAGGTACGGCGTAACGGAATACGGTAGATCTAGGTCAAGTCAAGGATCGTTCTTCAATAACTGGAAAACGAGTGTGTACGACGACACCTGGTCGATAAAATTGAATGACCTACTCGTCCCTAGTATACGAGAGTTATCACGGGGTAACCAACTCTAAGGCACATCATAAGGAAAGGATTCTAACAACTAAGTCGTGAATTTCTATTTGTGTCAACCCAGACTATCGTCACAAGAGTTCTAGTTGAAGCAAGCTTCAAAAATGATTAGAGACTCACAACATTCGGTCTCTGAGATTAGGTAGTCTCCAAGGTTGGCATTTTGACTAAGGATTAAACTCTACTCATTCTCCAATTCGGATGGCTAGAAGGACCCAATAACAGTTTGGGGTCAAGAGGAGAACGCGTAACTCAATCACATGGCTAGCCGATGATAACTATACTTGTGTATACAACTACCATAGCCATGGAGATACGCGGTATCTCTCTACCAATTACGAGCTTCTGTCTTTCCAAATCAGTGAAAGACAAAAACAATAAAGAGTCCAAGAAAGATGTCACTGAATACAATCACGTGATTCAAAGGCGAACGTATAATTCAAGAGGAATTGTCAAGCATTCGCGGATGAGACCCTAGAGACATCTATATCTCAATCCACGTAGGGTAATTAAATAAAGTGCGAACCAAATGCATCATGGTTGATCAGACCATAATACACTGATTCTGATTAGGCAATAAGTTAGCAGGCGTCCCCACTAAACATATGCCTCGAATCAAGCTCGATAAAAGAGTAAGCTTGCAAAACTAGGCTGTAATAGCAGCGTTGGTCAAGATAGTCAAGATACAAGTACGCAAGATTTTTGAAAAGAGGCACAAGTAGTTCGAGTTTTGAGAGAATCAAAACTTACCGGTGTCCTTGCTTATACAATCATTCTAAAATCTTTCTGTCCATAAGGTCTTGGTCAACTAATGGGTTATAAAACTCTGGATTCTATATTCTCGGTAACTCATTAGTGTCGGTCAATTACCTCGTCAATAGATCACAAGGACCACATAATGCTAGGTTGGGAGACATGCTACACAACTTACAGAACTTCCACTAATATTGGCTTTGGATCTTATGGGACATACCTGGCATTATCCTATCCTCCATAGTATCTTAAACCTGTAATCACGTTTGAAGTCATTTCACCGAGAGTTACGCCTCGCCTGTACACTCGTACGATGCTAAACACTTGGTTCCGTGCCTCAGAGGTGATATCCTCTCAGATACTCTACCTGTCACAAGGGTAACTACGATCAAAGAGTACTACTAGCCATAGTTTTAGCGACATTCTACGACCTATATTTTCTTAACTAATTCCAACTCTAGGGATCGTGCCTTGCCAGTGCGCTGCTGGCTGCAGTGGATCCATAATCTCCGTAATTCAAATAAATGGCGACAGTGCGCTGCTGTCCTGTCTTTATGGGTTAACTAACATTCATTTAACTATATCCTCAAAATTCATGTGATTCTAGAGATTCAAACATGTTGACTATGAGATAAAGCGTAAGTACTATAAATCATAACCCTTAAAATAAAAGGTGAACCGGGAGAAAAATAACTGAAGATAGAATACAAACATTCTAATATCTAATTCATATGTATTCAAACCATGGGGGAAAACTTTGGATCAGTCTACCTCGAGATTCGTATTTGAATAACCGAATCAGGAAGTATAAACTATTCCCTTACGGCAAATAGGATTTTAAAATGGCAATTCAGACTAAGATATGGTGACAATATCTAAAGAGGCAAAAGAATGAATTGAATAATCTATCAAGGTTAGATCATTAATTCTATGAAGCCCCGCCTTACCAAGAGAATAATCTATCCACATTGGACCATATAATCAAGAGGTAATAGTGTACCTATGGGGAGCTGATAAACTATCAAAATTAATAACTCCTCATCTAAATTGTATAGCCTATACTACCCATCGGTAAATTTGTATAAGGGACTCCTAGTTCTAGTCATTCTCTTAAATTAAATTAATTCTTAATCGTGAATGAGCATTTACTAGTCGCAGGCTCGTAATAGTACAACTAACTTAAGTACTATCACGAGTTCGCATGATTTGCGAAGACGACCTGCATGGGCCACCACAAAAACTTGTCACGACCCGAACCCGTTTTTTTTTTAAACGGATACGAGACGTGTCCAAGCCAGCCTACGCCGCAGTGTCGGCGGTAGTACGCTGTCACGGCCATGAAGATCATAATCACAAAGATGCTCATTCACATAATTAATTTAATTTACAATGATCACAAGTTTACATTTGCAGGAAAAATATAAACTTGTACAAATATTGAATGACTATAACTTGACTATCTAACTAGTCTCTAGGCTTCTGGCTGCAAGTATTCCCGTCACTCCCCAAGCTAAGTGAATCCACAGCTAACCTGAAAATGTTGGTTTCCAGTCAGGAATGGAACGAGCACAATTCACTGAATGCAATTTCAAATAAAGAAGATGACTATAAAACAAAGGTTAGACATCAATTATGAGTTTTGAAAATAAACAGGAAATATAAAAACCAATAGTAAATAAATAGACACAAAACACTCTCCCCGACTGTTAGAAGTACCTTTGATATGTGATCGGTCTCGGGACAATTATGCGACACTGTCTACACTGTCTAAAGTTACACTGTCTACACTGTCTAAGTTACACTGTCTATAGTTACACTGTCTAAAGTTACACTGTCTAAAGTTACACTGTCTACATCAAATATTGAAATAAAGAAACATTGTCTACAAATTAATAATCATGATCTACACAGTTTAAATGCAATAATAAATCACTGTCTACACTGTCTACTTTGCAATAAATAAATCACTGTCTACACTGTCTACACTGTCTACACTGTCTACACTGTCTACAAGAAATAATGAATCACTGTCTACACTGTCTACACTGTCTAAGGTCAGATCACACATCCTTGGTACTTCTCATTCCCGACTCAACAATTTATAATAGAAAATAATCACATAATCAATGGCCAATCAATGAAATATAGTGAAAATCAATATCGAAATGCAAACAATAAACTGTACTCGCCTGTGGTCCTGTGCTGGTGAAACCGATGATCCAAATCACTCAATATGCCACAATAGTCAAAACCCGTACAACAGTCCCCGGAAGCTGAAACAGACAATACCAATGACCTCAGAATAGTCCAATTAGCTAGGATTGTCTGTCCTTAAGTCCAATTCTGGACACAGGGGCAAAACGGTAATTTCGGGCAAAAACGATATCCGCCGTTGGACCCGCTTTGCACCGAAAAGCGTGCTAGGGTCAACAGTCTCTAAAGTCGTCAAACTACATGACTACGGATTCAGTTTTCCGATACGAACCCAACCGTATGTCCAAAGTTGGATTCCGGCGGGCCGTGCACAAAATCGCCCGTTGAGTGGGACCGTGGGGCCCGCAAAACGACGTCGATTTCAACTGGCTCAGAATCGGACCAAACTTGGCATGCAGGACCAGAAAATGATACGGTTCTGTTGGCGCAAGTTTTGTTTCGATCCGACGAACGTGCACAAAGTAATTGGAGAATTTGCAACGTGCACGATACGGGAAATTTCGACGGATACGCATCAAATTCGTCGCGCACACGCGACCAATTTGAATTCCGTCAAAGCCCACACGACCACTAAGCCGTTACGCAGCTTTCGATGCTTACGGTGCATGACCACGTCGCCCGGAATGGCGGGACGGACGTCGTGTGGATGAATTTTTCAAGTTTTGAAAACAGATTTTTCTCTAACTTTGGAAGCTGATTTCTTTGCACACAGTAGATAAAATTCGAAACTATAAATTAGGTTATAAATCCCTATATGTTGTCTAAAAGTTGTTAAAATAGAATTTCTAAAACGACACTAGATCGATCGTGATCGATCTTCAAATATGGGTAGTTGGACTGAAATTGTCCTGTTTTCTGGATAGGTTTTTGCCAATCTTCGGACTCATTTTACGAGGCGTATAACGCAAAATAAATCAAAGTATTCGAAGGATGTCGGAGTTGGTTATATCGGGATCGTACCAGCATTTTCAGGACGGGAAACGATCGCACGATGGTTGAGCTATCGTGCCGCGAAGTCGGGGTCGTGCAGCCTACCCGCTGCTGTCGTTCCGCTGCATCCGCGCGCTCCCGATGTGTCCAGCCGGCCTTGGACGGTCGGCGACGGCCTGTGCGGTGGCCACGGGCGGCGCGCGCGCGTGGAGAAGGAGGCGCATGGGGTCGGTGTTCGTAGGGATTAGGGTTTACTCCCTCGTGATCGCGTAGTATATATACGCCTAGTTCAGAAGCTCGAGCGGGTGCTCGGCTGGGTTTGGGCTCCTTGAGAGCTCGGGTTAAGGGGGGGAAAAAGGCTTGGGGTTTTTCGGGCTGGGCCCACTGTTGTTACTGCTATGTCTCTTTTGGTATATCGTGTGAACAGAAGAGTTGTAGAGTTATATATTATGTGTGTTTCTTTTGTTATAACCCTCATATGATTTTACAGTTGCTCAAGGAATTAGGGAGGGGTGCGCGTGGGCTTGTGGGGTCTTCGTAGCCCATGTGAGCTGGGATCAGCTCTCAGCTGACCGCTCTGGGCTTCGACTGTTACTGCTTCTCTCTTCCTTTGTTTAATTCTTTTTTCTATTACTAATGATATTTATTATCACTAATGCAAATATATATTTATTTATATATACCAATTTTAATATATATATATACACGTATTTATTTATATATATCATTATATATACTTCTATAAAATGTATATCACTATACATAATATTTCTATTATATATACCAATATATATATCACTAAATATATTTCTGTTACATATATCACTATATATTTATAATATATTCCAGTATATATTTATATGTCTATATATAATAATATTTAATAGACAAAACTTAATATAACCAATAATAAGTAAATAATTATTTATAATAATCTAAAACTATTAAAATAAAAATATTTCAAAATTTTCGGGAAGGGGAGCTACACCTTTCCCATCCTCTCCGCCTCGCCGCTGAACTCCGGCGCAAACCCCCTCCGATCTCTCCCCTTCACGCTCGTCGTCTTCCCCAACCTCCCGTTCTTCACTTGACTCTTCTTCTCTCTCTCTTTCCCTTCTTTTTCTTTTTGTTTTTTTGGAAGAGTAGCAGCAGTCATTCGACTGCTGCAGTTTTTTTGATTTAATTGTTTTTTATTGCTGTTTTTTTTAATATTTTTTTGTGATTTTGTTTAGTTTGTGTTTTGGTTAGTTTGGTTCTTCTTCTTTTAAGTATCTATCATTATTATTATTATTATTATTTTAAAAAGACAACTGTAGCTGTAGAAGCATGGAAAATATTAGAATAATGATCCATGCGGCTCGGAGTAAGAAGCTTATGCGGCTCACACAGGAGCGGCCCTATGCGGTTCAAAGAAGACTCTCAATCGCATGCGCACTACACCAAATCAAGGTTTTTACGGCCTGCAATTTGTGCCATAAAACCAGTTTTACAGCTCACAAGGTCGTGCCGTAAAAGCTCCAGCCGTAAATAGGTACGAGTAGTTACGGCGTGCAAAATTAGGCCGTAACTTAGATATTAATGCATGCCGTAAATGAAATTGTTGGGCAACTTTGGATCTTATTTACGACCAGAAATGTAGGCCGTAAATACTAAACTTTTATGACTCGAATTGAGGGCCATTAAATCATTCCATTTCTTCATTTTATGACACATATAGCAAGCCGTGAAAGGGTTGATGAGTTTCACTTTGTGGCTCGCAAGGCGTGCCGTTATTATGATTTTATATAAAAAAAATTAAATCCACATTTTAATAGCTACAAATATAAATTAATCAACCAAAATAAAATATGATTATAATCTGGTTCTCAATATTTCCACCAGAAATCAATCTAATTGCACAAGAGTATTTTCTTCCAACAAGTTGGACTAAATCCACAAACATTAATATGTTGACACAACATGATATAATCTTAACATAAAGCAAAAGTGTTTAAATAAGAGTTCCAATATCAAAATCAATTTCTTACTACAAGACTCAAAGCTTTAAGCTCAAATCAAAAGCTACTGTCTTACTACAAAAGCAAGTCACTTTCTCACTACAGCTGGACACTTCAAGGGTTCAAACCAAGTCTTTAATCTCACAAACTCATTTTCTAGAAGCATGCTTCCCCTCTACTTTAAGCTTTACCTAAATAAAAATAAAAACAATATTAACACAAACTATAGTGATAAAAATGAGTCAGCTATGGTTCAAAAGTAAACAAAAGAATAGCCAATAAACACAAGCACTCAAGTGAAACTAGCAATGCAGTGCATGGAACATTTGAAGCAACTCAATAAGCAAAGAAACTACTTGACAGAAAGGACTTGTAGTATTATATGAGGAATGTTCACATAAGCCACAAATGGCTAAATGATCTCAAAATACTTGAAATGCTGAGAAAGGAACGAAACTTGTTCGGTTCCAAAGTAAAGGCATAATTATTTGTGAACACTCGGGATAGATGTGCCAGTATTATACAGTCCGAGACTAAATCACTCGCAAACTAAAACTGAAAGTCTCACAAGCAACACTAACGACCCAGTATCGACAAAATTGTTTATGGAGATTGGTTAAGCTGAAACCTTTACATCCAACAAAGAAAGTGCTTGTGAACTGAAACTAAACTGGCTACAGGAATAAGAAACACCAAACTTATATATCTTGTAGTTTAATATTTTTATCTTCAGTTCATATCTTAATATGATTGATTCCTATTGATATTTACCGGACACTTGGAAGTAACGCTAAGAGGTTGATCCCAGTAAATTGAACATGGTTTTGACCGGACTGAACCAGTCCATGTCCAATGCCAACAACAATAATTGAGATAAGATGACAGAAATGATACATTGATGCTAAGCTATAAGAATGAATCAAAAGTTCCTAAACTACAAGAATAACAAAAGAAAACACAACAAAAGAAGTTTCTACTATAAATATTAGAAAGCCCAAATCTCTGTCAATACTATAATCAAAATCAACATATATATATATATATATATATATATATATATATATATATATATATATATATATGTAAGAAAACTACGTAAAGTTGGAACTTTTTTAATTCATGAGACATGAAAAACAGGAAAAAAAATGAATGAACATATTCAAAAATATTTTTAAAAACTGTAAGGAAAACGGGAAAAAAAAATCTCTCTGATACACTAAGCATGGCAATCATGAAATTCCAACATGCTTGGTTCAGTTCTAGCTACATGACATTTTGTTACAAGTAACAAGGTTAACATGGTTAATTAAAAATGGCAATCTTGAAACATGGTTAACAAGGTTAACATGGCAATCATGAAATTCCAACATGCTTGGTTCAGTTCTAACTACATGTTAAACTTATCATTTGAGATGGGCATTTGAAGTAACCAGTTCTTTGTATCAGTTTTTTAGCTCGTAAACAGGGGGAAAAAGCCTTGTGCCACCAGATGGTGGTCCAGTCGGGTCGGCAGGGACTTGTGAGAGTTAGCAAGGATGTCTTAGGTTCTAACCAAGCCAACCACAAATTTGGTGGAGTTCAAAAAACCATGTGATGTTATGTATTCTGTAAAGATAAGTTTAACATGGTTAATTAAAATACCAATTTAGAAATATATCATGGTATTAAGAGTGTTTTTATAGAGTCAAGGGAACTAAATCCCTGCATGCCTTGGTATCAATAAAGGATCATATTAATATATGTAATAGCATATATGTCCTACGCTAGTATCTACATATAAAATGTAAGGCCATAACTTTATGGTACCTAGAATACTGATCCTGGTTGAAAGTTGACAAGATTCACCAAATATTGTTACGTCAAATGAAGTATAAACTAATTTTGTTGATTATTGAATGGTTGAGTCATTTTTTTTTCCACTCTCCCTCACTCATATATCATCTATATAAAGATCCTCCAACCTAAGGTTAAGCTTACATGTAATCAGAAACACATTCAACAGTAATGGTTTCCTAATGTGCCTGGCACTATAAAACTTCTCATGAAACTTTGAAACCTCATGAACAAACTCCAACCAAGTTTTAACATGAAACCTCCACGAGGGAGGTTTTAGATGTGATGGGCCAACCTCTTGAAACCTAATATCGTTGCAAGAGGAGTATTACTTATTTTCTAGTGAGAACTTCCTTTAGTATGACAAGGGGAAATGCTAAAGTTTCATCCATGCTCAACTTTTACAACCTCTATGTGGCTAATTTTAATTGGATTTTGAAGATTTGGTGTCACCTAACAGACCATAAAATGTACAAACAAGAGTTGACATAACCAAATTTACTCATTGCCAAATGGTATGGGTTCTATGTATAGTGAGTTACTCAAAAGATATATAAATTACCTTTATCATCATTTGACAAGAGGTGCAGTAAAAAAATGGGTTTGCTTAAAGTGCTCCCCACTTAGTTTATTTCTTTCTCCTCACCAGGAAGAATGCAGCTATTCCACCAACAAGAAGAAAAGATATAATGATACCTGCTAACGCCCCCACCACCTATACCACTCTTTCCACTTCCACTGCTACCATGAGATGGGCTGTTATGTGTACACTCCTAAATACAGTAGGAAACACAAAACCCTTTAATACAATGAACAACAGTAAAAAAATTTACTACAAAGAATGTCTATGAACATAGTCTAGGAAAATAAAAGAATATAGGAAAAAACTTTAATAAAAAGAAAGAAATTGGAAAAATTACAACCCCCTAGTTTGCGGAATAGATCAAGGGAAGACTTATTAGGGGTTTTAGAAGGGCTTTTAGATATTGGTGGACATTGGGAAGCAAGCAAATCAAGATGGAAGAGAACGAAACGAGGTGAAAGAGAACAAGCGTGCTACAATAACTTAGTGGGTCCGCATGTCAAAGTCCATCTCAAAATAGGGGGTTCAACTGAATTTCCCCGAAGGTTATTGTATTTTATGACTGGAAGTATTACTAATGGCATTTGATATATATATAATTTATATAATTTTTTTTACATAAATAGCAAAGTGCTGCTTTCAGCAAAAGAGATGCTTCAAGTATCTGTGAAATATTCAACTGCTCAATACTTACAAAATAACAGTCATGATCCATAAGAAGGAATAATTCAATATGTTCTTTCATAACATAGATATTTCTAATCGTTAAAAAACTGGCCAGCTCTTATGATATGCACACAATAATGATTATCTAAACAATCTAGAACAATAATAGAATATAATTAGGGAATTCTCGTTGACATGTAAGGAAAATATGATATTTTTGAGAATTTTACAGAACAAGTAGAAGCCAATAAGGATGACTTGTAACTTCTGTTCATGTGAACTAGAATACCCTGCATTATCTAGAAAACATCAAACTCAGGAACCCTATTGCTTTGTAACCACTTAGCTTGCAAAAAGGTTGCAACAAACAGAAGGTGCAAAAAGTCCCTCGAAGCACATGTGCAGGAAAAACCTTTAATACAAAAAAGGAAATCAAACGAGATGCCTCTACGAAATTCCAGCAACCAACAAACAAAGACAACATTGAACTAGCAAAAAGAAAAAGCAATCGAAACATAGACAATAGGATTTCTTACTCAGCGAGTCACAGGGTGTCAATGCTGCCCTAGTCGTACGGAAATTGTCCTGGAATAGATAGGACAGGATTAGAAGGATTACATAGAATGCATCGATCTAATTAATCGAAACAACAAAATTTTGAGAATACTCACCGATTGGCGAATGCCTCGAGTCGATGAGCTGATTATAGCGTTGCGGTTCGCCTGACCGGAGCTGGTGGTTCCTTTGAGGAATTGGATCAAACACCTACCATGTGAAGTTTGAATCAATAAAGTTATTGAATGCTTCCGATCGAACCATAGCTTGCCGATGAAGACTCGTCGAGAAAGACGATCTTCTCGGAGAAGGAATCCAGGAGATTAAAACGATCTACGTCGATGAAGACAAGTCGAGAACTCACCTTACCGGAGAAACAAACCCGGACCGCCAAGGGAAGGACGGAACAATCGCTTGCGGTCGTCCACCGTTGGGAATTTGAAGACGCTAAGAAAGGATTTCTTCGAGAATAGGGCTTTTTCTGGTTTGGACGTGAGTCGTTGAAGCCCTTATTTGGGTCTGGAGGGAATTTTTTTCACCTTTCTCGGTCTTGTGTTAAATGGATGACAAATATTCTTTGGCAAAATTTAATTGATTAAGCATGATGTCTTTTATGGCGTGAATTTGATATGCTGTGAAAGCCTATTTATTTTACGGCCTACCAACGCAGGCCGTAAAATATTATGAGAACCCTTTTTGTTACGGCTCGCATAAATGTACGCCGTAATTGACAACATTTAACGGCCCTAAAAATGCATGCCATATTAAAAAGCAAAAATAGGGAATTTACAGCTCGTATTTATGGTGCGTCATAATATTATATCATTTACGGCCAGCATCCAACGCACACCGTAAATAAGAGGCCGTAAAAGCCCTGATTTGGTGTAGTGGCGGCTCGGGAGCGTATGCGGTTCAGCAAGGTATATGCGGCTCGATGGATGCCATGTGTGATCCTTTCCTACAGCTGGTCGTTTGGGGGTGGCCTCATTTAATGCTCTGACACGACTTGGCGACTGTGACTGCTCTGACATAAAGTGTCATAATGGCTCTGCCATAATGACAGACTTTTCGGGAAAGGAAGAAGATCTCTGACCCGAACCGTCAGAAATCCTAGGTTGCCACGTGGCAACTCTCATGCGGCTTAAATGGAAAACAGCTCCATGCGGCTCACGAAGAAGTCACTCTATATGGTTAGCAGAAATCAGCCATATGCGGTCCACCGAGAGCTCAATCCCTGCGACTCAATACAATGCTAGCTCATGCGGCTCGCAAAGACTATGCATATGCGGCTCACGGAAGGTTCATCCCCTGCGGCTCGATGAGGCATTGTCTCATGCGGCTCAGGAAGAGTATCTCTCAGCGGTTCGAGGATAGTCAATCCTATGCGGCTCTGACAGGACTCACAATTAAGACACGTGGCATGGGATCAATAAGAGATTTAACCGAATCTCAACAAATATATTTGACATCATCGTCATAATTACTGAGATCAGGGTATATCATTTATCATCAAGCTAATAGGACACGTGGCGAGCAATCAGACATTGGCATAATCAATCACGAGGATTTAAAGCAGCTAGCATTAATTGCTCATGAGATACGATGCTATCCGCATTAATGGTCGAGATTCACTATAATCAGGATCAAGGGTTCAGATAGAATAAAGGAGCACCGACATTCCAAACAGATAATCATTAGCAAACCCTAATGATCACCCCCCCACTCTTATAAATAGCCAGCATCATTCCCTTGTGAAAAAAAAAGAAGAAGAAGAGAGAGAGAGGTCGGCACCAAAAGAAATAAGAAGACAGAGATCTACACAGAGAGAGCTCTCCCTTCCTTCTTGATAATCACAGAGAGAGAGAAGCCAGGAGAGCAATCCGAGGAGAGTAAGAAGAGCGTTTCTTCATCAACGTCGAGCAGATCTTCCCCGAGCCAAGACTGCATACTGATCGTCCAAGGAGTAAGGCAGAGCGGCCGTCGCTTTCCCGAGCCTCTATCGTCACCCCCCAGAATCAAAAATAAACAATCGTACTTAGTCTGCTGTACCTAGGTTTTCGTCCCTAGGCTTTCTTTGTACGAGCGAGTTTGTATTGTGAGTCTAAGTTCAGTCCTCCGATAATTGTTCTGTTCTTTTACAATCAATGGCAAACACGATGGCGACTCTGCTGGGGACTAACTTCTCCACGGCTGAGGAGTTGGTGACGCAATCAGATGCAGCCAAACTTGGCTCCACACAAAAGAAGATGGTCGTCCGCTTCGACCAACAGGCGTTCGAAGAGATGCTCTCTGAAGGCAGCGCTGGCCCGGCCCAGAAGCGCACCCGCACCATGAAGGCTCGCAAAGAATGGAGACCGAAGTCAATTGCTCCTCCTCAAGCCCTCGATGGGATACCCTCTGCTGCTCAAGACAGCGAGAAGGATTCTCCTGCGGTCCCACTTCAGGTCGTAGACAACTCTGCTGTCCCCAAGTCCGGCAGAAGAAAACATTATGATGCTGGACTTGCAGGGACAAAGAGGGACTCTACCGGACCGAACTGCAGAAGAATATTAGCCGCAAGGAGAAAGCCCATACGGCTACATCCGCCAACCGTATGAAGAAAACTCATGCGGCTACTTCTGTCAGCCGCATAACTTATGCGACTACAGTTCCCGACAGCATGGATGAGACTCATGCGGCCAGTAAAGTCAATCGTTTGCAAAAAACCCATACGGCCACAGATGCCAACCGCATACGGCCAGCCTGCACGGTCGTGACCCCTAGCCGCATAAGAACTCGTCCGACGACAGGAGACAACCGCATGCAGACAGCCTGCACGGTTTCCGCTCCCAGCCGCATAGCATCTGCTCCATGCTCCTCTCGATCAGTTTTCGACCGTCTCTCGTACGATCCGAATCCTGATGACTCTCTGGATGATAAGCCAGACTCTGTGATGTTCAACTTGGACTCTTCCTATTATGCACCCACGAGTGCTAGAAAGAAGAAGTCTAGGGCAGCGCGGGCTCAT
The DNA here is from genome assembly GCA_029216955.1 of Iris pallida. Classification (NCBI taxonomy): domain Eukaryota; kingdom Viridiplantae; phylum Streptophyta; class Magnoliopsida; order Asparagales; family Iridaceae; genus Iris; species Iris pallida. Next base: position 42,889,689 of record JANAVB010040619.1, read on the forward strand.
CAAGCCCGGACAGCTGCCCCAACCTCTGACTATCAGGGCGTCCCGCTGATTATCACACGGGCCTCTGATGGGAAGTTGTACAGAACTGCTCAAGTCCAATCCCCGACGGTGAACGGACAGAGTGGTTCCTCTGACCTGCGTGAGGCGATCCTCCACAAATGCAAGGAAAGAGAAGGGGCCTCGGCGTGCAAAAAATCCCCATATGGACGTCACTGCACCCAGATCATCGTCAACTGCTGCTGTAACAATGCGGCAGTGACGGAAGATCGTCCGTCCGTCTTCCACAGACTACAGCACCTGAACTCAGAAGATGAGGTACCTCCTGTTGTCTCCTGCAATTCTGCTCAGAAGGTCCCCGCCGAGGAGAGAGGGAAGAAGACAAGCATCTCCAATCCAAAGATATCAGCCACTACAGCTAAGAAGTTTTCGGCTAAACGGTTACCCTCCACCGGAGTATACCAACACACCCGTTCGAAGACAAAATCGGCTGCAACAGGAGGCTCGTCGTCCCCGACCCTGGGGGTCGTAGGAGCTGGGGGTAGTACTCCTCCGAACGTCCACAATAATCCAATGTTTCAAGAAGACGAACCCCGAGAAACAACCCTCCCATCGGGTACAACAGATGTTGACGTCCCCGAGGACATCCATGATTCTCTAGGCGAAGCAAGCTCCGAAGCTGGGGGTAGTGTTCCTTCCGAGTCCGAACTTGAAGAGAACATCCCCACATATCCAGATGATTTTTCGACGCATGGGTACGACTCGGAGGGTACATCCTCTACCACTCCCTCCGTCACTCCTCATGTGAGGACGGTATTTATGACAGATAGCAATCAAGGCAGTTCCAGCGATCGCCAGCGCCTCGACACGTTGGAGGCCATATTGCATGCCTTGGTCAAGTCTGTAGACGAGATCAAAGCGGCACTTCCTGCTCTGCAGGGAGTGACACCTGGCCAGACAAGCGCGGGTCCCGCAATCAACGTAGATTCAAATTCAGCGGCGCCAAACCAGGACAATAATCCTCCCGAGATAACGGCCCCTACCGCGACAAATGAGGCCCGAGAAGTAAGAAGAGAGGTTCAGGAGCTCCGAGCAATGTTCCACGCCCGAGAAAACTCTCAAGACCTCAGAATACGGCAACCATATCCTGCTGAATGGAGGGATGTTCCCTTTCCGCCAAGATATAAGCCGTTCAATATCAACCCATATGATGGCAAGACTTCAGCAAGTCGATACATCACTTACTTTGAGGTCACTACTGACCATCTGCCCCATGATGACGCTATCCTCACGCGGCTATTCATTGGGGCATTGGAAGGAGTCGCCTTCGATTGGTACCGCAACCTGCCAGACAATTGCATCCACTCCTTCGCTGGCTTCAAGCGCTTGTTCTTGGAGAGGTTCTATGAGGTAGGGCAGGACGTTACGATGTCTACCCTCATGGACGTCGTTCAAGGAGAGAAAGAACTGACGAGAAATTACATTGAGCGGTTTCGTCAAACCGCAATAAAGTTACCATCTGGCAACCCGGACTCTTCTTTGATTGAAATTTGCCAAAAGAGACTACTTCCAACAATTAGTCTCTGGATGGGCGAAAGTCAGTTCAAGGATTGGAAGGCTTTTATCATCAGTGCTACAAGTGCTGAAGAACGATTGAAGAAGGCTCGCCAACTGGGGTTGCATATCTCGGAGGGAGAGAACAAGAGCAAGCGTCCCAACACCAGCAACGACAATAGGGGTAGCCCCTCCAACAACTGGGACAACAAAGGCAAGCAGGCTATGGTGACCGATACAGCCCAGAAGCCCGAGCCACAGCCAGCAGACAAACAATGGCCTCAAATCACTTATTCCTTTGAAGACGGTCACGTCAAGCCTATTTTGGACATGCTTATACAAGGAGATAGGATTCAGCTTCCTCCACCAAGACGGGAGCCTCGGCCGGCTGATCTGGAGAACCCAAAGTTCTGCTATTACCATCGCTACGTCCACCATGCGACACACGATTGCTACCAACTGAAACGGTATATCCAAAACCTCATCGATTCGAACGCCCTGGCCATCGATTTCGAAGAGGTAACCGTGGCAGCCAACATGGTGTCCGTACAATTCGGCAGCTTTCCTCCAACGGAGACTCAGGACGGGGTTATACCTATCCTTCTGGCAACAATAGAAATTGCTAATCTGCCGCCTGCTCGCGATCAAGCCGCTGGTCTAACACCCCTCACCACATCACGAGGGGAAATTATGTGGGTCCATCCGGACCTAGTCCACGAGGTAACTCAGTCCTCTCCACCTTCTAAAAGGAAAAGTGAAAAAGTCAGATCCTGCCGTACTGCCTCGGCGAAAGAAGAGGAAGTCTCGGCCGTCACTACTCGATCCGGAACACAAGCCCAACCGGTGACCGAAAGCGCGACTGATGATCATCCACCCACTACCAATGATGCTCCGGGACCGGCTCAGCCTTCGACGACCGACAAGCCTAGGCCGAAGGAGACTCGCTTCGACAAGTCCCTCCAGAAGGAGACATCTCAGGGGCTGGAGAGGCCCTACAACTTCGACATCTTAGCGCAGTTAGCTAACACCCCGGCCAAATTGTCCTTATATGAACTCCTCAGGCTCTCAAAGGATGTCCGTACGGCTTTAAGTGAGGCACTCCAAAATGCCGACGCATACTTGGCTCAGGTCAACCTCACGGGAGATAACCAACCTGCAGAGCTCCAAGATAGTACATGTGCGGGAGCAATGCCCAATATCGTCTTCTCTCCGCAAGATATGCTCATCAAAACTAACCTGCATGATCGCCCGCTATACTACACTGGATACATCGGCGACGTAAAGGTGGACCGAATGCACATTGATCCTGGATCCTCTATAAGCATCATTCCGAAAGGTCTGCTACATCATCTTCGTATCCCGATGCATCGCCTGACACCTACAAGCACCGCCATTAGCGGTTTCAATTCGGGCAGGAGCTACCCAATAGGGAAGATCCGTTTGAAGTATCAGATCGGCGATCTCCAATCAGAAGTCACCTGTTATGTCATAGATGCCGACACTTCTTATAATATCCTTCTGGGACGGCCTTGGATACACGATTACATGATCGTGCCTTCCACACTACACCAGTGCTTCAAATATGTCGATAAGCACGGCTTCGTGAGGACAGAGTTTGCCGATATCGATCCCTTCAAGGGGGTCGAATCTTATTACTCAGACTCCTGTCTATACAAAAAATCAAAGAAGCATTTGGTCGAAAAAGATGTGCAAACTCACAACAAGACGGCTACAGGATCAGAAGAACCTCTAACGATCCACCTTCAGGCTCGCAAACTGGACAATTTTGTACCCCTTACGGCCACTCTGTGTAAGGACGCAATCAGTCTCTCCGCACAAGAAGAACAGATAAGAATCCGGCTGCCAAAGTCCGGCCAAGCACTGAGACCCATAACAGGGCCACTTACCATCAGACTACCGAGAGTCGGTCAGCTCCAAACGGAGAAGCCCAATCCCTCCGACAGACCGCTCACAATACGCCTTCCTAAGAAGGTTCTTCACCCCGATGCGAGGTCTGACACTTCTAGCGAACCAGCCACCCCTCGCCTCACATCAATTACCAAACTGGGGGTTGCTAGTTTACCAACAACTCCACGATCTGCTCCGCCGGTTGAGCCTCTGAAGATCAAGCTGACTAGGTCGTCCTCCCAGTTTTTATTTATACAGGGGGTGGCCGAAGAAGAACCAGAATTGGCCAAGTATGTGGCTGCCCACTCCGATACCCCCTCCGCAGATGATGTAATCCCTCTAGAAAAGATACCTTACTTCATCAATAAAGGGTTATCTTTGAACTACACCGAGCTCAATAAGCTATGTACAATGTACGCTATGGAACACGGTATAGGCACTCACCTATATACACATGTGACAAACGTGTCCACCGCCATCCGACTTACTCCAGTAGAAGACACTTACCGAATAGTCGAGGGAGGGGACCACCCGATCATCTTCGGCCGGAGGAACAACCCACATCCCCCCGCTATGGAAGAAGTCGACTTCGGGTCAGATGCCGGAAGACTGCCTCTGTATCTCTATAGCCCTCAATCCAAATATCTCATGCAGAAACATGGGTATGATCTAGAGACAACGCCAGGACTGAACTACGGCACTGGACGACGATTACCTTTGAAGACGCCAGCCCCGACGGGCAAACCACGGAACTACTATAACAAAACCCGATGCGGTTTAGGGTATGTAATGCCTACTACGACCCCTGAAAGCTCAGATGAAGAATGCGACTGGCAGTCACATTCAACCGGATCACCGACTTCCGACTCAGATACCAGCATCGGAGATGTGTTCAGACAAATCATGTCAGTCAACATGGCGTTCGCTGACGCTTACGAGGAAGACGAAGACATCCCCGAAATCCTTGAGCTAGAACCATAGGCCCAGCAATTAGACGCGCAATGGGAAAAATGGTTCGAACTGAGAGAACCTCCTACTGAAGATGAGGTCATACAAGTGGATCTCGGCAGCGAATCTTCTCCAAAACCGATCTTTATCAGTAAAAGCCTGACAAACAGAGAACGAGAATCGCTGCTAAAACTCGTCAGAGAATATATCGACGTGTTTGCGTGGAGTTACGAGGACATGCCGGGGCTAGACCCCGATATCGCTCTTCATAAACTCAACATATGGCCAGATGCAAAGCCAGTCAAACAGCAACAACGACGCTTCCGCCCAGGCGTCATGGACGCAATTGAAGCCGAAGTCAACAAGCTAATAACCAGCGACTTCATTCGTGAAGAGCAACATCCTGACTGGGTCGCCAACATAGTGCCGGTCCTTAAGAAAAATGGGAAGATCCGAATCTGCATCGACTTCCGTAATCTGAATGAGGCATGTCCGAAGGACGAGTTTCCCCTCCCCATCACAGACATCATGATCGACAACACATGCGGCTTTGAACGTATGTCATTCATGGATGGATTCTCGAGGTACAATCAAATCAAGATGTCTCCCGACGACGAAAAGCACACATCATTCCGAACGCTGATTGGTACATACTGCTACACAGTCATGCCATTCGGTCTAAAGAATGCTGGCGCTACATATCAGCGGGCCATGAGTATCATTTTCCGAGAACATTTACGCAAAATAGTAGAATGCTATGTCGACGACATCACCGTCAAGAGTCGCCATAAGGAAGATCATCTGCAAGACCTGAGAACGATATTCGACCTGATGAGAGCCCAGAACCTGAAGATGAACCCTACGAAATCATTCTTGGGCGTATCCAGCGGGAAATTCTTAGGCTTCATCATCACGGCACGGGGCATCCATGTAGACCCTGAGAAGACGAAGGCAATCATGGAGATGGGTCCCCCGAAAAATCTCTGCGAACTCAGAGGCCTCCAAGGGAGGCTAGCTTACATCAGGAGGTTCATTTCCAACCTCTTCGGGCGATGCCGACCGTTCACACACCTCATGAAGAGGGGAGTCTCATTCGTATGGGACGAGGAATGCCAGCGTGCTTTCGATGACATCAAAGAATATTTGTCGAATCCCCCAGTCCTGGTGGCCCCGGTCCCTGGAAAACCATTCCTGCTCTACGTACGAGCGATGGAACACTCCCTTGGTGCCCTGCTAGCACAAAATAATGATGCAGGCCACGAGCAGGCCATATATTATCTCAGCCGAATGATGATCGGGCCAGAACATCGATACACCGCCGTAGAGAAGGAGTGTCTCGCCCTGGTATTCGCTATTCAAAAGACGCGGCACTATGTCACAGGACAAACCATACATGTGATCTCGCGAGTCAACCCCCTCAGGGTCCTCATGACTAAACCAGGGGCCCTCAGCTCTCGCCTCGCCACATGGGCAATATTGCTGTCCCCCTATAATATGATTTTTGTCCCGCAAAAGGCTGTTAAGGGTCAAGCCCTAGCAGACTTTTTGGCAGCCCACCCAGGATCGGAGTCATCCAGAATCTATGAAGAGATCCCAGACGAGGTCGCCGATTCGAATACAGCCACCCACGATAACATATGGCGAATGTTCTTCGATGGCGCCTCAAGGACCGGACCCAAGGGAAACATCGTCGTCGGGGTCGGAGTGGTATTAATTTCTCCTACTGGGCTGGTGATCAATCGCGCCTACTCCCTCACGGAACCCTGCTTCAACAATGTGGCCGAATATAACGCTCTGGTCATTGGCCTCCAACTTGTAAAAGAGCTGGGTGTAGAATACCTTAAAGCATACGGCGACTCCCAACTAATCGTCAATCAGATCAGGGGCTCGTACGAGGTTCGCCATGAAGACATGATCCCCTACCATCAAATTGCGATCAACATTATCTCATCATTCGAGGGATTCTTCATCGAACACGTCCACAGACTCCAAAATATCGAAGCCGATGCCCTAGCAGGCCTTGCCGCTTCCTTAGCAGTGCCGAACCAAGCTCATCATTTGGTTGACGTAATAGGCCATGAACTGGTTTGTCCCAAGAACAACGTTCAAGCCATGGCAAGTTATTCTGCTCAGAAGGTCGACGACACACCGGACTGGAGACAGCCGTTCATCGACTTCGTCGTATAGGACATCCTCCCAGAGAATCCAAAGGAAGCTACCTCTATCAAACGGCGCTCTCTCAGATTCTTCTACGATACAGAGACAAAAATGTTGTATTGCCGCTCCTACGACGGATTATTGCTCCGGTATTTGTCGAACGCGGAAGCTACAGAAGCTGTACGAGAAGCTCACGACGGTGTATGTGGGGCCCATCAACCCGGCCCTAAGCTACAGGACCGCCTTCACCGGATGGGCTACTACTGGCCCACAATGATGGCAGATGCGATCGATTATGCCAGAAAATGCAAGGCCTGCCAAGTCTACGTGGATTTCATTCATCAACCATCCGAGTTTCTGCATCCAACGGTGGCATCCTGGCCATTCGAAGCATGGGGAATGGATATCATTGGTCCAATCACCCCACCTTCCTCCCGAGGACACCGCTTCATACTTGCGATCACTGATTATTTCTCCAAATGGGCGAAGGCTGTCCCACTCGCAGAAGTTAAAACTTCAAACGTGATCAGCTTCCTTAAGCATCACGTTATCTACCGCTTCGGACTACCACGAAGAATCATCCATGATAATGGTCCGCAGTTTATAAGCCATGCATTCTACCGATTCTGCGATAAGCACCGCGTTCAGAATGTCGCTTCGACACCATACAACCCGGCAGCAAACGGGTTGGCAGAGGCATTCAATAAAACAATCATCAAACTCCTCAAGAAGTTCGTCTCCTCCAACAAACGCGATTGGAACGAGAAGCTCGGCGAGTGCTTATGGGCTTATCGCACCACGGTTCGAACAGCCACCGGGAATACACCATTCTCTCTGGTGTACGGAAGCGAGGCAGTCCTCCCTTTGGAGACTCAGATCCCCTTACTCCGCGTCGCCCTCACTTATTAATTGACGACGGATCATAACTACCGACGACGACTCCAAGAGTTGGAGGCTTTAGATGAAAAGCGCCTCCTAGCTCAACAAAGGATTGAGCTATACCAAGCACGCATCTTAGGAGCCTTCAACAAAAAAGTTAAAATCAGAACATTCCAAGTGGGTGATCTTGTTCTGGCAGTCCGGAGACCGATGGTCATGACTCACAAGACCACCGATAGATTCCAGCCAAAATGGGAAGGTCCATTTGTCATCGAGACCGTGTTCTCCAACTGCGCCTACCGCCTCGCTAAGCCGAACGGAGATTTGCTTATGTTGCCCGTCAACGGCAAGTTTTTGAAGAAATACTATGTTTGAACATCATTCTCCAGATTATCGAGTCATGTACTCCTTTAGTACCACTGAACTCCCGAACATCATTCTCCAGATTATCGAGTCATGTACTCCTTTAGTACCACTGAACTCCCATCCATCATTCTCCAGATTATCGAGTCATGTACCCCTTTAGTACCACTGAACTCTCATCCACCCTATTTCAGATTATCGAGTCATGCACCCGCTGGTGCTGCTGTACTCTCACTCCCTCAATAGTCTAAATTACCAAGTTATGTACCAGCTGGTGCCTCTGAACTTACATTTCGGTCACACTTTCAGATAGTAAGTCAAGTACGATTATACCTCTGAACTTTCTTCCTGGCAGAGATCCTCCCTCAGGATTCACTACCCGCACTCCCAGGGCACAAAAAGGGTAGTCGATCCACCAATTTCCGAAACGATCATGTCCTCATTACCTCTGAGTCGTCTTCACTTCCACCAAAAACAAACCGCCCCCTCGCATAGGACTTCCACGTTCTCCTACCTCTGAGTCGTTCTATGTACCCAATCTTCATTGAGCCCACTCCTGCCATGTCCTCACTACCTCTGAGTGGGAAGGCTCCGTCGAAGAAATCGTCATATTTGCCATGTCCACATTACCTCTGAGCAAGTATGTCGATCCCCTTATTATCTGTACCCACAACCGGAGTACGACAAGGATAATAGGTCCACAAATGTCCCCTGTTGACCACAAATGTCCTCTGTTGACCATATATGTCCTCTGTTGACCACAAATGTCCTCTGTTGACCACAAATGTCCTCTGTTGACCACAAATAGCTTTCGTAAAGTCTCTCCTGCCATGTTCTCATTACCGCTGAGCAGGAAGATTTCACGATAAAACCTTCATGTTTGCCATGTCATCATAACCTCTGAGCAAATGTGATTGGTTTCCTTTCATCCCATTATCCGTATCCTGAACCAGGATACGCCAAGGATAATAGGCCCACAAATATCCCTTGCTAAGCTTCTTAGCATAAATCCACCATCTTACCATGCCCCGGGAGCCCAGCTGCTCTACGGCATTCCTTCCCCCAGTACCGAGAACATCTATGACCATTTTGTCGTGGCTGTCCCGGACATCCTAATCAAACTTGTTATCCGTACCTAAAACCAAGGTACGCCTAGGGTAACAGGTCCACAAATAATCCTCCAGTAAATCCGATTCCATGAACACCGATACAAGAAAGCAAAGATGAGATGAAACATGTCTATTTTCGGGATCGTATCACTGTTACAAAGTAGAAATAAAAGGACAAACAAGCAAGACAAGACAAAGAAACGACTATGGTTCGGAGGTACACAACGTCGAGGGATGGTCCTTCAGCAGGATAGTCAACCGCTCAAGCTATCGATTAGTTCCACATACTGCTTTTGGAGTCAACAGCGTCACATCTCCCCGAGGAGCAAAGGTTCCATTGGGAAATAAAATCCCCAGGCTTAACATAACCCCACCCTTTCGGGATACGTATGCCGATCATATTCTAGACTCTCGTCTACACCCATAACGAAGTACATTAAGGATACAAAGTTCACATAGAATATCCTGTTAAAGGCGACCATTACAAGAAAAGAGGGAAGCAAATACATTCCATTCATTGAAACGATTGGCCACATTCACATGACTAACAAATAAAACTAAAAAGAACTTGTCACTACTTCATTCAGACGGAAAGAAAAGGCACAAACTACAGAAACATGCGGGTAGAAGACAGACATCCGCAAGGAATTCCTAAAACCAAGTTGCAGAAGCGCCCATACCACTCCCTCAACCACCTTACATAGGAAGGATGCAGCTGAAGGAGATCCTCATCTGGAATAGGAGTATCAGAATTCCCCGAGCTACCACCCCCAGTTGTTTCGACACTCGGAGAGAGGCCATCCTGTACAGACGACGAGTCTTCCTTCTTCGTTTCTTCCTTAACGGAGGAAGACCCCTGGTCGACGACAGGGGGTGGCGGTTCCTCTGTGACTGCAACCTCAGCGCTCAGCGGAGATACTGAAAGAATCAAAGACGGAAAGACAAAATAAAAAGATATTCAGAAAATAGTCATACAGCTCATTTAAAGACAAATCACAGGCGGCTCCGACAGGGGGCATACCCCATGCATGGGGCGTGTAGGCGAACCACGTAATTCGTATGCGGCTCAGACATGGGGTATACCCCATGCAGCTCGATCAAGGGACGTGTATACGGGCCATGTGGTTACGTACACGGAGTAAGCAGTAGAGCAGACCCTATTAGGGTTCATGGGACGTGCATACGGACCGCATAACCCGTATGCGGTTCAGACATGGGGCATACCCCATGCAACTCAATCAGGGGACGTGTATGTGGGTCACGTGGTTGCATGCACGGATTAGGCAGTAGAGCAGACCCTGTTTAGGGTTTCAAAATACCCAATCTTCTACATAGGCTATTACCTTCGATGGTGACGTGAACATCAAGGCGGACGGGGAGGGGGCGACGGTCGACGACGAGGCCGATTTCTTTCTCCTCGCCGTGGCCTTCTTTACAGTCTTGGAAACCCTAGGCGCCATTGCTGTTTGTCAGTTGGGGGAAGAAAACAAGACAGGAGTTTTTTAGTCAAGAAAAATCTAAAGTCCAACCAAACACCCACCTATTTATAGACAGAGAAAGAAGGATTATTGACCGACGCTTCGTATGACGTGATCGACCCTTCGGCTATCAAGGCTAACTGGACAATCAGAAGGAAAAAACTCCTAGGATCCTCCCCCAAAAGGCGGCGTTAAATCAAATCAAAGGCACTTAATGAAGATTTGCACACGTGTTCAGGACACGTGGCAACCAGTTTATGCGGCCAGATGAATTAATGCGGCTAAGGCACTTATGCGGCTAGGAAGCTCAGGCAGACAGAAAAATCCTATGCGGCATGAACGGGGCCATGCTTCTTGTTCAAAGTATTCCAATTTTTACAAATTGAAAACTTTGAAGGGGGTCCTGTAGAAGCATGGAAAATATTAGAATAATGATCCATGCGGCTCGAAGTAAGAAGCTTATGCGGCTCACACAGGAGCGGCCCTATGCGTTTCAAAGAAGACTCTCAATAGCATGCGGCTCGGAAGCGTATACGGTTCAGCAAGGTATATGCGGCTCGATGGATGCCATGTGTGATCCTTTCCTACAGCTGGTCGTTTGGGGGTGGCCTCATTTAATGCTCTGACACGACTTGGCGACTGTGACTGCTCTGACATAAAGTGTCATAATGGCTCTGCCATAATGACAGACTTTTCGGGGAAGGAAGAAGATCTCTGACCCGAACCGTCAGAAATCCTAAGTTGCCACGTGGCAACTCTCATGCGGCTTAAATGGAAAACAGTTCCATGCGGCTCACGAAGAAGTCACTCTATATGGTTAGCAGAAATCAGCCATATACGGCCCACCGAGAGCTCAATCCCTGCGACTCAATACAATACTAGCTCATGCGGCTCGCAAAGACTATGCATATACGGCTCACGGAAGGTTCATCCCCTGCGGCTCGATGAGGCATTGTCTCATGCGGCTCAGGAAGAGTATCTCTCAGCGGTTCGAGGATAGTCAATCCTATGCGGCTCTGACAGGACTCACAATTAAGACACGTGGCATGGGATTAATAAGAGATTTAACCAAATCTCAACAAATATATTTGACATCATCGTCATAATTACTGAGATCAGGGCATATTATTTATCATCAAGCTAATGGGACACGTGGCGAGCAATCAGACATTGGCATAATCAATCACGAGGATTTAAAGCAGCTAGCATTAATTGCTCATGAGATACAATGCTATCCGCATTAATGGCCGAGATTTACTATAATCAGGATCAAGGGTTCAGATAGAATGAAGGAGCGCCGACATTCCAAACAGATAATCATTAGCAAACCCTAATGATCACCCCCCCACTCTTATAAATAGCCAGCATCATTCCCTTGTGAAAAAAAAGAAGAAGAAGAGAGAGAGAGGTCGGTACCAAAAGAAATAAGAAGAGAGAGATCTACACAGAGAGAGCTCCCCCTTCCTTCTTGATAATCACAGAGAGAGAGAGAAGCCAGGAGAGCAATCCGAGGAGAGTAAGAAGAGCGTTTCTTCATCAACGTCGAGCAGATCTTCCCCGAGCCAAGACTGCATACTGATCGTCCAAGGAGTAAGGCAGAGCGGCCGTCGCTTTCCCGAGCCTCTATCGTCACCCCCCAGAATCAAAAATAAACAATCGTACTTAGTCTGCTGTACCTAGGTTTTCGTCCCTAGGCTTTCTTTGTACGAGCGAGTTTGTATTGTGAGTCTAAGTTCAGTCCTCCGATAATTGTTCTGTTCTTTTACAATCAATGGCAAACAGTAGCCAGGTTTAGATAGTTGTCTTCTAAGTACATTTCTATATAATTTGGGTGTTTCAAGATTGAAGAGCAACATCAGTAAAATACTGCTGGTTTATTGATATTAATAATATTAGTATAATAGTTTTGTTTTGTTTTCATTTACTTTATATGTCTCTTAAAAAGCTTATACTAATATTAGTATTATTTTTAATATTATTATTATTATTATTATTATTATTATTATTATTATTATTATTATTATCATTTCTTATTCTGTTGTTATATTTTGTTTCCCTAGTTGAGTTTTTTTAATATTATTATTATTATTATTATTATTATTATTATTATTATTATTATTATTATTATTATTATTAATGTTATTTTTATGAAATTTTTATTGTTTACTTTTTATTATAGTATTGTTTTTAGAAAACTAGTTATATATAGGATTTACATGGTGTATAATGATTATTATAATTTTTGAGAAATTATTATTAGTATTTTGGTTTTAATATTATTAGGATGATTGCTAACACTACTATTGTTTTTGAAGAGTCATATATATACATATAATATAATATAGTTTTAAAATGTTTATAAATATTTTTTGATTTTCAAAATAGTCAATAAAAAGTATAGCTTCTACCAAAATTTTATTTTTACAAAATATGGGTTTAGTCTTAACTAGTTTTATTATTTTGTTTCCTTATAGTATTTTTATAGAAGATTTCAAACTAGAAATACTACTTTGACAAAACTTAGACTTTCGATTTTTTGGAATTTATTTAAGAGCATATTTTGACTAACAATATTTTAGTATTATAAATAGTTTTCCAAAATCGTATATATATATTATTTATCAAAATTTCCTTTCGATTATCCTTTTGTCCGTGACTAAGCCCATTACTCCCAATCCCTCACCAATTTTGTTCTATCTTATGTCCACCCTAACTAAATTGACCGTTCTGGACCCGATGCACCGGTTTGTACCACCAACAGAGGTCCCCTTGTGTAGTTGTTACACCAAAGTCGCAGTTCATGCCACTATGATGATCGTAGCACACCAGGCATCCTACCAGGCAAAACACCTTGCCATTTGCTGTTTATTTATTTTAGATCATATTTCATGCATTATTTATTTTTTTATGCAAAATAAACTGTGATACATGACATAACCTGTTAGAACTTACTGTTCATTTATATTTCCTGCTATATATTATTTTTCTCACATTAAACCTAGATTTAAGGGACCACCTTGTGTGTTGCATTCATTGGCCTTGACACGTTGTACCATAAAGTTGTATGTTGCATGTAGGATACGGAAGTGCATGATTGGCTGGCCACCAGTACGTACAAGCCATACGATAGGAACAACCGCTAATAGAGATTGCATGCTAGTTTGACTTAGCGGTTATAGTGGTTTGTGTTGTGGATACAACACAGTAGGCATTGGGCGGGGAGGACAATTCCTTAGCGTATGGGCTTCGATGCACTTCCTTTGTGACCCGGACTCTCCGCTGGAGATACGGGATTGATGAACCATGATTACTAACGGCCACTAACGATTCTGCAGAATGTCATGCTCTTACTAATGGGGCCTCTGGTTCCCAAGGAAGACTATGCCGATCCTATTTAGCCACGGCCCATGCGTAGAAAGGATTGTTCTTAACTATATTTCACTTAGAACGGTAGGCTACCTTTATCCGTTAGGTACGAGTACTTTTGGTTTGGGTACTTGTATCTGACCGTTGCTTGGAACAATAACTTATCGCGAATTAGTTCATCACATCTTGTCCTTGTTTGGTTGTAGGTGTGACTTACTACTTCGATGAGAAGGTATTGAACCTTGTTGGGGTCCGGATACCATATTGGATTCATAGCAGGAAAAGATACGTCGCCGTGAATTAGTTTACCATCTCCTGTCCTTGTTTGGTTGGGGGATGGTACGTTCGTTCAGTAGGTGCGTATTAGACCATGTTATAATTCGATTTACTTATTTATTTGAGCAATATTTATTCAGTTTATATGGCATGATATTACGTGTCTTGTTACGTCCCTCTGAGGACCTAGTTATCTCTCCAGGTGTGTGCTATTGTCTTTCGCAGGTGCTCTAGCTTTAGCCGTGATCATCGCTACTTCTTCGAGGAAGATTGCATTTGGATCGTCTTCGCTTCGCTCGCCAAACTTATTTCTTTCTCATGTATTTTTCCTTATCTTGTTGGTAGTAGATTTGTCTCCGTCCAACATATTGTATCAAGACAATTTATTCTCATTATATGACATCTTCTATTCATTTATTTTGTGCGGATGAGATTATTGTGGTTTTACTGTATTTTATAGCTTATGTATTCATACGAGGATGCCATATATTGGTGTGTACTTCGTATGAATACATCTTTCATATCTACGTTCTTAGTCTTATGTATTTTGGGACTGGAGCGTTACAAAATATCGGGATCGTCGTGTCCCGACACAGGCTGAAGCTGCCTGTTGCATCCGAAGATCGAGGAGGTCATGCCCTAATTTTTGTTATGCTGGAAGATCCATAAGTCGGGGCTATTGTGCCCTGATTTAGTTAGGCTAGAAGAGCTACTCCTCCTGCTAGAGTGCCCACATGCTGACAAAAAAGTGATTCGCTCTGACAATGCACGGGGATGCGCATACGCTGAGATGCTGGAATGATACACATGGCTGTGGCACTTGAGTGATGCGTCTGGTTGTACATTGAAGTGATGCGCCTGGCTGTAGCTTTTAGGATTTTCTTTCTCTTTTGTAACAGAATTCTCCTTTGTAAAAGACATGTAATAGACTTTCATATGAAATAAAAGTCCCATTTATATGTCTCTATTTCTTTGCTATTTTTTGCTGTGCCAAGTATTCTGTTCCTGGAGCATGTTAATTTCTGGCACATGAGGATTAGGACGCATAGGAGTTTCGGCCTTAGATGCGCCTGAAATTCCATGTTTCTACAAGACCTCCTTCAAAGTTTTTAAAACTTTCTGCCAAGTTTTGGAATACTTTGAACAAGAAGTATGGGTAGTTGTTGTTCTGGGCGCATGTCCTCGTCTGGGCGTATGGCTCTTCTGGGTGCATGACCACTTCGTGCATTGATGTAAGGGCGTATGCTCTTCTTTGTTTAATGCAAGATGATAATGCCTCGAAGTTTGAAAGATTAATGATAATCTTTTGGAATATATGTAGCTGTCAGTTTCACGAGACCCGAAGGGTTTTTGCTGATGTTAGCCTGTATCGGTTCACGCGCATGGCTCATGCCTATAAAATAGGCATCTGTAAGGGAGAGAGAGTTTTTTTACTTTTGTTTTCTTATTCTCCTTCTTTCTCTAGAGTCTTCAAAAACCCTAGCTTCTTTACAGAGATGGCTCCCAAGACTACCCGTGGCGGTACTGGCCGAGGAAGGGGTAAGGACAAGGAGCCCGTGGAGGTCGACGTGGAGGACACTCCCATCGTCACAGCAACGCATGTCAATATTCGTCCGACGGTGATCGGTGGATGATCTACTGCCCTGTTGTTTTTACTTTACAACACTGTTGGGGGAGCGTGGGTGTGACTGAAATGAGTTGCATCCCAATTGACACGCCTAGGCTTCCCATTGCTGATGTGCATGGACTTTGTCCTGATAATGCGCTAAATCTCCTTCTGCTGACGCACATGGACTTAGGTTCTAATGATGCGCCGAAGCTCCTTCTGCTGACGTGCATGGACTTAGGTCCTGATGTTGCGCCGAAGCTTCTTTTGCTGACGCGCATGGACTTAGGTCCTGATGATGCGTCGAAGCTCCTTCTGCTGACGTGTATGGACTTATGTCCTGATGTTACACCGAAGCTTCTTTTCCTGACGCGCATAGATTTAGGTCCTGATGATGCGCCGAAGCTCCTTTTGTTGACGCGCATGGACTTAGGTCCTGATGATGTGCCGAAGCTCCTTTTGCTGACGCGTATGGACTTAGGTCCTGATGATGCACCGAAGCTCCTTTTGCTAATGCGCATGGACTTAAGTCCTGTGTATGCATCTTTGGTGAGATTCTATCTGTGCGCATGGGTTTCGACCCAGTTGATGTGCCCGATTTGTTGATGTGCCTCAGATGCTTGTTTTGAGCTTCTAAGTCTTTTTGCTAACTTTTGAAATGGCTCTAGTCTTTTTGGCTAACAATTTTGTCTTTGCATGACAGTGTCGATGACTATACCTTTGTTGAACTAAGTACTTTTAGACCCTGCTCTCTGCCAGATGGGTTTAGACTTTAATGAAGAAGTCGTCAACCCTGCCAAGGCTGCCATTATGTTGGACCAGCCTCCGGAGAGAATGGTGCAGATCCGAGATCAGCATTTTACTTATCTCCAATACATGATGTAGAGTGGCAGACTCAAATCTGTTGAATCTGATCATGTGTCCTTCATGAAACTTGAGTTTTTGTTCGGTGACCATTTGACTTCAACCGAAGTGAAGGTGTTGAAGGTCAAAGAAGACTGCTTCTTCAAGGAGAGAGATATGAACATGTACATTCGGCAAGTGAAACGTCAATTGCCCTTGAGGGCTTTTCGTAGACTTGCTTCTAAGAGGAGGATGAAGTGGGAGCTCACTCCATCTCAGGGAGGGGCAGTGGCAGGAATCATCCGGATCGACACCACCTCCAATCAGAAAGATACCTTAGCGCTTCGCGAGTCGAAACCTCTTATCATTTGCGAACTCTGCGTCCTGGGAGTATATATAGTGATGTTCCTCCTAACACTTTTGCCTTTAGTGCCTCGACCTTTGTCAACCGTATGCTGGGGGCCAAGATCTCGTACCCGAAAGGGAAATTTTGGGTCAAAGGCTGGTGCCATTATGTGTAGAAGTGGGACGAGTTGACACTCTAGGTTCTGTCGAAGTTTAAGACTAAACTCAGGGAAGTTGGACTGACAGCTGCTCTCCGTGCTACTCAGGCGGGCATAGATATAAACCGGTCTATGTTCCTTGCTCTTCTGGAGATGTACAACACTCAAACTGTCACCTTCTTTGTAACGCTCCAGTCCCAAAATACGTAGGACTAAGACACATATACATGCCAGCTACGCATCGAGAGGACTCCAGCCCAGCTCGAATACGCATAAGCTGTCTGGTTATTCTAGATTAACTATATCTCAATCCACATAATAATGATAAATATAACGAATCAAGTGCAGTAAGGCTGATCAGGCCATGATACACTGATTCTAGATTAGATAAATATGTTAGAGTGGATCCCCAATAACACATTTATCATGAACAAGCTAGAGGAAAATAGAAGCTTGTACAAGACTAGGATATAATGTAGCAAGAATCAAATATAGGACAAAAATCAAAATACGGAAGATATGATAATAACACACTATGTATACCTGAAGTCTCGGTGTAGCAAACATCATCCATCAGTGTACCGTGCCATCAACTAATACCTGGAGAGATCACCAGGTCCTCAGAGGACTAACAAGACACATAATATACATGCCTACTGTAACAGTTTTAACATTCAAGGAAGGACAGGAAATAGTGCAAGAAATAAAGACTGCAGAGTAGTACAAGAATAAAATATAAGAAAATGGCATGTCGTCGAGAATCGTGCTGATAAACATGACTAAGAATAAATCGGAGTAAACCGCAGCTCAGTGGGGACTCACGGTCCTATAGATCACAGCTCAGTGGGGGCTCACAACCTATAGTAGGTCTCTATCGAAGCTCAGTGGGGGCTCACAACAGAGAGTAGTCAAGTATAGTCATCGTCTATCACAAGGTCCTCACCTCGAACTATGAGTCAAGTCAAGTCAAGATGTCAACAAGTCAAGTCCATCTAAATTATGTCAAAGGGACACAACAGAGGCTAAGCAATACTATCGCTAGACATGAACACGATAGAAGAATATGGCAAGTAACATGAGAAAAGAAAGAGTAATAATCTACGTGCACGTAAAACTAGAAAGCATCCATGATACAAAGCGAAAGAGAAATATGTACCAAATGAGACACAAAAGAATAGCAGTATAGAATAGCATGTAAGTATTGTAAAGTTTGGCAAGGTGTACTTGCCTGAGGGTGCACGGAGAACCAACAATATATCGCCAATCAACAAGTCAAAAAGTCCAAGTCTCATAACTGCCTCCAGAAGATGTAATAAACGTTACCAACGTTTCCAGATTAGTCAAATTATCTAGGATTGCATGTCCTTAAGTCCAATTCTGGACACAGGGGCAAAACGATAATTTCTTGTCAAAACGGTGTCCGCCATTGGACCCGTTTTGCACCGAAAAGCATACCAGAGTCAACGGTCTCTAAAGTCGTCAAACTATATGTCAACAGGTCTAGTTTTTTGATACGAACCCAACCGTATGTCTAAAGTTGGATTCTGGCGGGCCATGCACAAAATTGCCCGTTGAGTCGGACCGTGGGACCCGCAAAACGGCGTTCCGACTCAACTGTCTCAGAATTGGACCAAACTTCGCATACAGGACCAGAAAAATGATACGGTCCTGTTGGCGTAAGTTTCGTCTCGATCTGACGAACATGCACAAAGTAATTAGAGAATTTTGAAAAAGGCCGATACGGTGATTTTTGACGGATACGCATCAAATTCGTCGCACACACGCGACCAATTTGAATTCTGTCAAAGCCCACATGCCCACGAAGTCGATACGCACCTTTCGATGCTTTCGGTTTGCGACCACGTCGCCTGGATTGGCGGAACGCACGTTGGATCGGGAGAATTTTAAAGTTTTCAAAAACAGTTTTCTAAGTTTTTTTCCTAATTTTCACATGGGGTTTTTGTAAAGCATAGTGAACAAAAAATTCAATCTAAAAATTGGGTTTTAATCCTGTTTATATCCTCTATAAATTTGTTCAAATAGGTTTCTTAAATTTCTAATAGGTTTTTCGAAATTGGCCTTCCAAACAGCTTGTTTGGAATAGTATGGTTCTATTTTGGTGCTATATCGAACTATGTTTTTCTCAAAAAGTCGATCGATTTCTGAAGAAATCTAGTCGATTTGATTCCAAACTAGTTGTTGGATTTCATAATCGGTTAGGTTGTGAATCTAGGGAAGGAACTGGATTAAAAATTCATGAAAAAGGGGCAAAGATATTCACTTGCGAAGTTGGCTCGTTGGCAACTGCTGCTGCTGCTATTCCCTGTTTTCGTGCGCTGTTGCTGTCCGCGCGGCCGCGCTGTAGTATCCCGACGGCCAAGCGCGGTGGCGCGCATGGGCAAGGTGCCTGGGGTCGACATAGGGTTAGGGTTGTGGTCTCGTTCTCCCTCTTCCGTTCTATCTATATATACTACTGTGTACGCGGGTTGGGGATCGGGTGTACGCGGGTTGGGAAGGCCATCTTACGGTTACTGTTCATGGAACAGTAACCCGTGAGATTTCTCCTTTTTTTCTTTTTTTTCTTTTTCTAATATATAAATAGATGTATCCTAATATATATATATATTGATATGTATATATCTAAATAAACCTAATAAAATCTCAAAACCCCAATATTATCTATCTATTTATTTAATTTATTTAAATATCTTTACATATGTATAACAACTCAATTGGCGATAAAATCAATTAATAATATCTAATAATAATAATGATGATTATTTAATTATAAAAAATACTTTAATAATAATAAAATAATAAAATCACCAAGTGGTTATTTTTAGTAAACTTATACTACAGTCCTTATTTGGGTCCAGAAAATTGTACAAATATTGTCAAACACCGATTTAATAATATTAATACCAATATTGTACAATATTTAATAATTAAAAATACAATATCAAATTCTAAAATAATTTAAGAAATATTTGCACACATATAAAAATGCCTACATGGTCGTCTTTGGTCCTTTACATGCCTACATGTGCTTGGATTTGGTTTGGTTCCAGTTCGGGCTGATATGGTACAACCGGATAATCAAAATAAATTAATATATTAAATAATAACTAATTAAATCTTTTATAGGAGTCAAGTCACAACTTGACTGGTTTTCCTAGTAGAGACAATGTTATGGTCGAATCTTTTCTAGCATGGCTAATAGACTAGTCAAAGTACACGACTACACTATTCGTGCCAAAATTCATAGTCGCTATGCATCTCAAAACTTAATCATGACTAGGGCCATATATATATACAATATTAGGCTATTATAAATATAATCATATATATACAAAATTCTATATAAATCTATTTGACTGTATAATATCCCAGAATAAATTAATAATAATTATACTGTCATGGCAACCTAACATGGCTTCCTACCAGGTAGGGTTGGTTAGGTTAGGGTCCAAATATATTTTCTAATTTAATCAAACTTTAAGAGTCAACCAATAAGTCACTTGTGCCATTCGTATTTAAATAGCACATGGAAACTCGATTGAGTGGCACACCCTTGGCATGTGTGTCGTAGACTCAAAATGGGTCAAAGCCATATATTGAGTCAACTGGTTTTGATTGATGTCGAGTCATGCACTCAAGTTGGAAGTTCGGTCTAGAATTACGGTAAATACTTAAATGCCCTAAATTGACCCAAAATTGTACGAAACCAAAAGAATGCTAGGAGACAAGTTTGGATGGGACATGATATACTAAATTGAAGGTCATCATGTCTACTACAAAACTTATAAAGGACGTTTCGAGGGATGGGCAAGTCTTATACTCCAAGAATTAAAGACACAAAAAAGTACATCTATAATTATAATTAATACGAAAATGCAATACAATAAATATATAATCATCTAATCATATAAAATAATTAAAAAAATCCCCAAAAAATTAGGGTCTTTACAATCTACCCACCTTAAAAGAATTTCGTCCTCGAAATTAAAATAAGGCTCACTAACAAGAACCGTGCTAGGGTAACTATGAATAATTTAAGGGATACGCTAGGTCACTACAGTGTCTCCTAATAAGTCAAGTAATAATCAAGCCTAAACAATTTGGATTTGTAACCTCTATATCGTAAAACTATAGATAGTTATCTCTAGTGGCTCTTCTTGGTACTGGCGAACTTGCAAAGATCACATTGAAGACTTGCCCCTCCTAACCAAACTATTACTACCATTATATGAGTCTCATTTCACCTAACCAAGTTAAGTGATACCTCTCATTCTAAATTTACAAGTGATCCGGCATAATGGTAATGGGTTAGGTTTGGCTATGCTTAGGTTCTACTTTTAGAGGGTCAGTCTCTATACTAAAACTACCACTCTATTTTTGATCCAGCGACTACCATAAGAGGGCTAACCTAGTATGATCTTATATTTATTTCTATACCAGGACGTCTACACACCTTTGTTTAAACTACCTCGTCAAACACTTGATGCCCCACGAAATATGGCACCTCTAATCCCTATTATTTATCAAGCAATCACAATACAATAAGTAGACTAACTTACACTATAACCTAAGAATTTATGATAAATTCTATATAGCACGATTATTCGTCACTCCGAAATTGGAAGGGACGAGAAGCAATAACACGAGAAAGCAAAGGGAGAGTAATCGAGAGCAAATACAAAGTTCAAGGACGCTAGAGGAATTTCCAAAAGAATTGTCAAGGCAGTTGTGGATTGAGATTCCTAAGGTTTTAATCATGTCGCAGGCCCGCTCGGTAAAATAATGTAACCGAAACGGCTAACTCGACCTGCATGGGCCACCACAAAAATATGTAACATCCCAGTCCCAAAATACGTAGGACTAAGATACGTATACATGCCAGCTACACATCGAGAGGACTCCAGCCCAGCTCGAATACGCATAAGTTGTCTGGTTATTCTAGATTAACTATATCTCAATCCACATAATAATGATAAATATGTCGAATCAAGTGCAGTAAGGCTGATCAGGCCATGATACACTGATTCTAGATTAGATAAATATGTTAGAGTGGATCCCCAATAATACATTTATCATGAACAAGCTAGAGAAAAAT
Source organism: Iris pallida (assembly GCA_029216955.1). NCBI lineage: Eukaryota > Viridiplantae > Streptophyta > Magnoliopsida > Asparagales > Iridaceae > Iris > Iris pallida. Next base: position 42,911,789 of record JANAVB010040619.1, read on the forward strand.
AGAAGCTTGTGCAAGACTAGGCTATAATGTAGCAAAAATCAAATATAGGACAAAAATCGAAATACGGAAGATATGATAATAACACACTATGTATACCAGAAGTCTCGGTGTAGCAAACATCATCCATCAGTGTACCGTGCCATCAACTAATACCTGAAGAGATCACCAGGTCCTCAGAGGACTAGTAAGACACATAATATACATGCCTATTGTAACAGTTTTAACATGCAAGGAAGGATAGGAAATATTACAAGAAATAAAGACTGCAGAGTAGTACAAGAATAAAATATAAGGAAATGGCATGTCGTCGAGAATCGTGCTGATAAACATGACTAAGAATAAATCGGAGTAAACCGCAGCTCAGTGGGTGTAATGCCTGTGGTTCGTATTACGTATCTTGGTATACGTGTACGTATTCTTGACTCATATTGCATATTTTTCTGCATGGTTGTTTTGGCATGTCATTGGTTGTGGCTTAGCTTGGTTCGGCTTAGCTTGGTTTGGTTTGCTTTTGGGTTCATCATGAACCAAAAGAAAACCCCACCTACCACCTACCACCTACCACCACCACCCTCATTTATATTTCCACCTAACTCTCTCTCTCTCTTCATTTATTCTTCTCCTTCATTTCTTCTTCTCCACCATTACTCTTCTACCTACCAGGGAAGAGAGCTAGGCAAGTGTAAACTTGCTTCATGTTGGATCTCAAGTTTTATTGTTCCATTCTCTTCCTTACTTGATTTTAAGACTCTTTAGAACTTGGCCTTTTTCATTTTGATGGATAATTTCTTGTAGATCTAAGTTTATAACTTTTCAGTTTTCTTGGTTTTGATCTCTAAAACTTGGTTATTTTCGAAAACTAATGGTTCTATGTTGTAGAGAATTCAATTTCATGCAGTTTTGGCTTTTGTTTCGCTTGATTTCGACTTCGGATGAGGAAGTTATGGCCAAAACAATTTTGGTCAAACTTCTATGTTCATCTGCAGCATGAGACATATGTCGCAGTTGGCCGCATATGATGTCGCTGTTGAGCCGCATGAGACACATGTCGCAGTAGGCCGCATATGATGTCGCTATTGAGCCGCATGAGACATATGTCGCAGTTGGCCGCATATGATGTCGCAGTTGAGCCGCATGAGCCGCATGTCGCAGTTGGCCGCATATGATGTCGCAGTTGAGCCGCATGAGACATATGTCGCAGTTGGCCGCATAAGCATGTCGCAGTCGAGCCGCATGAGCCGCATGTCGCAGTTGGCCGCATAGCATGTCGCAGTCGAGCCGCATGAGCCGCATGTCGCAGTAGGGCGCATATGATGTCACAGTTGAGCCGCATAAGCCGCATGTCGCAGTTGGCCGCATATGGTGTCGCAGAATAGGCCGCATAATGCATATTTTGACTATTTCTAACTGTTATATGTCCTAATTGACTGAATTATGGCTCGAATTTCTCCCAACTTTCAACGTGGAAGTTGTAGATCATTTCCTTGGCACCAAGAATATGTCACTAGTTATTTTATGCAAGTTTCTCTCATTCATAATATTGTAAGAATAGAACACGATAGTGGTCCGCTATGGTGCACTCTTGACAAGTAAACTGACATGATATATCTCGGCATGCTGTTACGACAGCTAGCCTGACATGACAAGTATGAAAGACTTGGACACCGTGGGCGATTGTGTTTGTACAAATAAACTAGTACTGTCTTGCATCATGTCTAGGATGGGGACCCCTGAGTACCACGGTCGGGGGTACCTACTGAAATTGACTAAGGCTAATTAACTAGAATGATTCAGTAGTCATGAAGAGATTTCTAGCTACAGGCAATCCCGTTATCTGGGCGCATTCAGTGGACTTGTAGCCTACCGACGAGTAGGGCACATTTCCAGCACACAGTCATGTGTTGCATTCTTCCTAAACGGACATTCGACCTGGATAACCGGATGGCCTGCAGGGCTTGTGGCTGTTGGGATAATCTCATTGCATCTTGCTAGTAACTAGGCATGTGATAACCCTAGTTAGTTAAAAGTATCAAGCCGTACTCTTGATTGGCCGTGATTGATTGGATGTAGTTTATTCTAGCTTAGTCTTATCCTGATCCTGTGCAAGATTATGACATGACATGATTATTGATGCTTGCCTTAACAATAACGATCGGGGGTCCAGTTCTGTTCAGGCGAAGGGTTACAACCCCGGTCCTTGTTTGGTTTAAGGGTTGTAACCTGGCTCCCGGAGCAGTTCTGTGTCCTCTCTTCGTTTATTGTCTTATTGCAATCCCATGCCATGTTCGTCATGTTTTACCTTACCTTAATACCATGATTATTTATACTGGCCTTAGCAATAAAGATCAGGGTCCAGTTCTGTTCAGGCGAAGGGTTACAACCCCGGTCCTTGTTTGGTTTAAGGGTTGTAACCTGGCTCCCGGAGCAGTTCTGTGTCCTCTCTTCGTTTATTGTCTTCACTGCACCAATAGTATTTGAGACGGGTTTCTATTCAGGTGAAGGGCTGCAACCCCGGTCCTTGTTTGGTTTAAGGGTTGTGACCTGGCTACTTGAATAGTTTCCTCGTACTCAGTTTACTGTTATTATCTCTGTTATTATCAGTTCTTTATCTATTATCTTTAATATTCTATTATGATATGCTGGTTTTAGTTCCTAAGTGAAGCCTCCTTTGTGGCACTTGCTCTTTCTGGGGTCTGACCCAGCTGGTTTTGTGTGGCCAGATATCGGAGCAGCAACAGAGGATCTACCTGTCTTCCAGCCCGATGGTGACCACCAGGCGTAACCAGGGCAACGAGTAGGTTTCTTTTGTCCTCCCACTCTATTTGTAAAATTATTCTTTTGAGGCATTTTAGCCGGCGAGCACGTGTTAGCTCGTATTGCACCTTTATTTACTGTCTGCCTACGGGCTGTAACATGATTGACAAATCCTAGGGTTGATCATGTATGACTGAAACTCTTGCTAGTCCTGACATTTTGTACGACTAGCTTCATGATCATCCAATATGTAATGTATGGGACGCCTTACTATTGTATATTGATGCTCTAATATCTTGTGACTGTTACTACTTGCTTGTGATTGAGACAATAGGCTTGTTCTTGACCATAAGAGACTGATGGATTGTAGTTAAACCCTCATATATCTAGACAGCCGTGACCGTATAGTGACGTGGATTCCATTTCATTATACGTAGCTGGCTATGTCTGCCCCCGCTCTCCAGTATTCTGGTTCTGGGGCGTGACATAGTTTTAGTGGTGGCCCATGCAGGTCTTGTAAATCAAGATATGTGAGGGTTTACCGAATAGATGTCTCAATCAGTATTCGCCCTTGATCTCTGCTCGTATCTTCAAATTCCTGAGAATCTTGACCTGATCACATGCTTGTATCATTGATCTGTCATGGTCCTTCCTTATTGTTCCCTATGTCGTCTTCTTCAGCGGCATTGTTCCTGGACCTGCCGATCAGCAAGGTGGTGCACCTCCCGCGGACCAGCAACAACCTGGAGATCAAGCCCAGCATTCAGAAGTAGCCTCCAGAGTCATGCCTACCGAAGGAGAACCTCCAATTCAGCCCGTCCAGCCTGCAGAGCCTGATGATGGCACTTTGGTGGGTCTCATCAGGTCCCTATTAGCTTCCCAGGATCGTCGCGGAGATGCCTTACACCAGGCGGTGGCAGATGCTTTGACCAGAGGAGGTCATCAGGGTAATAGCGCGGCCAACAGCTTCAAGCGCTTGAACCCTCTCTTCTTCGATGGCAGTGAAGATGCGATCACTGCAGATGCATGGCTTCAGGACACAGAGATAATTTTAGAAGCAGCCAGGACTCCAGAGAACGAGAAGGTGGCCGTAGTGCGCCTGCAGCTATTGGATCTTGCTCGCAGCTGGTGGGCAGCGCAGGCCGATGGATTAGTGGCCCCTATTTCATGGGCAGTATTCAGGGAGAGATACCAGACCAAGTATTTTGATGCTGTAGCTCGGTATGATCTACAGACGAGGTTCACCAATCTGAAGCAGATGGGCAGGACGGTCGACGGATATGCGACCGAGTTCTCCAGGCTTAGTCGGTTTGCTCCCACCTTGGTGGCGACCGAGTTCGATAGAGCCCAGCGGTTCCAGTAGGGGCTCCACCTAGAGATTTTATTGGCGGTGGAGCAGTTTGAGCATCAGACTTTTGATGCAGTATTGAGAGCAGCCCGGAGGCATGAATATACCTCCCAGATGATCGTGGATAGGACCGGAGGTCGGAAGCGATCTCACGGCCAGATGAATCAGTCTTCAGCACCAGCCCCGGCAGCCAGGGCTTTGACCATTGGAGCTCCGAGGCGGGCGGCCTCAGTGACGTCGGTTCAGCATTCCACCCCGACGCACCCTCAGCAGCAGAAGCAGAAGCAGTCTTCCGCAGTGGGATGTTCACATTGCGGAAAGCCAGGACATGTGGTGTCAGAGTGTCGTAGAGCACAGGGTTTGTGCTTGGTTTGTGGTGCCCCGGACCACAGGGTTGGGAACTGCCCGAACAGGAGGAGTTCATCCGCTTTCTCTAGTCCTTCAGTTAGAGGACCAGCACCAATCCAGCAACAGCAGCTGTAGTACCCGTTCCCGAGGCCATTGCCGACGCAGGCCCAGGCATTCCAGCAGCAGAGATCGTAACAGTATGCCCAAGCCCAAGCCCTAATCCAGAGCAGGCAGAAGAATTTTCAGCAGAGGGGACCCGCACCTAGAGGACATGGTCAAGTGCTGGCTTTGACCATGGGAGAAGAAGGAATAGCACCAGGTGAGGTGGTGGCAGGTACTATTCTCGTCAACACCTTCCCAGCTTCAGTATTATTTGATTCTGGTGCCTCGCATTCATTTATGTCTGTACGATTTGCGACACGGGTAGGACTAGAGCCCGAGTCATTATCAGTAAGGCTCAATATACTTACCGGTAACGAACTTGTGGGAGTAGATAGAGTATTTTCCTCGTGTCGGGTCGTAGTTAGCGGTAGAGAATTCCCCGCTAGATTGATAGAGTTCCCGATGGCCGATTATGATATGGTCTTAGGGATGGATTGGTTGAGGGACCAGTATGCTAGGATAGACTGTCATATTGGCAGGGTTATTTTTAGCATTCCAGGCGAGCCGGAGTTTTCCTTCTCCCGAGGCGAAGTTGAACCTTCTCCTCCAGTGTTGCGGATGGCAGTGGCAGTAGTACAGTTACCTCGGATAGTCGAAGAGTTTCCAGATGTTTTCCCAGAAGAGCTTCCAGGGATGCCGCCAGAACGAGAGATTGAGTTTACCATCGACCTGATTCCCGGGACAGCCCCAGTGTCAGAGAGAGTCTACAGGATGGCGCCGTCAGAGTTAGAGATATTGTACAAGATGATTGAAGAACTCAGAACCAAGGGATTCATTCGTGCTAGTGGATCGCCTTGGGGAGCCCCGATGCTTCTTGTGAAAAAGAAGGATGGTACGTCCAGATTGTGTGTAGATTATCGTACCTTGAACTCAGTGACAATCAAGAACAGATATCCTCTCCCGAGGATAGATGACTTGTTTGATCAACTCAAAGGGGCGGCAGTATTTTCGAAGATTGACTTGCGGTCAGGATACCATCAGATCAGAGTCAGAGAGCAGGACATCCCGAAGACAGCTTTCAGATCTAGGTATGGGCATTGGGAGTTCCTTGTGATGCCATTTGGAGCAACCAATGCGCTGGCTGTATTCATGGACCTCATGAATCGCATCTTCATGCCTTATTTGGATCAGTTCGTGATTGTGTTCCTAGACGACATCCTGGTCTACAGCAAGAGTGAAGCGGAGCATGAGCAGCATCTCCGAGTTGTCCTCCAGATTCTCAGAGAGCACCAGTTATATGCCAAGTTTAGTAAATGCGAGTTCTGGCTCGATCGCATTTCGTACTTGGGTCATATCATCACCCGAGGAGGAGTTGAAGTGGACCCCCAGAAGATCGTAGCCATTGAAACATGGCCGGTACCTAGCACAGTGGCAGAAATTCATAGTTTTCTTGGCTTGGCCGGCTACTACCGGCGATTTGTTTCAGACTTTGCTCGAATTTCCGTGCCATTGACCCAGTTGACCCGCAAGGATGTGCAGTTTGCTTGGACAGCAGAGTGCCAGGATTCTTTTGAGAGGTTGAAGCGAGGCTTGATGACGGCTCCTATTCTCACGCTTCCAGATGGAACCGGAGGATTCTCAGTGTATTGTGATGCTTCGGGCAGAGGTTTAGGATGTGTTCTGATGCAGCATGGGAAGGTAATAGCTTATGCGTCACGACAACTTCGTGACCATGAGAGAAATTACCCAACCCATGACTTGGAGCTGGCAGCAGTAGTGTTTGCACTTAAGTTGTGGAGGCACTACTTGTACGGAGATAGGGTGGAGATCTTCACCGACCACAAGAGTCTGAAGTATGTGTTCACCCAGAAGGATCTTAACATGCGTCAGAGGAGATGGCTAGAGCTGCTTGTGGATTATGATGTCAACCTGCAGTATCACCCAGGGAAGGCCAACGTTGTTGCAGATGCATTGAGCAGGAGGGCAGGAGTTTATTTCCTGACAGCGCAACCAGAACTGTTAGCCAATATTCAGAAGATGGGAGTAGAAGTTGTCCTCCCTTCCAGTGTGGCATTGATGGCCAGCATGCAAGTTCAGTCCACTATAGTCGAGAGGATCCGGATGGCACAGTTAGCAGATTCCAAGCTTCAGCGACTCAGAGCAGAGTGTGAGGCAGGACGAAGACCAGAGTTATACATTCATGAAGACGGTACGCTTCGACATGGTAAGCGTCTTTGTGTACCTAGTGAAGATATCAGACAGGAGATCATGGCAGAGGCCCACAGTTCGCAGTATTCCATTCATTCCGGTGGCACGAAGATGTACCGTAATATCCGCCAGCACTTTTGGTGGAATGGCATGAAGAGGGAGATAGCCCGGTTTGTCTCTCGTTGTTTAGTCTGCCAACAAGTTAAGGCTGAACATCAGAGACCAGCTGGACTACTTCAACCATTGCCGATTCTCGAGTGGAAATGGGAGCATATAACCATAGATTTTGTGACTGGATTGCCTAGATCCCCGGCTGGCAGAGACGCTATTTGGGTTGTCATAGACAGGCTCACGAAGGTGGCTCACTTTCTCCCGTTCAGAGTTGGTCAGTCGACGGCTCAGCTAGCAGAGATGTATCTCCGACAGATTGTCAGATTGCACGGTGTACCAGTCAGTATCACTTCGGACAGATATTCCAGGTTTACGTCGCACTTTTGGCGTAGCCTGCAAGAGAGTTTGGGGACTCGCCTCCAGTTCAGCTCAGCGTATCACCCGCAGACAGATGGCCAGTCGGAATGTACGATCCAGACTCTTGAAGAAATGTTACGGTTATGTACACTCAACTTCGGTGGTTCGTGGGAAGATCACCTGCACCTGGTAGAGTTCTCGTACAACAATAGTTTCCAGGCCAGAATCCAGATGGCACCGTTCGAGGCACTGTATGGTAGGAAGTGCCGATCCCCGCTAGCCTGGGATGATATTGGAGAGAGGCAGATGCTTGGTCTGGAAATGATTGCTCAGACCGTTGAGGTGGTCAGGAGAGTCAGAGATCATCTTCGAGTTACCCAAGATCGCCAGCGTCATTGGGCCGATTCTCATCGGCGCCCTCTTGAGTTTTCTGTCGGCGACCATGTATTCCTGAGGATTTCGCCTAACCACGACGTCATTCGTTTCGGCGTACGAGGAAAGCTTAGTCCTAGGTATATAGGGCCATTCGACATTCTGGAGCGAGTAGGAGATGTATCCTATCGTCTCGCTCTTCCACCGTCGCTACGTGAGGTGCATGACGTATTCCATGTATCCCAACTGCGACGGTATATCCCGAACCCGAGCCATATCCTGGATCATTCGGAATTGGTTGTTGGTACCAACCTTTCGTTTGAGGAGAGGCCCGTGTCTATATTGGACCAAAGAGAGAAGACACTCAAGAACAAGACTATCAAGTTAGTCAGAGTTGCTTGGGGTCATCACTCTTTGGGTGAGTCGACGTGGGAGCGTGAGGATGATATCAGATCGCGATATCCCGACCTGTTTGACTCGTAAGGTATAATGTCTTCCTTATGCCTTATGCTTTCAATTCCTTGCTCGAATAAATGACTGCATAATAGACTGCTTGTTATAGCTTACGATTAGTATAGCTTGTCCTTGCAATTCTAGCCTCTTGATTCCGAGGACGGAATTCTTTGAAGGTGGGTAGAGTTGTAATACCTGTGGTTCGTATTACGTATTTTGGTATATGTGTACGTATTCTTGACTCGTATTGCATATTTTTCTGTATGGTTGTTTTGGCATGTCATTGGTTGTGGCTTAGCTTGGCTCGGCTTAGCTTGGTTTGGTTTGCTTTTGGGTTCATCATGAACCAAAAGAAAACCCCACCTACCACCTACCACCTACCACCTACCACCACCACCCTCATTTATATTTCCACCTAACACTCTCTCTCTCTTCATTTATTCTTCTCCTTCATTTCTTCTTCTCCACCATTACTCTTCTACCTACCAGGGAAGAGAGCTAGGCAAGTGTAAACTTGCTTCATGTTGGATCTCAAGTTTTATTGTTCCATTCTCTTCCTTACTTGATTTTAAGACTCTTTAGAACTTGGCCTTTTTCATTTTGATGGATAATTTCTTGTAGATCTAAGTTTATAACTTTTCGGTTTTCTTGGTTTTGATCTCTAAAACTTGGTTATTTTCGAAAACTAATGGTTATATGTTGTAGAGAATTCAATTTCATGCAGTTTTGGCTTTTGTTTCGCTTGATTTCGACTTCGGATGAGGAAGTTATGGCCAAAACAATTTTGGTCAAACTTCTATGTTCATCTGCAGCATGAGACATATGTCGCCGTTGGCCGCATATGATGTCGCTGTTGAGCCGCATGAGACACATGTCGCAGTAGGCCGCATATGATGTCGCTGTTGAGCCGCCTGAGACATATGTCGCAGTTGGCCGCATATGATGTCGCAGTTGAGCCGCATGAGCCGCATGTCGCAGTTGGCCGCATATGATGTCGCAGTTGAGCCGCATGAGACATATGTCGCAGTTGGCCGTATAAGCATGTCGCAGTCGAGCCGCATGAGCCGCATGTCGCAGTTGGCCGCATATGATGTCGCAGTTGAGCCGCATGAGCCGCATGTCGCAGTTGGCCGCATAGCATGTCGCAGTCGAACCGCATGAGCCGCATGTCGCAGTAGGCCGCATATGATGTCACAGTTGAGCCGCATAAGCCGCATGTCGCAGTTGGCCGCATATGGTGTCGCAGAATAGGCCGCATAATGTATATTTTGACTATTTCTAACTGTTATATGTCCTAATTGACTGAATTATGGCTCGAATTTCTCCCAACTTTCAACGTGGAAGTTGTAGATCATTTCCTTGGCATCAAGAATATGTCACTAGTTATTTTATGCAAGTTTCTCTCATTCATAATATTGTAAGAATAGAACACGATAGTGGTCCGCTATGGCGCACTCTTGACAAGTAAACTGACATGATATATCTCGGCATGCTGTTACGACAGCTAGCCTGACATGACAAGTATGAAAGACTTGGACACCGTGGGCGATTGTGTTTGTACAAATAAACTAGTACTGTCTTGCATCATGTCTAGGATGGGGACCCCTGAGTACCACGGTCGGGGGTACCTACTGAAATTGACTAAGGCTAATTAACTAGAATGATTCAGTAGTCATGAAGAGATTCCTAGCTACAGGCAATCCCGTTATCTGGGCGCATTCAGTGGACTTGTAGCCTACCGACAAGTAGGGCACATTTCCAGCACACAGTCATGTGTTGTATTCTTCCTAAACGGACATTCGACCTGGATAACCGGATGGTCTGCAGGGCTTGTGGCTGTTGGGATAATCTCATTGCATCTTGCTAGTAACTAGGCATGTGATAACCCTAGTTAGTTAAAAGTATCAAGCCGTACTCTTGATTGGCCGTGATTGATTGGATGTAGTTTATTCCAGCTTAGTCTTATCCTGATCCTGTGCAAGATTGTGACATGACATGATTATTGATGCTTGCCTTAACAATAACGATCGGGGGTCCAGTTCTGTTCAGGCGAAGGGTTACAACCCCGGTCCTTGTTTGGTTTAAGGGTTGTAACCTGGCTCCCGGAGCAGTTCTGTGTCCTCTCTTCGTTTATTGTCTTATTGCAATCCCATGCCATGTTCGTCATGTTTTACCTTACCTTAATACCATGATTATTTATACTGGCCTTAGCAATAAAGATCAGGGGTCCAGTTCTGTTCAGGCGAAGGGTTACAACCCCGGTCCTTGTTTGGTTTAAGGGTTGTAACCTGGCTCCCGGAGCAGTTCTGTGTCCTCTCTTCGTTTATTGTCTTCACTGCACCAATAGTATTTGAGACGAGTTTCTATTCAGGTGAAGGGCTGCAACCCCGATCCTTGTTTGGTTTAAGGGTTGTGACCTGGCTACTTGAATAGTTTCCTCGTACTCAGTTTACTGTTATTATCTCTGTTATTATCAGTTCTTTATCTATTATCTTTAATATTCTATTATGATATGCTGGTTTTAGTTCCTAAGTGAAGCCTCCTTTGTGGCACTTGCTCTTTCTGGGGTCTGACCCAGCTGGTTTTGTGTGGCCAGATATCGGAGCAGCAACAGAGGATCCACCTGTCTTCCAGCCCGATGGTGACCACCAGGCGTAACCAGGGCAACGAGTGGGTTTCTTTTGTCCTCCCACTCTATTTGTAAAATTATTCTTTTGAGGCGTTTTAGCCGGCGAGCACGTGTTAGCTCGTATTGCACCTTTATTTACTGTCTTCCTACAGGCTGTAACATGATTGACAAATCCTAGGGTTGATCATGTATGACTGAAACTCTTGCTAGTCCTGACATTTTGTACGACTAGCTTCATGATCATCCAATATGTAATGTATGGGACGCCTTACTATTGTATATTGATGCTCTAATATCTTGTGACTGTTACTACTTGCTTGTGATTGAGACAATAGGCTTGTTCTTGACCATAAGAGACTGATGGATTGTAGTTAAACCCTCATATATCTAGACAGCCGTGACCGTATAGTGACGTAGATTCCATTTCATTATACGTAGCTGGCTATGTCTGCCCCCGCTCTCCAGTATTCTGGTTCTGGGGCGTGACAGTGGGGACTCACGGTCCCATAGATCACAGCTCAGTGGGGCTCACAACCTATAGTAGGTCTCTATCGCAGCTTAGTGGGGGCTCACAACAGAGAGTAGTCAAGTATAGTCATCGTCTATCACAAGGTCATTGCCTAGAACTACGAGTCAAGTCAAGTCAAGATGTCAACAAGTCAAGTCCATCTAAATTATGTCAAAGGGACACAACTGAGGCTAAGCAGTACTATCGCTAGACTAAACACGATAGAAGAATATGGCAAGTAACATGAGAAAAGAAAGAGTAATAATCTACGTGCACGTAAAACTAGAAAGTATCCATGATATGAAACGAAAGAGAAATATATACCAAGTGAGACACAAAAGAATAGCAGTATAGAATAGCATGTAAGTACTGTAAAGTTTGGCAAGGTGTACTTGCCTGAGGGTTGCGCGGAGAACCAACAATATATCGCCAATCAACAAGTCAAAAAGTCCAAGTCTCATAACTGCCTCCAGAAGCTATAATAAACGTTACCAACATTTCCAGATTAGTCAAATTAGCTAGAATTTCCTGTCTTTAAGTCCAATTCTGGACACAGGGGCAAAATGGTAATTTCGGGTCAAAACGGTGTTCGTCGATGGACCCATTTTGTACCGAAAAGCGTGCCAGAGTCAACGGTCTCTAAAGTCGTCAAAATATATGTCAACAGGTCCAGTTTTTTGTTACGCACCCAACCATATGTCCGAAGTTGGATTCTGGCGGACCGTGCACAAAATCGTCCGTTGAGTCGGACCGTGGGGCCCGCAAAACGGCGTTCCGACTCAACTGTCTCAGAAATGGACCAAACTTGGCATACAAGACCAAAAAAATGATACGGTCCTGTTGGGATAAGTTTCGTCTCGATCTGACGAACGTGCACAAAGTAATTGGAGAATTTCAAAAAAGGTCGATGCGGTGATTTTTGACGGATACGCATCAAATTTGTCGCACTCACGCGACCAATTTGAATTTCGTCAAAGCCCACACGTCCACAAAGTCGATACGCACCTTTCGATGCTTTCGGTTCGCGACTACGTCGCCCGGATTGGCGGGCCACACGTTGGATCGGGAGAATTTTAAAGTTTTCGAAAACAATTTTCTAAGTTTTTTCCTAATTTTCACATGGGGTTTTTTGTAATGTATAGTGAACAAAAATTCAATCTAAAAATTGAGTTTTAATCCTGTTTATATCCTCTATAAATCTGTTCAAATAGGTTTCTTAAATTTCTAATAGGTTTTTCGAAATTGGCCTTCTAAACAGCTTGTTTGGAATAATATGGTTCTGTTTTGGTGCTACATCGAACTATGTTTTTCTCAAAAAGTCGATCGATTTCTGAAGAAATCTAGTCGATCTGATTCCAAACTAGTTGTTGGATTTCATAATCGGTTAGGTTGTGAATCTAGGAAAGGAACTGGATTAAAAATTCATGAAAAATGGGCAAAGATATTCACCTGCGAAGTCGGCTCGTTAGCAACTGATGGTGCTGCTATTCCCTGTTTTCGTACGCTGTTGCTGTCCGTGCGGCCGCACTGTGGTGGCCCGACGGCCATGCGCAGTGGCGCACGTGGGCAAGGTGCCTGGCGTCGACATGTTGGTAGGGTTAGGGTTGTGGTCTCGTTCTCCCTCTCCCGTTCTATCTATATGTACTACTGTATACGCGGGTTGGGGATCGGGTGTACGCGGGTTGAAGAAGGCCATCTTACGGTTATTGTTCATGGAACAGTAACCCGTGAGATTTCTTCTTTTTTTTTTCTTTTTTTTCTTTTTTCTAATATATAAATAGATATATCCTAATATACATATATATTGATGTGCATATATCTAAATAAACCTAATAAAATCTCAAAACCCCAATATTATCTATCCATTTATTTAATTTATTTAAATATCTTTACATATGTATAACAACTCAATTGGCGATAAAATCAATTAATAATATCTAATAATAATAATGATGATTATTTAATTACGAAAAATACTTTAATAATAATAAAATAATAGAATCACCAAGTGGTTATTTTTAGTGAACTTATACTACACTCCTTAATTAGGTCTAAAAAATTGTACAAATATTGTCAAACACCTATTTAATAATATTAATGCCAATATTGTATAATATTTAATAATTATAAATACAATATCAAATTCTAAAATAATTTAAGAAATATTTGCACACATATAAAAATGCCTACATGGTCGCCTTTGGTCCTCTACATGCCTACATGTGCTTGGATTTGGATTGGGTCCAGTTCGGACTGATATGGTACAACTGGATCATCAAAATAAATCAATATATTAAATAATAACTAATTAAATCTTTTATAGGAGTCAAGTCACAACTTGACTGGTTTTCCTAGTAGAGACAATGTTATGGCCGGGTCTTTCCTAGCATGGCTAATAGACTAGTCAAAGTACACGACTACACTATTCATGCCAAAATTTATAGTCACTATGCATCTCAAAACTTAATCATGACTAGGGCCATATATATATATACAATATTAGGCTATTATAAATATAATCATATATATACAAAATTCTATATAAATCTATTTGACTGTATAATATCCCAAAATAAATCAATAATAATTATATTGTCATGGCAACCTAACATGGCTTCCTACCAGGTGGGGTTGGTTAGGTTAGGGTCCAAATATATTTTCTAATTTAATCAAACTCTAATTGTCAACCAATAAGTCACTTGTGCCATTCGCATTTAAATAGCACATGGAGACTCGATTGAGTGGCGCACCCTTGGCATGTGTGTCGTAGACTCAAAATGGATCAAAGCCATATATTGAGTCAACTGGTTTTGATTGATGTCGAGTCATGCACTCAAGTTGGAATTTCGGTCTAGAATTACGGTAAATACTCAAATGGCCTAAATTGACCCAAAATTGTACGAAACCAAAAGAATGCTAGGGGACAAGTTTGGATGGGACATGATTTACTAAATTAAAGGTCATTATGTCTACTATAAAACTTATGAAGGACATTTTGAGGGATGGGCAAGTCTTATACTCCAAGAATTAAAGACACAGAAAAGTACATCTATAATTATAATTAATACGAAAATGCAATACAATAAATATATAATCATCTAATCTTATAAAATAATTAAAAAATCCCCAAAAAATTAGGGTCTTTACATTCTTCACTCTCGTAGGGGAGTTAGGCTTGGCACTATATAAGATATATGGGGTCTCGAAGCTTCCTTGGGGGTCTGAGCCCTATGAGGAGTACTTCCCTATGAGTGAGGAGCTCCTGGCCTTGGAAGAGGAGAATTCTGAGATGATAGCAGTCTTCAAAGAGGTGGCAAGCCATCATTACTTGGTCCAGAGGAGGGACAAAGGTAAAGCGCAGCCTCATGTGACTGCTTGGAGGGATTATATCTTCAAACAAGACATGATGGACCCATACAGAGGTACTTGTTGAGATGACTAGACTCAGCGAACCAAATCCTCATAAAAATTAGAACCAGAAGCCATCCGACCATATCTACAGCTGCTTCTATCATTGTGTTCATGGAATGTCTCCAAAGGCTGTGCTGGCAGCCTATCTGATGATATGGCTTCGAGACCATGTGTTTGGTGGTTGATCTGGCTCCATGGAGAGGGTGGCCAAAAATCTTATCTTTTCGGCTTTGAAGTTGGTCTTTGGTCATCTTTTGGACTTGCTTCTCGCTATGGTGTGCAACTTGAAGCGGCTTTTGAGGGAATTTGTAGATAATGTGGTTCACGAGATGGGTAAGAAGGGTAATTTTCCTCATACAGAGCTGCCTTTTTATTATCTGATGGGCTGGTTGATCTTGCACCACCCAAATACAATGACCCCTTGCTCGAAAGAGGAGCATGTTGCTTGACGCCTTTATCCGTCGCTACTACAGAAGGAAGTAGCTGCATATAGGCGTTCCAATTTGTAGGAGAGTTCTGTCCTACCTTCAAGGGTAGGAGATCACCAAGGTTGTCCCAGTTTTCCTGGGTTTTGAATCAGATAAAGAGCTGGAGGACTCTGGTGAGGATGCGATCACTTTGCCAATGTAGGAATTCTGTTGGCTGCAGAGCATTCGGCCTTCCCATCTAGTGTATCGGAACAAGAATCATTATTTCTTAGAACCGTACCTACCGAGTCATTTTTTCCTCCAGTTTGGCTACACCCAGTTGATGTTGAAAAACCCTAATAGTTGCTTGGGGTTTATTGGAAGTTTGTTAGATGGGCCCGGGGTTGGCAGTATTATAATGTCGGGTGTACCGAAGTACGTTTTACGCTGCCGGTTCACAATCTTCGGCCGTATATTTTATTTTCTATCGTGAAGCTCTATTGTATGATGAATACTGTTTCCCCTGGGTATGACCGGAAGACCAGCTTCATTATCGGGATACAACTTGAGGTGTCAGAAAGTATGCTGGCGAAGGCTCGGGCGTATCGTCCGTCGGACATGGCAGCTTTCAAGGCTGCCCCTGTAGTACCAACGAAAGGTTCTCGAAAGGAGATTGCGGCAAGTCAGCTGAAGATGCATGCTTTGACGGAGGCAGATTCACCGGCTCCCAAGAAGCCCAAGAAGATGTTAGCCACTAAAAATGGGGGCATAATACCGCCTTCGGCGGTACCAACAGAACCAGCTTCCGTAGTGGTATGTAATTTAGCATTGTCTGACTCAGTCTTTCTTCTTGTGCTTATATGTCCCTT
The DNA here is from genome assembly GCA_029216955.1 of Iris pallida. Classification (NCBI taxonomy): domain Eukaryota; kingdom Viridiplantae; phylum Streptophyta; class Magnoliopsida; order Asparagales; family Iridaceae; genus Iris; species Iris pallida. The sequence goes on from JANAVB010040619.1 coordinate 42,927,666, forward strand.
CTTTGCAGGAGGTATTGAAGAAGAAACCCCAGTATTCGAGGTCGAGTTCGAGTAAACCGAAGGAGGTGGCAAGCTCGTCTGATGAGCGTATCCCTCCGATTGTGTCATCTTTCGTGGAGGAGACTTTGGATAATGCCATTCCGGTGGAGGTTCCGGCCTCTTTGGACCGGGCCGAAGATGATGCTGTAGTATCTGAGAACATTGAACCTTCTCTACCAACTGGTCGGGGAGGTAAAGCAGAGTCTTCATAGACGGTGAAGCAAATAACTGTAGGGGCTCCAAAGAATGGTATGGAAGCCCCGAAAAAAGTTATCTTGTAAGATCCTCCAGGTGAGGGAGATGAATGGGATTCATCCTCTCTAGATGACATCCCCCAAGAGGATGTTGAGAATGTTGAAGAGGACTCTGTGATGGGCGGAGAGGAGCAGACTGAGGAGTTAGCGACTGAGCCCTCTCCTAGTCATGGTATAGGGGAATCGACTTTGTGGGAAATTACATTTTCGAGTCCTACCCCTGTCCCAGTGATGGAGATAAGGGGAGAGGAATGATTTGTCTCCCAAGGCCTACTCCCGTTCTGGAAACCGGTGCTGATGAAGGGGAAGTGACTCATTTGCTGAGTCTTACTCCTGTTTTGATTGAAAAAGAGACAAGAGGGTCCATCCTCCTTTCAGATGCCGCTCTTGTCCCTTCGTCAGGGATAGATGAATCTGTCCCAGTTGCAGATGTTTTTTCAGGGTCTGTTATGGCAGACCCGAATGTTATGGGGCCTTCTGGGGCCGGCTCAGACAAGGGCAAAGGCCCCATAGTAGAAGACACCCCCTCCGTTCCTTCTACTTGGAGGACAATATTGATTCCCTCCAGAGACTCAGCTTCGACGGTTGGTGGTTCCGTCGACACTGTTGGTGAGACGGAGGTTGTGAATACCGAGGCTCTGGCCTTGAACCCTAAAGGTACGGCAACTGAGTCTCCTGTGAGCCAACCGGAGGCTATGTCATCAGCCTCAGGTGTAAAAGCCTCTGCATGGTCAACTGTTCTACCGGCCCAGGTAGTAGCTCCGACAACTCCTGCTATGATACCTTAAGTGTTGGCTAATACAGATAAATTTGTAAAGTTCATCATTGAGGCCGTATACAAGTTGTTGAGGAGGAGGGTGTCGGCTGTGCTGGACGAAGGAGGGAGCTTCGTGACTACGAAGGCAATGGCGATCCCGTATATCGGGTTGATCCAAACTCATCAGGGTCACGACCATATGGCAGAGATATTAGAGGCTTCTGTTGCTAAGCTCGATCATCACCTTACCGAGCTCCAGAACATTCGGCGGAATGATTTTTCTGCTTTGATAGAGGAGGAGCAGAACAAGCTAGTGGCTGAGGTTGAGTCATCATGTTCTGACACCACGGCTATATGGGAGCAGGAGCTGGCCGATGCTGAGGCCAAAGAGGAGAGATTGTCTTCATCTATGAAAGAGAAGGTCAAACTGTGGGAAGCTCTGAATGCTAATATAGAGGAAGTCGATGCCAAGATTTGCCTTTTTCAGGAGCAACGGGCTCAACTTCTGGCTGATTCTGAATGAGCATAGGTTGACCATGTCCATGTTTGCCATTGATTATAAAAGAACAGAACAGTTTTATGGATGGACTGGACTTTTACTTCACAACACAAACTCGCTCGTACAAAGAAAGCCAAAGGACGAAAACCTAGGTACAGCAATCTAAGTACAATTGTTTATTTTTTCTTAGGGGTGACAGTAGAGGCTCGGGAAAGCGACGACAGCTCTGCCTTACTCCTTGGACGATCGGACGCAGCTTCGGCTCCAGAAAAGAAATGCTCTTGCTCGAATGTGGATCGCTCTGTGTCTGGCTCTGTGCATATATCTCCGTGCTCACCTTTACAAGGAAATAGCACCTTGCTATTTATAGGCCTCATGGGTGGAGGTGTATATCCATGTGGCGGATTCTGAGCACCGGACCATTATATTGATTGCCATAAATTTAGTTTGTTATGATTGTAATACATCTGTGTAATTATGTTGATCGTCATAAATTCTGCTTGTAGTGATTGTATTAAATCTGGATGATTATGATGATAGCAATAAATCTGACTTGGTTGGGATTTGACCAAATCTGGACGGTTATGTTGATTGTAGCAAATCTGAGTTATTGAGATTTGATCGACTCCTGCCACGTGTCCTTTATTGACTGCAATAAATATAAATAATTGAGATTCGATCAACTCCTGCCACGTGTTCCAACTGCTGCGAGCCGCATGGAGGACTGTCATGGTTGGGCCGCATGAGTGTGGCCTCGTGTCAGAACCGCATAAGGGTAGCCTTATCTGAACTGCTTGGAAATCCTTTAGTCTGAGCCGCATGAGGGTGGCCCCATGAACCGAGCTGTATAGGAGTAGCAGTCGCATGGGGGTGGCCCCATGATTCGAGCCACATAGGAGTAGCAGTCGCATGGGGGTGGCCCCATGATCCGAGCCGCATAGGAGTAGCAGCCGCATGGGGGTGGCGGCCGGATGAGAGTGGCAGCCGCATAGGGAGCTTTTTGGGGTTGGTGGACTGTGCCAGCTGTGAAGGTTTTCTTGTCTTCCCTAGGAGCCTGCCACTATGTCAGGGTCATTATTTCACTTTTATGTCAGGGTTTGTCAATCCTTCGTGTCAGAGCCATCGCTTCGCATCAGGACATTAAATAAGCCAGCAGCATAAATTAGTTACGGCCGATTTGTGAATGACTTTTTGAACCGCATAAGGCCACATGGCTCGCTGGAAACTTCTGAGCTGCATGAAACTCTAATGAACTTTTGAGCCACATGAAACTCTCCTAGTCTTGAGCCGCATAGAATTTTCTGTTCATTTTTATGCTTCTACAAGACCCCCTTCAAAGTTTTTAATTTATAAAATTGAAATACTTTGAATAAGAAGCATGGCTATGTCCACATAAGCTCTTCTGACCGCATAAGATGCTCTGGCCGCATGGACGTCCTAGCCGCATGGACTTTCTAGCCGCATGGACTGCCTGGCCACATGGACTGCTTGGCCGTATGGACTTTTTAGCCGCATGTTATCCTCTCTACTACGTAGGTGTCTCATTTAATGACCCTTGATTTAGTCTTGATTTGTTTCGGATTTGAAGCCGCTTTTTGGGGCAGGATCCCAAGGGTCAGATTTGCCTCGATGACCGAAGCGTCAATTTTGTTCTTTAGGCGGCGCACAGATCGAAGCGTCCTTCGGTCTATGAGCCCTTATCCGCCTATAAATAAGAGTAATCTTTTTAGAAAAACTCTTTACTTTCTTCTTTTATTCGAACCTCTCTTGCCCTAGGCTGCCGTCTTCTTCTTCTTCTTCGATCATTCGATGGCCCCCAAGACTTCCAAGGCTGCGACAAAGGATAAAGAAGTGGCTTATATGTCGACTACGATGCCTGAAGTTCATCCCGATGTTCACCCCGTCGTTGCTGGTAAGGGTTTTGGTAGAAATTGCACGAACTCAGAACTTTAATCATCATGGCTATGTCGCATATTTTATGCGTGATTGTAACACCCAGTTTCTGAAATAAGGGTAATTTTAAAATTTTGTATTTTAAATTATTTAATTATGGTATTTAAAATTTTATAATATGATTTCTGGTGATTTTTAATAATTTTTAAACTATTAAAAAACTGGTTTGAGTTATGACTTGTGATTTGGTGCGCAGCTAGTGAAACCGTAGTGATTGTCTGCCCTAGAGCCTAACCATGTGGGTAGAGATTTTGTTTAGTACATTTAGCTTGAGGGTATTTTGGTTATCTTAAATTTATTTGAATTTATTATAATTATTTAGAAATTTATATATATTATATTAAATGGTTTGATTTAATATTATTTAATTTATTGCCATGTGATTGTTATTAGCCCTAACCTAGAATTGACTTAACCTAGGTTAGTCCTAGTTAGTCATGGTTAGACTAAGTTACAATTTGATTGGTCATGGTTAGTCATGACTAGTTAGAATAAACTAGGTTGTAACTTGATTAAGGGGGGACCTTGATTTTGACCATTGAATATACTAGATGGGATGAGAGCCCTTGGATTGAATCCCAAAACCCTAACCCTAACCATTATGACCAGCCAAGAGACCCCCCTTGCCTATATAATGTCTCTATGAGGATTTGTGCCTCTTCTTTAATAGTTCTTTATTTCTTAAGGAAATACGTGAGCTCAACTTCATTCTTCATAATTTCTTTATTTCTCATCATTTTTTTCAACCGAACCTTTTGCAATGTGATCTAACCTTCCCCCTCTTGCTGTCCATAGAGGTAGAATACTGATTTGGGGATCATCTTGTGCTCGGGCTACAGTAGAAGGGGCTGTTCAGTGAAGTTTTTGAGCTTGAGGAGAACCCATTGGTAAATCTCTTAAACCCTATTTAAACTATTGGTTTATCATCATGGATGCATAGCCCTAGGTCCCCTCGAGCTTCGGGTAGGAGATGACCCCTTCCTGTGTCGGATACGTGTCCGTATCAGACACGTATCAGTAGATTATTAAGGTGTTCGACCTAATGCCTCAATAGGATTTTCTTAAATGTTTTTAATTTGTGTTTGAATGGAAATGTTTGTTTTAATGTCGTTTACGAGTTTCTTCTTGACTGAGCTTATTTTGAGTTAGTTTGTGTCGCGTTTGGGGCCTTGGACACGCTGCACAGTAGCCGGGTTGGGTTGCCCTGCTACTCGAGTCACACTGTGGATACGACATGGGGTCTTTGGACACGAGATTCGATAGAGAGCTAGGGGCAATGTCTGTCAAGACATTCCCCAAGTTTCGTTGGATCTCGTTTGGTATCGAGAGAGAAATCTCGATGTCCTTGGTCGACTAACCCTACTAGTTCAGCCAGTTTGGGACTCGTGTGGTTTTTGGCTCTTGGACACGACTGTGTCCAGTCCCTTGGATACGTGAAGTGCCCCTAGACACGAGTACACCTAGGTACTTATTTACCAACCACTGTTTTGTTATTTTACTTTGGTTTTGATTGATATTAGGTTGGTTTCCTTGGTCATCGAGTTTATTTCCAGTTTTGTTTCAGAGTTTTGAATTATCTGTTCTTACTAGTTTTTAGTTAAATTCGAATGCTTTAATCTTGTTTAAATGATGTAGAATATAGATTAATATACATTAGTTTGATGTATATATATATATATATATATATATATATATATATATATATATATATATGTTTGATAATGATGTTCATGTTAATATGGATGAAAAACTGAGATTTTTTCTCTTTAACTTGAAACTGACCTGTGGGCTTTCCCCCCAATTTTATTAGATTTTGAATGTTTGATTTACCTTCTTCTTGCTTACTTCCTTACTTATTTATAGCAAATCATGTTTTATTTGTTGACTGGAATGTAGACTGAACTTGAGTTGATGCAAATCTGAGAATTTCTTCCCTAACATAGGACTGAACATGAGGGTTAATGAGAACAGAAATGAATGTGTTGTTAAGTTTTGAACTGAACTAACCTAGGACTATTTTGATAAAAACCTGAGATTGATGAATCGGGTTCATGGGAAACTCTGAAATTCTGATACCGAATGTCTTTTTCTTTGAGTTTAAAATTCGATTTTGTATGTGAATTTTACTGTTTCTTCATGATTTAAATTCCATGTTACTCCCTGAACTTGTGTAGGCATTGTTAGATTAGTTGTTATTGAATAAATATGATTTCAATATTGTTTGGGGCCCATGTAATGTATTGAACTGAATTTAAACTGAGAATAGGTTTCACATTGATTGGTATTTAACTGTCAAGGCACTTTTCCTGAACTAATTTCGTAAAACCTGAGAACCACATTGGATTTATGGACACACACATTACATTGGTTGTTGTTGATTTAATGATAGTTGATTCTAAATTCCTGTCAATCTGGAAATGGGGAAAGGTTCAACTGTTCCTAACTGTACATGTTAATACTGAAATCTGGGATTCCTACATAGGACTGTTCTGAAATGATATAGGATTCAAATCTGAGATTAATGTTGCCTTCACTGATTTGGATTGTTTGGTGTGTGTGTGTATTTCAAAAACTGAGATTTTAATATAGGACTGTTCTAATGGTTTGTGTGTTATCATGGTTTTTGAACTATTTAGATTCAATGATAAATCTGAGTTGTACTCAGTATTTCCTCACTGAATTCCTGTGATATATCACTGTTTGCACACTAGCACAACACTCTCATACCTCCCCTACACTCACACACACATGTGCACACTCATGTATGTCCCCTCCAGTCCTTTGACACACACCCTCACATTCACACATGTTACACACTCTCTAATTCCCTGTTTTCTTGTACACTACCACCCACACCCTAACACACAAGCCTTACACTCTCATGTATACTCTAATACACCCTCTATCCTCACTCACACACCCATGTTTTCTTGCCACACATTTGAATTCATGTGCTCCCTCTCTTTACATATGTAAATATATAATGTATTGAGATAGATATATTAGTTTCCTATATATATAAATGAGTGTATGTGCCTGTATATATTTTAGATATATATAGTGTATGGGTGATACATATGAAATAATGTATTATATATATGGTTGTGTGGTGATGTGTATAGATAGCCTATGGGTATATTCTAATTAAATTATAATATATATCAATATGTGTATTGATTAGCTATAGAGGATGTCTTGGTAGATGTGTATTGGTAGGCTTGACATGGTATAACCTAGAATAGTCTTGTTAGCCTAGTATAGACTAGTTTGACTTAGGTTTGACTTGGTTGACCTAGTTTGACTTCTAGGGTTGACCAGAGTTGACCAAGATGTTAGCCCAATGATTATATCATGTTTTTGAATATGGCTAATCAATTAAGTTTAACATATCGACGTCACTAATATTCATGTAATCACTATCATGTTGCTACTTAAACTTAGCATTGTCCTAATATCAATATTGCTATGCTTGTATCATATTGGTTTTGTTTGTCTAACATGTTCTTATAGACATACAGTAAGCATGATCAAGCTTTGTCAAATCAGGACATATGCAATAGAGAATTATTAATGGGCCAAAGACAGCGTTATGCAAGAAGATTTCTCTGAACCGCCTAACGACCTATCCGGGACCTCGCATCGGAGGTTCCGTTGCCCGGTCAGCGGACAGGGGTCGAGGGGGCAGCGCCCCCCGTCAGGGGTTCGGGGGAGGAGCCCCCGAAAGGTATTCAGAATTCCAGATCTGTTTATCTTTGGATGACCGTCGTCAAGGAAAAAGACGTCTTCATGTTTGCTTAATATTTGAAGAAAGGCATCATCAAAGGGCTCTTGGTTTTCCTATTTCATCAATGTATTTTTCACATTTATTGAGTCTAGGAATACGATGTACACAATATCGTACTGGCAAATAGGCTACCCAAGAAACGTTTTCAAAATACCCTTTTATTTTGAAAACAAGCCCACTTACAAAAGCCCAAACTACTTCCTAACTGCTTGACTTTTCAAAAAGCCCAAAAGCCAGTTTGCAAAAACCCTGACAGAACTCCAACAGAACTCAAGGAGAATTCGGCCAGAGTTCGGCCCGATTTCAGCCAGAGTTCGGTTAGTGAACGTTGCTTTTTGAACTTGGTCTTTCTGCAGTTACGGATCCCACCGAGATTTTCTCATAGAGTTCTGTCCGAATTCTGCCCGAATTCTGTCAGAATTCTGCCTTTGGAAAAACTATAAATAGAGAAGGATTTCGATCATTTCAACACACTCATTCACTTTCATATCTCTTCTCTATAAGCCTACTACTTCTTCCAAAGTATTCTGAGCTATTTATTTTCAAATCCCAAGCCAGTTACAATCCTCTAGTTGATTTGCCAGTGCGGTACGGTCTAGAAGTTTTAGAGTGGTTGTAATCGGAGGCTTGATTGAAGTTACACACTTCACAATTGAAGTTGGTCGAGCACTTCGGATCAAAGCTCGCATTGTAGAAGTTGCACGAACTTCGGATGAAAACTTGTGATGATTTTCCATAGTGGATTCAACTGGAAGCTAGAGTTCTTCCGACTGGACTACTCCTCAACAGAGGAAAACCAGTATACATCCTTGTGTTTGCGTTTGCTCTCTACTCTCTACTTTTTATTTACATATCTGTGATATATTATCTGTGATCTTGTTACTAATATTTTTAAATAGTTAATTTCCGCTGCCTACTCTATTCACCCCCCCTCTAGAGTATTGTGCTTTACAACTCGTTCCTACAATCGGTCCTACACAAGAGTTGACTTTGGTCTAGATTGATCCAGAATCATGTAGAATGCATAGTAGGACTTCATTATATCATTTTAGACTTGTTGTGACTTGTGTTGCTCTAACTAGGAGCCAGGTACCTCATCTCGGACAGTACATTTTCACAGCTATTCAGATACCAGGCGAGTACATTCTTTGATCATTTCATAACTTGCTTAGAATTATATTCCTGCTCTAGTTTACCTTATTTGATGCTGTTACGATATTATCATGGATTGGTACTATATGGATCCCTACATTGAGATGTTATCCCCTCGGGAGCATCGAATACATTGTGTCATGTGTTTCATGTGTATCATGTATTCCTCGCTCTCATGTTATTCATGTTTCTCATGTGCATCATGCTCGTTCATGCTCGTTCGTGTACTCTCATGTGCTCTCATGAATCGATCGTGTTTCCCATGTATCTCGTGTATAACCTATATTGCATGTGCACTCATTTATGAGTTTTCATGTGAATTTCATGTACACCCATTTTTGGGCCCCTATGTGAACTTCATGTGCACTCATGTATGAGCTCTCGTGTATATTTCATGTGCACCCATTTATGGGTTTCATGTGAAAACCATGTACGTAACATAACTTGTTTGGATCCTTGTGTATTGATTAGGGTATGAGGGAGTATAAATAGTCATGTGATTCCAAAGTAGTATAGCCATGTGCACCTCTTTAGTATAGTCATGTGCAAATCCAGCCGTTCACATATCGACTTTGTACTCTAAATCTCTAGCCACTGGTAGCCCTCTACTTATAGTAGATATTTCTATTACAATTCAGTTCTCTTCCTGTTACATCATGTACTTTCTTTCAGTTTTATGTATCGTACTCTCTTGCATGTTTATATTCTCTAACCTGTTATGATCTGCGTGAGATGTATTGTGCTCGCTCCCGTCCTGACTGGACCTGTTAAAATTTTTACAGAGGATGATGAGAAACCCTGCACCCCTTACTTTGGAGCTTGCCTAGATGACACTCGCGACCTGGACCCCTGGGGAGGTTCAGGCAGCTGCTGAGGATGATACCCCTTGCATAGTATAGATAGCTTAGTCTGTTTCTTTTCATGTGTAGTTGTTGTTCTTATTCTTCAGAGTTGTATATTTTAGAGATGTTGAGACTTGTTATTTTATTTCTGTTGTACCTCAGTTGAGGATTTTCTTATCTATTTATCGTGCCATATTCTATCTCAAGATTGTGATTGAGTTGTACCTCTGTGTTGGCCTCCTTTTGGAGAGTATTTTTCATGTTAGTTAGTTACAGTTCATGATCTAGAACAGCGTTCTACCGCCGACACTGTGGCGTAGGCTGGGCGATGTTACGTACTCGTACCTTCACGGTGGATGCGGGTCGTGACAGCGGGCCTTCTTCGTCTTCATGAATCTGCATACTGTGCTATATGTACCGTATGTGCATCCCATGTCCGAGCCGTATTGGGGTATTCCCCATGTCCGAGCCGCATGAGAGTCGTCTTGCGGCCTTATAAGCACTTCGTAATTTGAACCGCATAAAGGCTCGTCGAATCAGAACCGCATAAGTCCCTCTCAATCGAACCGCATGAAGCCCCATCAAATAGGACCTCATAAGCTCATCTGGACTGGGCCGCATAATGCCCTGCTAAACAGAACCACATAAACTCATCTGAACTGGGCCGCATGAGGCTGCGCTAAACCGAGCCGCATAAGCTCCTCTGAATTGGGTCGCATAATGTTCCGCTAAGCAGAACCGCATAAACTCATCTGAACTGGGCCGCATGCGGCTGCGCTAAACCGAGTCGCATAAGCTCCTCTGAATTAGGACGCATAAGGCCCCGCCAATATAGAGCCGCATAAGCCCCGCAACACTAAGTTGGTTTTAGCTGGCCATCTTCTAACTTTCTTTTATCTTTGATTATTGCAGCATCCCTGTCGAAGGTTGAGATCGTTGTGTAGGAGGAGATGCTGCCTCCTTTCATCAAACAAGAGTCATCGTTCGTTAAGGAGGAGGTGATACCAAAAGTGGAGGAACAAGAAGAAGAGCTGGAGCCTATAGGGGAGGAAAACACTCCCAATATTGAAGTTGCTGTAAAGGAGGAACCCCATTCTGAGGGTGGTAGTATTGGGAGTTCTGACCCTCCTGTCCCGGACGAGGATCTTACTCAAATAGATCCTTCATATGTAAAGTGGTTGAGGGAATGGTATATGCGCCCCCACAACTAGGATTCGTGGGCTCCCATAAATGTGTCTTTTGTCTTGATATTTCTGTCTGTCTTTAGCTGTAGTTTATGTTTCGCTTCTTTTGGACATCAATGTAATCTTTTTTCTTCTTGTCTGAATGAAACGATGGAGAACTTTTTTGGCTTGCTCATGAGATGTAGTTATGTGAATGTAACTGATTTTTAATGAACAGAATACATTCGTTCTATTCTTTGCTTGCAGTAGTTGCCCTAATGGAAGACTTTTTGTGGACCTATTATCCTTGGTGTACCCTGTTTCTGGATACGGATAATAAGACGAGAGAGAACTAACATACCTACTCAGAGGTAATGAGGACATGGTAAGTATGAGGGTTTCTTCAATGGAGCCTTCCTACTCAGAGGTAATGAGGACATGGCAGGAGTGGGCTCCATGAAGGGTACATAGAACAACTCAGAGGTAATGAGGACGTGGAAGTTCTACGTGAGCGGCGGTTTATTTTTTATGGAAGAAAAAATAACTCAGAGGTAACATCGACTTGGTTGTTTCAGGAAATTTGTGGATCTGTTACCCTTTTTATGCACTAAAAGTGTGGATATTGGATCATGAGGAGGGAACTCTTTTAGGAAGAAAGTTCAGAGGTATGATCATACATGACTTACTACCTAAAAGATGCGATATAGATTCATCTGGAGTGACTAGAGTGTAAGTTCAGCGGTACCTGCGGGTACATAACTCAACAATCTGGGAGATTTAGAGTCAAAATGTAAGTTCAACGGTACCAGAAGGTATATAACTCGTCATTCTGGGAAATTTGGAGTCGGAATGTGAGTTCAGCGGTACCAGAGGGTACATAACTCAACAATCTAGAAAATTTGGATGATGTCGTTTCAGACATAATACTTCTTCAGGAACTTGCTGTTGATGGGCAACATGAGCAAGTCTCCGTTTTGTTTTGCGAGGCGGTAAGCACCATTGGAGAATATAGCCTCGATGACAAATGGGCCTTCCTACTTTTGCTGGAATTTGCCGACGGTTTTGTGTGTCGTAACCATCGGCCTCCGAACTACCAGAACGAGATCGCCCATTTGGAATGTTCTGATTTTAAACTTCTTGTTGAAAGCCCCCGAGATACGTGCTTGGTACAGCTCGATTCGTTGTTGAGCTAACAGGCGCTTCTCATCTAGGGCCTCCAACTCTTGTAGTCGGTGATGGTGATTATCATCTTTTGTCAATCGATAGGTGAGGGCGACGCGGAGTGGGGGGATTTGAGTCTCCAGTGGAAGAACTGCCTCACTTCCATATACCAGAGAGAATGGTGTGTTCCCGGTGGCCGTCCGTACTGTAGTACGATACGCCCATAAGCATTCGCCGAGCTTTTAATTCCAGTCGCATTTGTTTGATGACACGAACTTTTTAAGAATCTTGATGATTGTTTTGTTGAACGCTTCAGCCAGACCATTAGCCGCCGGGTTGTACGATGTTGAAACAATATTCTGGATTCGGTGTTTGTCGCAAAACCGATAGAAGGCGTGGCTTGCGAACTGCGGACCATTGTCGTGGATGATCCTTCGGAATAGTCTATAGCAGTAGATAACGTGATATTTGAGGAAGCTGATCACGTTTGAAGTCTTCACTTCTGCCAGTGGAATAGCCTCCGCCCATTTGGAGAAGTAATATGTGATTGCGAATATGAAGCGATGTCCTCGGGACGAAGGCAGAGTGATTGGACGAATGATGTCCATTCCCTATGCTTTGAATGGCTAGGATGCCACCGTCGGATGTAGAAACTCGGATGGCTGGTGGATGAAATCTGTATGGACTTGACAGGCTTTGCACTTTCATGCATAGTCTATCCACATCGGCAACCATCGTGGGCCAGTAATAGCCCATTTGGCGAAGGCGATCTTATAATTTCGGGCCAGGCTGATGGGCTCCATAGATGCCATCATGAGCTTCACGCACGACTTTTTTGGCTTCTGTATTTGACAGACATCGAAGCAGTAATCCATCGTATGATCGTCGATATAGCTTTTCGTCTCTGTATCGTAGGATAATCTGAGGGAACATCTTCTGATAGAAGTGGATTCCTTTGGATTCTCTGGCAGGATGGCGTAGACTACGAAGTCAATGAATGGTTGTCTCCAGTCTGGTGCTTCATCAACACTCAGAGCGGAGTAACTCTCCACACATTGAATATTATTCTTGGGACAGACCAATTCACGGCCTATTATGTCGACCAGAAGATGAGCATGATTCGGTACCGCTAGGGAAGCGGCCAGGCCTGCTAGGGCATCGGCCAGGCCTGCTAGGCCTGCTAGGCCCGATTGATCACCAGCCCGGAGGGAGAAATCAGCACCACTCCGACTCCAATGACAATATTGCCTTTGGGCCCAGTTCTAGAAGCGCCAACGAAGAACATTCGCCAGATGGCATCATGGGAGACTGTATTTGAATTGGCAACCTCATCTGGAATCTCTTCATCTATTCTGGTTGACTCCGAACCTGGATGAGCTGCTAAAAAGTCTGCCAGAGCTTGACCTTTAACAACCTCCTGCGGGACGAAGATCATGTGGTAGGGAGACAGTAATATCGCCCAGGTAGCGAGGCGAGAGCTGAGTGCACCTGGCTTGGACATGAGGACCCTGAGGGGGTTGACTCTTGATACGACATGGATGGTTTGTCCCGTGACGTAGTGTCGCGTCTTCTGAATGGCAAACACCAGAGCAAGGCACTCCTTTTCTACAATAGTGTATCGGTGTTCCGGGTCCATCATCATTCGGCTGAGGTAATATATAGCCTGCTCATGGCCTGTATCATTGTTTTGCGCTAGTAGAACACCGAAAGAATGCTCTATTGCTCGCACATAGAGCAGGAATAGTTTTTCAGCAACTGGGCCACCAGGACTGGAGGGTTCGACAGATATTCTTTGATGCTGTCAAAGGCGTGCTGGCATTCTTCATCCCATGCGAATGAAATACCCTTCTTCATGAGGAGGGTGAATGGCTGACATCGTCCGGAGAGGTTGGAGATAAACCTCCTGATATAGGCCAGCCTCCCTTGAAGGCCTCGAAGTTCACGAAGATTTCTCGGGGGACCCATCTCTATGATTTCCTTCGTCTTCTCAGGGTCTATGTGGATACCCTGGGAAGTAATGATGAAACCCAATAACTACCCGCTGGATACGCCCTAGAAGGATTTTGTGGGATTCATCTTCAAATTGTGCGCTAGTATCAGGTCGAACACAGTCCTCAAATCATGCAGATGATCTTCCTTAGAGCAGCTTTTGATGGCGATGTCATCGACGTAGCATTCCACTATCTTACGCAGGTGGTCTCTAAAGATGACGCTTATAGCTCTTTGATAGGTGGCACCAGCATTCTTTAAACCGAAAGGCATAACTGTGCAGCAGTATGTGCCAATTAGTATTCGGAATGATGTATACTTTTCGTCATCAGGGAACATCTTGATTTGGTTGTACCCCGAGAAACCATCCATGAATGACATACGTTCGAAGCCGCAGGTGTTGTCAATCATGATGTCTGTGATAGGGAGGGAAAAATCTTCCTTAGGACACGCCTCATTCAGGTTCCAGAAGTCGATACAGATTCGGATCTTCCCATTCTTTTTGAGGACTGGTACTATATTGGCTACCCAGTCTGGATGTTGTTTCTCGCGGATGAAGCCGCTAGCTATCAGTTTCTTGACCTCAGCTTCGATGGAGTTCATGATGTCTGGGCAAAACCGTCGTTGCTGTTGCTTGACCGGTTTTGCATCCGGACAAAAATTGAGCTTGTGAAGTGCAACTTCGGGGTTCAGTCCTGGCATGTCTTCGTAGTTCCAGACGAACACGTCGATGTATTCTTTGATGAGTTGCAGTAGCGATTCTCGCTCTTCGTCTGTCAGATTCTTGCTGACGAAGATGGTCTTTGGAGAGGACTCATCACCGAGATCAACTTGCACAACCTCATCCTCGGTGGGAGGCTCGCTTTGTTCGAACCGCTTCTCCCATTGCGCATCTAGTTGTTGTGCCCACGGCTCTAACTCAAAAAGTTCAAGAATGTATTCATCTTCTTCATAGGCGTCGGCAAATGCTATATTGACGGACAAGATTTGCCTGAATACGTCCCTGATGCTGACATCTGAATCAGAAGTGGGTGATCCGGTTGAGTATGAATGCCAGTCACATTCCTCGTCTGAGCTTTCAGGGGTCGTTGCAGGTGTAATATAACCTAGCCTACATCTGGTCTTGTTATAGTAATCTTGTAGTTTCCCAGCTGGGACAGGTAATTATAAGGGTAATCGCCGTCCAGTGCCGTAGTTCAAGCCTGGCATAGTTTTCAGATCATACCCCTATTTTTGTATGAGATATTTGGATTGGAAACTATACAGATAAAGAGGCAGTCTCCCAGTGTCGGGTTCGAGCTCAACTTTTTCTATCCTGAAGGGTTGTGGATCATTCTTTCAGCCGAAGATGATTGGATGATCCTCTCCCTTGATTATGCGATAAGCATCTTCCACTGGAGTAAGTTGGTGTGCGGTGTAGACATTTGTCACATGTGTGTGTAGGTGGGTGCCTATACCGTGTTCCATAGCATACACTGTACAAAGCTTATTAAGCTCGAGGTAGTTCAAAGATAGCCCTTTATTGATAAAGTAAGGTATCTTTTCCAGTGGGATTACATCATCTACGGATGGAACATCAGTGTGAGCAGCCACATACTTGGCCAGCTCTGGCTCTTCTTCAGCCACCCCCCGTGTCAATAAAGATTGGGAGGATGACTTGGGCAGCTTAATCATCAGGGGCTCCATGGATGGAGCAGAACATGGAGTCTTTGGCGTACTAGCCACCCCTAGTTTTGTGCTCAGTGCTGGGCGGGGAGTTGTTGGCTGGCTAGCAGTCCTCGACTATCGCTCGGCTGCCGATTCATTCTAGGAAGGCGAATCCTCATCGGCTTGACGGAGGGATTGAGCTCCTCTGTTTGTTGCAGGCTAGCTCTAGGCAGCCTGATTGTCAGTGGCTCTGTCAAGGGTCTTGGCGCTTGGCCAGACCTTGGCAGTCGAATTATCGTCTGTCCCACTTGTGTAGAGAGGCTGATTGCATCCTTACGCAGAGTGGCTGTAAGTGGTGCAGTCCTGTCAAATTTTCGGGCTTGAAGGTGGATTATCAAAGGTTCTTCCAATCCAATTGTCGCCTCAGTGTGAGCTTGAGTATCTCCTTTGATAATGTGCCTTTTTGACTTCTCGTACAAGCATGAGTCTTAGTAGTAGGATTCGACCCCTTTAAAGGGATCAATGTCAGTAAATTTTGTCCTCACGAAGCCATGCTTATCGATGTACATGAAGCATTGGTGCCGTATGGAAGGCACGATCATGTAATCGTGTATCCAAGGATGCCCCAGGAGAATATTGTAGAAAATGTCCGCATCTATGACATAAGAGGTCACTTCTGACTGAAGGTCGCCGACTTGGCACTTCAAGTGAATCTTTCCGATCGGATAGCTTCTACCTGAATTAAAACCGCTGATGGCGGTGCTTGTCGGCGTCAGGCGATGCATTTGGATGTACAGATGGTGTAGTAGGCTCTTCGGGATGATGCTTTTGGAAGAACCGGGATCAATATACATCCGATCCACCTTAATATCGCCAATGTACCCAGTATAATACAGAGGGCGATCGTATAGGTTGGTCTTGATAAGCATATCCTACGGCGTGAAGACGATATTGGGCATTGTGCCTTTGCAAGCGTTGTCCTGGAGATCTGCAGGCGAGCTCTCCCTAGTGAGATTGGACTGAGCTAGATATGCGTCGGCGTTCTGGAGTGCCTCGCTCAGTACGATGCGAACATCTTTGGAGAGTCTCAGGAGCTCGTATAGCGACAATTTGGCCGGTGTGTTGGCCAATTGTGCCAAGATATCAAAGTTGTAGGGCCTCTCCAGCCCATGAGGCTTCTCTCTTCGGAGCGGTTTGTCAAAGCGAGTCTCCTTCGGCCTAGGCTTATCGGTCGTCGAAGGCTGAGAAGGTCCTGGAGCATCAGTAGCTGTCGGCTGATGATCTTCAGCCGAGTTACCCGGTGGAGGTTGGGTTTGTGCGCCAGATCGGGTAACAATAGCAGTAACTTCTTCGACCTCTGCCGAGGTTGTGCGGCATGATTTGACTTTCCCACTCTTCTTCTTGCTGGTAGAGGGTGGTGCAGACTGAGTCACTTTAGGTACCAGGTCCGGATGGACCCACATGACCTCCCTTCGTGATGTGGTAAGGGGTACTAGACCAGCAGCCTGGTCTCGAGGAGGTGGAAGGTTAGCGACCTCCATCTTTGCTCTGGAGACGGGCACTACTCCATCTTGAGTCTTTGTCGGAGGAAAGCTGCCGAATTGTACTGACATCATGTTGGCTGCCACGGTCACCTCTTCGAAATCAATGGCCAGGGCCTTAGAATCGATGAGATGCTGGATGTATCGCTTCAGTTGGTAGCAGTCTTGCGTAGCATGGTGGACATAGCGATGGTAATGGCACTACTTGGAGCTCTTTATTTCTGTAGGACGAGGTTCACGCCTTGGAGGAGGGAGCTGAATTCGACCTCCTTGTATGAGCATGTCCAAGATGGGCTTGACATGGCCGTCCTCTAAGGAGTAGGTCATCTGAGGCCACTGCTTCTTTGTCGGCTTCGGTTCAGGCTTCGGAGCTGTGTCGGCCACTATAGCTTGTTTGCCCTTGTTGTCTCGATTGTTGGAGGGGTTACCACCATTGTTGTTGTTGGTGTTAGGGCGTTTGCCCTTGTCCTCTCCTTTCGAGACG
Organism: Iris pallida; assembly: GCA_029216955.1. NCBI lineage: Eukaryota > Viridiplantae > Streptophyta > Magnoliopsida > Asparagales > Iridaceae > Iris > Iris pallida. The sequence continues at coordinate 42,944,931 of JANAVB010040619.1, forward strand.
TGCAATCCTAGTTGGCGAGCTTTCTTCAACTTGTCTTCTGCACTAGTGGTACTGATGATGAACGTCTTCCAGTCCTTAAACTGACTTTTGCCTATCCAGAGGCTGATCGTGGGAAGCAGCCTCTTTTGGCAAATTTCAATCAAGGAGGAATCAGGGTTACCGAAAGGCAACTTCATCGCGGTTTGACGAAACCGCTCGATATAGTTCCTTGTCAGCTCCTTTTCTCCCTGAACAACATCCATGAGGGTGGACATTGTCACGTATTGTCTTACTTCGTAGAACTTCTCTAGGAACATATGTTTGAAGCCAGCGAAGGAATGGATGCAGTTGTCCGACAAGTTACGGTACCAGTCGAAGGTGACCCCTTCCAATGCCTCGATAAACAACCGCGTAAGGATGGCATCATCATGAGGCAAATGGTCGATTGTAACTTTAAAGTAGGTGATGTACCTGCTTGCAGATGTCTTCCCATCATACGGATTGATGTTGAATGGTTTATATCTTGGTGGGAAGGGCACATCTCTCCATGCAACAAGATACGGTTGTCGTATCCTGAGGTCCTGGCAGTTTTCTCGGACGTGGAACATGGCCTGGAGCTCCTGGACCTCTCTTCTTGCCTCGCTGGCCTCGTCTGTAGCGATGGGGGCCAATATTTCAAGAGGATTATCACCCGAGTTTGGTGCGGCTGAGTTCGAGTCCGCATTGACCGCGGGTCCCATATTTGTTTGGCCAAGTGTTTTTTCTTACAGAGTTGGAAGGGCCACTTTGATCTCGTCTACGGACTTGACCAAGGTATGCAGTATGGCCTCCAGAGTGTCGATGCGTTGGCGATCACTGGGACCATCTTGGTTGCTGTCCGTCATGAATACCGTCCTTACAAGAGGAGAGATGGAAGGAACGGTGGAGGACGCGCCCTCTGAGTCATACCCTTGTACAAAGAAGTTGTCTGGGTATGTGGGAATGTTCTCCTCTGGTTCAGACTCAGAAGGAGTGGTACCCCCAACTTCAGAGCTTGCCTCGTCTTGAGAGTTGTGGACATCCTCGGGGATGTCGGAACCTGCTGCATCTGTTGGAGGAATCATTTTCCCTGGATTATCTTCTTGGAACACCGGATTGTCATAAATGTTTGGAGGAGTGCTGCCTCCGGCTCCAGTGCCTCCCAGAGATGTGGATGACGAATCTCCAAGTGTGACAGATTTCATCTTTGAGCGTGTACCTTGGAAAAATCCTCCCGTAACGGTCGTAGACAACTGCTTAGAAGAGAGTTTCTTGGTTGAGATTTTTGGGCTGGAGACGTTTGTTTTATTCCCTCTCCCATTGTCAGGGATCTTCAGAGCAGAATTACAGGGGACGATGAGAAGTGCCTTGTCTTCTGAATTTGGGTGTTGTAGCCGTTGGAAGACGGATCGCCGGTCCTCTTGTGTGGCCGCCTTGCTACAGCAGCAGTTGACAATGACTCAAGTGCAGTGATGTCCATGGAAGGGCTCTCTACACACCAAGTCTTCGTCTCTTTTCTTGCGTTTGTGAAAAATTACATTGCACAAGTCACCCGTTTTGTGGGCCCGGGAGTTCTGAGCACATGAGTGTGTTGGCATCCTGCCTGCTTCCTGATGTGGAATAGTAAAAGTATCCGCCCCTGATCATTATTGGGAGATTCTTAATAACTATTCCGTTCGTTGGCCGCCGGGGGCTGGACACGGACAGTTTTATACAACTTTCCATCAGGGGCCCGCGTAATAGTCAGCGGGACGCCCTGATAGTCAGAAGTTAGGACAGCTGTCTGAGCTCGACGAGCCCACGCTGCCCGAGACTTCTTTCTTGTAGCACCTGAGAGTGCATAGTAGGAAGAGTCCACAGAGACTGGCACATGAGAGCATCTAGGGTCAGGATCGCCTGAGAGGTGGTCGAAGACTGAGCCCGAGCCGCATAAAGCAGGTGGCCTGCGGCTGGAATTGTTAGCCGCATAGCCTGCCTGCATGCGGCTGGCATTTATGGCCGCATAAGCAGCCCACATTCGGCTGGCAGTTTGCATACGGTTGGGAGCTGTAGTAGCCGCGTGGGCCTCTTCTATGCGGCTGGAAGTCATAGTGGCCGCATGAGTTTCCTCTATGTGGCTGGCAATTCTGGCCACATGAGCCTTCTGTCTGCGGCAGGCTTTTGTGGCCGCATGAGTCTTCATGCGGCTGGCGCCCTTCTTTGGCTTCTTCCTGGACCGTGTCGAGTTATCATTTGCTCCTGCAAGTCCAGCATCATAGTGTTTTCCTCTGCCAGACTTGGGGACAACAGAGTCCTTTATGGTCTGAAGTGTGGTCGCCTGCGAGACTTCTCTGCCGTCTTGGGCAACAGATAGTACTTCTTCGAGAGCTTGGGGAGGAGCGAATGATTTGGGCCTCCACTCCCTGCGGGCCTTCTTCGTGCGGGCTCGCTGCTGGACCGGGCCAGCGCTCCCGTCGGAGAGCTTTTCTTCAAACGCCTGTTGGTCGAACCGGACGACAAACATATGTTGAGTGGAGCCAAGTTTGGCTGCGTCCGATTGCTTCACCAACTCCTCAGCCATGGAGAAGTTAGTCCCTAGCAGAGTCGCCATCGTGTTTGCCATTGATTATAAAAGAACAAAATAGTTTTATGGGATGACTGGACTTTTACTTCACAACATAAACTCGCTCGTATAAAGAAAGCCTAGGGACGAAAACCTAGGTACAACAATCTAAGTACAATTGTTTATTTTTTTCTGGGAGGTGACGATAAAGGCTCAGGAAAGTGATGGCAGCTCTGCCTTACTCCTTGGACGATCGGACGCAGCTTCGGCTCCGGAGAAGAAATGCTCTTGCTCGAATGTGGATCGCTCTGTGTCTGGCTCTGTGCGTATATCTCCGTGCTCTCCTTTACAAGGAAATGGCACCTTGCTATTTATAGGCATCATGGGTGGAGGTGTATATCCACGTGGCAGATTCTGAGTCCCGGACCATTATATTGATTGCCATAAATTTGGTTTGTTACGATTGCAATATATCTGGGTAATTATGTTGATCGCCATAAATCCAGATTGTAAAGATTGTATTAAATCTGGATGATTATGATGATAGCAATAAATCTGGCTTGTTTGTGATTTGACCAAATCTGGACGGTTATGTTGATTGCAGCAAATCTGAGTTATTAAGACTTGATCGACTCCTGCCACGTGTCCTTCATTGACTGCAATAAATATGAATTATTGAGATTCGATCAGCTCCCGCCACGTGTCCCAACTGCTACGAGCCGCATGAAGAACTGTCATGGTCGGGCCGCATGAGTGTGGCCTCGTATCAGAACCGCATAAGGGTAGCCGTATCTGAACCGCTTGGAAATCCTTTAGTCTGAGCCGCATGAGGGTGGCCCCATGATCCGAGCCGCATAGGAGTAGCAGCCGCATGGGGTGGGCCCCATGACCCGAGCCGCATAGAAGTAGCAGCCTGTAAAGCCCCTAAATTTTTACTACAATTTTTTAATTATTGCATTTAATTTTTTTTATATACTTCGTATTTGCGCATCGTATACTAATTCGCATTTGTAGCATGCGAGATTTGCGTTTCGTAATTTCTCGTCGAGTGCGAATATGTGCGAGGTACATATTTTGTAAAACATTTGATTGAGATTTTATATATGTAAAAGAAATTAGTTTTTTTTCAAAATAATACGTGATAAATATTTTTATTTCTAAAGAGAGTTATTTAGTTCGTCATTTAAAAATGTGTAGTGATTTGAAAAAAAATTGTGATATTTCCAAAAGATTTGCGAAATGTGATATTTGCTTATTAATATATTTTGTTATTATAAAAGCTAGTTCATAATTAATATTTATCGTGATTTTCGAAATTAATTATTACCATATTTATTTAATTACGAAAATGATATTTGGGATTTTGTTAATTTTAAATTTTTGATTAAATATGGTAAATTAAATTGCAAAAGTTTTTATTGGCTTTATTTAAAATATTTTAAATTAAGTATAGAATTAATTTGGATTTGGATTTGATTTGAATTGGCTTTAAAATCTATTTAATTACGTGAGGAATTATCTATTGGGCATTTAAATAAAACCCAATCTTTATCCAACTGGGAATTCCCACCTCCTATAAAAGGAGAGGTACTCCTCCAGCATTTTTCCATCCACAACCAAGTGCATCGTGTCGGTGCCTCCTCTCCTCCACTATTATATTCTTTTTTTCATACAAATATAATATTTTTGTTCTGTATCCGACAATTTCGGATACCCCGTCCGTGTCTCGCAGGACACGACGGTTCTGCCATCACCATCCACGTCTCCCCGAATCCCGCCGTCACCGTCATCATCCTCACCACCACCATCATCCTGACCATCTTGGTCAATACCCGAGCCCTCGCCTTCACCACAGCCGCCCTCGATTCCTCGTCGAGTCGCACAGTGCCAGTACCACCACCAATTACATCTCCATCTCCACGCAGCCCCCGTCCTCCACCACTCCGCCATCACCACCAACCTGCGGCAGCCCCGCCTTCACCGTGCCCATCCCCGAACTCCCGTCACCGATACCTCATCTCTGACTTCCCTCTCCACCCGCCGGGGCACCCAAATCGGCCACCGTCACAAACATCCCGTCGCCATCATCAATAAAAAGAAGAAGGAAGGGGGAAGACCTCACCTGAGCCCTCCACCGTGCTTCCTCTGCATCCACCGGAACTCTTCGTGCCCAGCCAAGCCGAGTCCCTGTGACTTTCCGCTTGGAACTCGATCGCTGCCACCATACGTCTGCTCTGACACAGCGCCGTCGGCGATAACAGCTTGCCGCGCCGTGCCGCCGTGTTCTCCTCCACCCGACGCCGCACCCCTTCGCGATAGGCGCACCCCCAAACGCGAGGCCCTAACCGCCACCTTGGCCGACGCCGACTACTTCCACCATGACCCGATCGCCGCCTCCACCGCAGCAGGTCCGCCCGTCGCTCAAGGGCCCAGTCGCCCTAGCCCTCTCCGCCGCGATGGCCGCCACCGGCAAGGAGCCCAGCGCCAGCCGCCGGAGCAGCACTTCCGCCACGCGTGTACTTTTCAGTGCCGCCGCCCGTGTCCGCGAATACCGCGCCCCCTCTCTCCAGATCCAGCGCGCCAGGTGCTCCGCCCACCGCCTCGGCAGCGCAGCGTGCGACCCGAGGTAAACTCCCCGCCCCCTTTTTTCGCTCCTCTCTCTTAATTTCTCTCTCTCAAATATTACGATTTGGGGAAATGGCTCTGTAGGGAAGAGGGTTATATTAGTATTGTTATTTATCATTATATCTTCTATTATTATTATTATTATCATTATTATAGTCTATTATTATTGTTATTATTATTATTATCATTATTATTTTTATGTTCATTATTATGATTATTATTATGCATATTATTATCATTATAATTATCATTAAGTTTATTATTTTCCAAAATTTAAAAACTCTAGAAATGACCTAAGTTGTTTTTTTGATAAAAACTTTTAAGTATTTATAATTTTCGGAATAATTACCTATAAATAATTTGATAATAAAATATAACTTCCACTATTATAAGTAAATTATAAGATTTTCTAAAGATTATAGATTGAAGAATGTAGCATTTTAAGCCTCAATGATTTTCTTAAAGCTTATATATTTATGTAAAATATTTTTATAAAATATTGATTTTAAACAAATACAAAATATATTTTTTCCTAGGTAGTTATGACAGTTTTTCTAAACGAGTATACATATATTTATATTAAGAATCATCTTTTAAATCAAATCTCCCTCTTATGATATATGTCATCTGACTATGACTAATCATATACTTATTTCTTTCGGACTTCCTCACATCAAACATGGCTATTAGGCAAAACGAAACCGGTCAGATCATCGCACCACACCAGGTGACATAACAGACAAGATACCTTGCCATTATACTGTTTATATTCAGTTGCATTGTATTACATATCACTGTTCATTATTTCCAGTTCTTGTAGTTCTTGATTTATTGTCTGCACAGTGATATTAGATATACTTTGTTATTATCCTTTGATTGCATATAGACTTAGAGTTAAGTGACTACCGTTGTAGTATATTTCATATACCTTGACACAGTCGTACCACGAGGATGTGTGAGATGAGTAGCATGTAGAGGTTCTTGCGCGTGGGCTGATCCCCCATGTGCATGCGTTAGGGCTAACTGTTAATATAGGCGTGTTAGCAGACCTAGCAGTTAGTAGAGGTACATGGTCATGGATGCGACTTAACAGGTACATTGGGTGGGGAGAACATTACCTGACGTATGGGCTTCTATGCACTTCCCTTATTACCTGTGCGCTCCGTCGGAGACGCAGGCTCCAGGTGCCCTCTGACGTTTTCCAGAGCGTTATGGACGTAGCCCCTTGCACATGATGCCCTCTGACGATCTTCGGACGTTACGGACGTAGGCCCCTGGTGCCCTATATGGGGACTATGCTGATCCCATTTACAGCCAGGGCTCATGCGTCGAAGGATTGTTTCTCAAACTGCATGTTCACTTTAGTATGGTTAGATTACCTTTTTGTGTCTTGTCACTTTGTTTGATTGTGGCATATTTTATATTCAGTATTATATGGCATGTTGATGTATCTTGTTACGTCCCTCTGAGGACCTGGTTATCTCGCCAGGTGTGTGTTTCGTGATTTCTTGCAGGTGCTCTAGCTAAGGCCATTCCTTCCTTCGTGGTGATTGCTCTTGGACTCGCCATTGCTCTCGCTTGCTAAATTCTTTCCTTGTATATTTTTCCATATTTACTTTGGTTGGTAGTGGACTTTGTCTCCGCCCAACTATTGTGTACATGACAAATTCATAGTTATTTTTATATCATATTTATCTTTGTGGATGAGATTTAGTACCTTGGTTACTATATTTTACAGCTTATGTATATATACGAGGGTCTATATACTTCGTATGTATACAGCTGGCATTATTACGTTCTAGTCCTACGTATTTTGGGACTGGGGCGTTACATGTTTTTGTGGTGGCCCATGCTGGTCGAGTTTACCGTTTCGGTTACATGACTGTACCGAACAGACCTACAATATAGGATTAGAGTTTAGAATCTCATCCACCTACTTGACTTCCTTCCTTGACTTCAAATCCCGAACTCTCGTTCGACCTCCTTGATTTGCATCTTGCTTGACTCCTTCCACCGTAAATTCTTAGTTTCGTGTTTAGTAAGATGACTACACTAGTATACGCCCATAGCTTAAACACATGGCTAGATGGATTACATTGACAATTTATATGCATGGAGATTTTATTTGAGTTGTAGAGGCATTTATTTTCCTAGAAATATGATTCTTAAGGATTAGTTGGGTAGTAGCATATTACCACCTTCAATGGATAGTTGGAAATTTTATTTTACTATTACAAGGTGGTATACACAAGAGGACAGCTAGATCGAGAAAACAAATTTATGATTTATGAATTTTAGATTACAAAATAGTTATGATTTATTGAGATATAAAACCGATTTGGGAAACATCTTTAAATTGTGACACATGATTTACGTTGAGTTCAAGTTTGGATTGTTAAAGCTTATCTCAAATTTATTAAAGTGTTTTTAAAATTATAAGTTATAATTTTGTAATGACTAGAGAATATGAAGGGTTTATGATTTACGGTTTATTAGAGAGCTTGAGGTTTAAATTGATTCTACGATTTACGAATTATAAATATTTAATTTTGAGCTTGAAGAGATAATGGTAAAAGTTTTGTTTGAAATATTTTTGGAAGATATGAAATCAACTTGAAGGAAAAATTTAAATATTGCTCATATGATCTATGATATATAAAGTTATTTAGATTTCGAGTTTAAAATCTTGATTATGGATATTTAAATTTTGGAAAAAAAGGGAGTAGCCGTGACTTATTGGAAGCTAGATATACACATTAAAGGATATAGAATTAAATTTGGGAGTTATTTAATTGTTCTATTTGTAGTATGAAATTTGGCTGATAAACTTGTTAAATGTTGAGTTTAAGGTTTGGAGAAAAAAAATGATGATGAATTTGTTCGAATTGTGAATTACGAGGATTGTTCTAGATTGACTAGAGATTTAAAAATTTTAGTTGACAGTCTAAGATAATTGAAATATTGGCGAAGTATCTTGAAAATTTTATTGAGGAATTTTGAGGAACTTGAAATTTTGGATTAGATCATATAGTGGTGAAGGACCAAGAAACAAGCAAGGTCCCCTAGTGAGATAGAAGTATTCCACATTAGATTGCCATGCCACCTATGATTATGATATTGCATATACACAAGTATAGTTAGTCATCGACCAAACCGCTGAACATATCTTTGACTTACTCGACTTTTTCTCGAATCTAGATCATTATTGTGACCATCTAATTGTCTGAAACTTAAAGATGATTAGAGTCGTTCCCTTGACCATACCCTTATCTATGAGACTATTTTTCTCTCTAGAGACTGCGCCTCTAACTTATCTAGCCTTGACCTACGAGATTCCTAATTATCTCTACTTCGTGCCTTAAACCTTTTATTTTGTACATTAATTAGTACCATAAGAAAACCCACTTTCTTTTTTTGATCATTTGGTGTTCCCTATCGTGACTTTGATATTTGGAGCACAACACTAGACTTTTTCTTCCAACAAATTTCACATGCAAGACCTAGACGAGCTCACCTTCATGTAGGTATATCATGTCCCACTAAAACACGTCCCATTGTACTCTATTTTTATGGTACAACTTTCGGGTCATAAAGACTAACTATAACCTATACCATGGTACCGATATACTTTTGACTATATAGTGGGACTCGAGCTTGACTCAAATCTTCGGCCCGATTGCGATATACTAAGGCAGTTAAATGCTTAACCTTGTGTTTTATCTTGACTGCTTAACCTTTGTCATTATTTTCATGTTTCTCTCGATTCACTTAGACACATAACATTTTTTTTCTTTTCGCTTGTAGCAACCCTTACTCTTTTCCCTTCTCACTAAATTGCACGTCGTATTTCACCTTGATTCCTCTATGGTTTATGCGATTTGGCTCATGTTATGATTTCCTTGCTCGAAGAAAAATGTGATCATGACAAACTTGAAGTTAGTGGAGGCTAGATTGGAGAACCCCACAGCATGGATAAATAATGTAGTTGGTTAAGAAAATTATGAGATTATGAGTTATAGGAGGGAAATAAATGAAAATGTGTAATAAAATCTGAATCAATGAAGTAAGGAATGATAAATTATGTTATGATGAAACACTCGAGGATAAATAGGCTTCGCAAATTTCAAGGCTTGTTTTGATGTAACTAAATATCGAGTGAAGAATCTTCTAAAGTGTTTTAAGAGCCAATTATATATATAAAAATTTAGGGATGCAAATTTTGGATAAAGACAATGTTGACGATATTAGCTTTCAAGAATAACCAATTGTTGAAGAAAGAAACATTTACATATTTGATTAAGTTCTAGGATGACCATGAATACGAAGTTAAGATGAGTTTCAATTCTACCATCAAAGAGATGAGATTGTTGAATTCAAATTTTCGAGAGAGTGACTAATAAGTATTTTAGAAAAATTTGCAATTATGATGATAGAAGATTGAGTTATGAAGGTATACAGATAGTTTTCGAGATTTATCATTGAAGACGGATTTTTGATACCCATGGATGCATTGACCAACAAATACAAATCGTAGTAAGGAGATTTTAACTTCTACTTGGGCCAATTGGTTGAAAGTGTTGGAATTTTAATTTTAGAGGAAAATTTTAAAGATATATATATAAGTGAGCTAGTATAAATGGAAATTATGGAATTCAAAATTTGAGACTATTTGAAAATTTCATGACGAGCTAGAGGAAGCTAGAATAAAATTATACTCATATTGGTTTTTGGTAACGAGACGTGGTACGAAAGAAATTAATGGAAAGATTGATTTATGATAAGATAGAATTACATGAATATTGAAATCAAAGGATTAAGAAGATTATTACCTACCTATGAGGTTGTCTTTCTTAGGTTGATATTAAGGTTGATTGAGCTTAGTCATTAATTGATTGTCATGATCGAAATCTAAAACCAACAAAATTTTATTCTAGTCGATCGAATGACACGTTGCAATTGTAATGTCACTCGCCTCCTCGGCGAATATTATGTTTGCATTCTCGTGATCTCGTATATCTATTCAAATAAACACTTTCCATCCCCTTCGTCCTACCTATCCTAATTTTTCCTAAATTTCGAGGACGAAATTCTTTTAAGTTGGGTAGGATGTAAAGCCCCTAAATTTCTACTACGATTTTTTAATTATTGCATTTAATCTTTTTTATATACTTCGTATTTGTGCGTCGTATACTAATTCGCATTTGTAGCATGCGAGATTTGCGTTTCGTAATTTCTTGCCGAGTGCGAATATGTGCGAGGTACATATTTTGTAAAACATTTAATTGAGATTTTATATATGTAAAAGAAATTAGTTTTTTTTTCAAAATAATACATGATAAATATTTTTATTTCTAAAGAGAGTTATTTAGTTCGTCATTTAAAAATGTGTAGTGATTTGAAAAAAAATTGTGATATTTCCAAAAGATTTGCGAAATGTGATATTTGCTTATTAATATATTTTGTTATTATAAAAGCTAGTAAATAATTAATATTTATCGTGATTTTCGAAATTAATTATTACCATATTTATTTAATTACGAAAATAATATTTAGGATTTTGTTAATTTTAAATATTTGATTAAATATGGTAAATTAAATTGCAAAAGTTTTTATTGGCTTTATTTAAAATATTTTAAATTAAGTATAGAATTAACTTGGATTTGGATTTGATTTGAATTGGCTTTAAAATCTATTTAATTACATGAGGAATTATCTATTGGGCATTTAAATAAAACCCAATCTTTATCCAACTGGGAATTCCCACCTCCTATAAAAGGAGAGGTACTCCTCCAGCATTTTCCCATCCACAACCAAGTGCATCGTGTCGGTGCCTCCTCTCCTCCACTATTATATTCTTTTTTTTCATACAAATATAATATTTTTGTTCTGTATCCGACAATTCCGGATACCCCGTCCGTGTCTCGCAGGACACGACGGTTCTGCCATCACCATCCACGTCTCCCCGAATCCCGCCGTCACTGTCATCATCCTCACCACCACCATCATCCTGACCATCTTGGTCAATACCTGAGCCCTCGCCTTCACCACAGCCGCCCCCGATTCCTCGCCGAGTCGCACAGTGCCAGTACCACCACCAATCCCATCTCCATCTCCACGTAGCCCCCGTCCTCTACCACTCCGCCATCACCACCAACCCGCGGCAGTCCCGCCTTCACCGTGCCCATCCCCGAACTCCCGTCACCGATACCTCATCTCTGACTTCCCTCTCCACCCGCCTAGGCACCCAAATCGGCCATCGTCACAAACACCCCGTCGCCATCATCAATGAAAAGAAGAAGGAAGGGGGAAGACCTTACCTGAGCCCTCCACCATGCTTCCTCTGCGTCCACCGGAACTCTCCGTGCCCAGCCGAGCCGAGTCCCTGTGACTTTTCGCTTGGAACTCGATCGCTGCCACCATACGTCTGCTATGACACAGCGCCGTCGGCGACAGCGGCTTGCCGCACCGCACCGCCGTGTTCTCCGCTACCCGATGCCGCACCCCTCCGCGGCAGGTGCGCCCCCAAACGCGATGCCCTAACCGCCACCTTGGCCGGTGCCGCCTCCTTCCACCGTGACCCGATCGCCGCCTCCACCGCAGCAGGTCCGCCCGCCGCTCAAAGGCCCAGTCGCCCTAGCCCTCTCCGCCGCGATGGCCGCCACCGGCAAGGAGCCCAGCGCCAGCCGCCGGAGTAGCACTTCCGCCACGCGTGTACGTTTCAGCGCCGCCGCCCGTGTCCGCGAACACCGCGCCCCCTCTTTCCAGATCCAGCGCGCCAGGCGCTCCGTCCACCGCCTCGGCAGCGCCGCACGCGCGACTCGAGGTAAACTCCCCGCCCCCTTTTTTTTCGCTCCTCTCTCTCTCTCAAATATTACGATTTGGGGAAATGGCTCTGTAGGGAAGAGGGTTATATTAGTATTATTATTTATCATTATATCTTCTATTATTATTATTATTATTATTATTATTATTATTATCATTATTATAGTCTATTGTTATTGTTATCATTATTATTATCATTATTATTATTATGTTCATTATTATGATTATTATTCTGCATATTATTATCATTATAATTATCATTAAGTTTATTATTTTCCAAAATTTAAAAACTATCGAAATGACCTAAGTTGTTTTTTTTAAAAAAAAACTTTTAAGTATTTATAATTTTCGGAATAATTACCTATAAATGATTTGATAATAAAATATAACTTCCACTATTATAAGTAAATTATAAGATTTTCTAAAGATTATAGATTGAAGAATGTGGCATTTTAAGCCTCAATGATTTTCTTAAAGCTTATATATTTATGTAAAATATTTTAATAAAATATTGATTTTAAACAAATACAAAATATATTTTTCCTAGGTAGTTATGACAGTTTTTCTAAACGAGTATACATATATTTATATTAAGAATCATCTTTTAAATCAAATCTTCCTCTTATGATATATGTCATCTGACCATGACTAATCAAATACTTATTTCTTTCGGACTTCCTCACATCAAACATGGCTATTTGGCAAAACAGAACCGGTCAGATCATCGTACCACACCAGGCGACATAACAGGCAAGGTACCTTGCCATTATACTGTTTAGATTCAGTTGCATTTTATTACATATCACTATTCATTATTTCCAGTTCTTGTAGTTCTTGATTTATTGTCTGCACAGTGATATTAGATATACTTTGTTATTATCCTTTGATTGCATATGGTCTTAGAGTTAAGAGACCACCGTTGTAGTGTATTGCATATACCTTGACACAGTCGTACCACGAGGATGTGTGAGATGAGTAGCATGTAGAGGTTCTTGCGCGTGGGCTGATCCCCCATGTGCATGCGTTAGGGCTAACTGTTAATAGAGGCGTGTTAGCAGACTTAGCAGTTAGTAGAGGTACATGGTCGTGGATGCGACTTAACAGGTACATTGGGTGGGAAGAACATTACCTGACGTATAGGCTTCTATGCACTTCCCTTATTACCTGTGCGCTCCGCCGGAGACGCAAGCTCCAGGTGCCCTCTGACGTTTTTCCAGAGCGTTATGGACGTAGCCCCTTGCACATGATGCCCTCTAACGATCTTCGGACGTTACAGACGTAGGCCCCTGGTGCCCTATATGGGGACTATGCCGATCCCATTTACAGCCAGGGCTCATGCGTTGAAGGATTATTTCTCAAACTGTATATTCACTTTAGTATGGTTAGATTACCTTTTTGTGTCTTGTCACTTTCTTTGATTGTGGCATATTTTATATTCAGTATTATATGGCATGTTTATGTATCTTGTTACGTCCCTCTGAGGACCTGGTTATCTCGTCAGGTGTGTGTTTCATGATTTCTTACAGGTGCTCTAGCTAAGGCCATTCCTTCCTTCGTGGTGATTGCTCTTGGAATCGCCATTGCTCTCGCTTGCTAAATTCTTTCCTTGTATATATTTCCATATTTACTTTGGTTGGTAGTGGACTTTGTCTCCGCCCAACTATTGTATACATGACAAATTCATAGTTACTTTTATATCATATTTATCTTTGTGAATGAGATTTAGTACCTTGGTTACTGTATTTTACACCTTATGTATATATACGAGGGTCTATATACTTCGTATGTATACAGCTGGCATGATTACGTTCTAGTCCTACGTATTTTAGGACTGGGGCGTTACACAGCCGCATGGGGGTGGCGGCCGGATGAGAGTGGTAGCCGCATAGGAAGCTTTTTGGGGTTGGTGGACTGTGCCAGGTGTGAAGATTTTCTTATCTTTCCTAGGAGCCTGCCACTATGTCAGGGTCATTATTTTACTTTTATGTCAGGGTTGTCAAACCTTCGTGTCAGAGCCGTCGCTTCGCATCGGGGCATTAAATGAGCCAGCTGCATAAATAAGTTACGGCCGGTATGTGAAGGACTTTTTGAACCGTATAAGGCCACGTGGCTCACTGGGAACTTCTGAGCCGCATGAAACTCTAATATACTTTTGAGCCGCATGAAACTCTCCTAGTCTTGAGATGCATTGGATTTCATGTTCATTTACATGCTTCTACAATCCAGCTTAAAGAAGAAACGGCGAACTTCACACGCCATGACCTTCTTGCTTCGTTAGAAGGAGTTAGACGGCAAATATGCAGCTGACCTCGCCTCTGAGGCCAGATATGCGTCGTGAGGCTGAGCATCACATTTTGGCAATTATAGTGACCAGGGCCGAAGGTTTGAAGTATCGTATTGACGAGCTATACGCTGACCCTTAGTTCCTTTATCCTTTATTTCGTTGCTTTTAGTTAGAGACGCAGCTGTCTCTTTTTTGTTTCTTTTGCAAATGTAGTCCTTCTACTTCCTGTTTTGAAGAAATAAAGAACTTTTTGCTTTGTTCATTCTTATGATTAATCTGTGATTTTTTTTGGGTTGACCTGTTATCTTTTGAGCAACTTGGTTTCTAGGTACAGATAATAAGTTTGAGAACAAGAAAACTGACATATTTACTCAGAGGTGATATGGACATGGTAAATACGGGTTAATGGTAGAGCTTTTCTACTCAGAGGTAATATGGACATGGTAGGAATAAACTTTGTAGGGATAACAACTCAGATGTGATGTGGATGTGGATGTTCTATGATTGACGTGCAATAACGCAGAGATTGTTGTATATGATGTTTACTCAGAGGTAATGTGGACATGGTAAACATAGTAATGAGTATGATCCTACACAATATAGAATTTTGCTTTGTGGGGTGTAGAGAAGCAACTCAGAGGTGATGTGGTCATGGTTGTTCTCCTACTGGGGATGTAACGGAACAACTGGGTTCCCGAAACACTTGATTGTCAAGGAAGGGAGGCGAACTCGGTTTATCAAGTTTGACAATTCTCTTGCTAGGGAGAAGGAAGTACATTTTGAAGGATGTCAAGAGTAGTACTTCTTTAGGAACTTGTCATTGTTGGGCATCATGAACAAGTCTCCATTAGGTTGAGCGAGACGGTAAGCATCGTTTGAGTATATTGTCTCTATGATAAAGGGTCATTTCCATTTGGGTTCGAACTTTTTTGGTGTCTTGTGGGTCATCACCATCGGTCTTCTGACTGTCAGAACCAGGTCGCCTACTTGGAAAGTACTCTATTTGACCCTTCTGTTGAAAGTCTGTGAAATAAGGGCTTGATAAAGTTCGATGTGCTGTTGAGCCAAGAGGCTTTTTCATCCAGCACTTCCAACTCTTGCAGAAGACGACGTTGATTGTCTTCTTCCGTCAGCTGGTTCGTGATCGCCACTCGGAGTGAGGGTATCTGGATCTCAAGAGGTAGTACTGCTTCGCTTCCATAGACCAAAGAGAATAGTGTGTTACCTGTCGGGGTCTGTATCATCGTGCGATACGCCCAAAGGCATTCACTGAGCTTCTCGTCCCAGGCGAGCTTGTTGGATGACATGACCTTTTTGAGTAGCTTGATGATGGTTTTATTAAAAGCTTCAGCTAATCCGTTTGCTACCGGATTGTAGGCAGTTGATGCCACATTTTGAATATGATTCTTGTCGCAAAATCTACTGAACGTATGGCTAATAAATTATGGGCCATTGTCATGGATGATCCTCTGGGGCACCCCAAAATGGTAGATAACGTGATGCTTGATGAAGCTGATCACCTTTGAACTTTTTACCTCTATCAATAGTACTGCTTCTGCCTATTTAATGAAGTAGTCGGTGATTGCTAGGATAAAGCAGTATCTCCTGGATGAAGGAGGGGTGATAGGTCCCACTATGTCCATGCCCCAAGCTTCAAATGGCCAAGAGGCGACCGTAGGATGTAGAGGCTCTGACGGTCTATGGATGAAGTCGACGTATAGCTGGCAAGCACGATATTTCTTCGTATATTCGACAGGGTCGGCCATCATGGTGGGCCAGTAATAGACGATACGTTGAATTCGATCCTGTAGCTTAGGACCTAGTTGATGGGCTTCGCATGTTCCATCATGGGCTTCTCGAAGAGCTTCGGCTACTTCTTCATTTGATAGACATCGGAGGAGAAGTCCATCGTAGGAGCGTTGATACAGCATTTTGGTGGCCATATCGTAATAGAACCAGAGCGAGCGTCTTCTGACTGAGACTGCTTCTTTTGGGTCCTCTGGAAGGATTCTGTAGATGGTAAAGCTGATGAACAGGAACCTCCAGTCTCTGACGTTGATACTGGCGTCTGTAGACATGGCATGGTTCACCCACATGCACAGATTGTTTCTGGGGCATGCCAAATCTCGGCCCACCACTGTATTGAAGTGTTACGTGCCAACCGGTGCTTCTAATGAGGCAGCAAGGCCGGCCAGAGCATCAACTTCTAAGTTTTGTAGCCGAGGTACTTGTTCTATGAAGAATTCAACGAAGGTTGAGATAATATCCAACGCTGCTTTGTGATAAGAGATTAGGTCTTCATGGCGGACCTTGTGTTGTCCTCGAACTTGATTAATGACGAGCTTCGAGTCACCGTAAGACTCGAGGTATTCTACTCCCAGCTGTTTTGCAAACTGGAGTCCCATGATGAGGGCATTGTATTCTGTAACATTGTTGGAGCACGGCTCTGAAAGGGAATAGGCACACTGGATGACCAACTTTTCGGGGAAGATCAGGACTACCCCCACTCATGCGATGATCTGGCCTTTGGGGCCTGTTCTTGAAGCATCGTCGAAGAACATCCGCCAAACGGGGTTCTCTTCGGTAATGTTTGATTCTCGTACTTCATTTGGAATGTCTTCATAGAGTCTGGACGATTTTGGAATTGGGTGTGCTGCTAGAAAATCGGCCAGTGCTTGGCCCTTGACGGCCTTTTGCGGAACAAATACCATGTCATATGGTGTCAATAGTATCGTCCAAGTAGCCAATCAGGAATTTAGCGCTCCTAGATTTGTCATGAGGACTCTGAGCAGATTGACTCGGGAGATGACGAGAATTGTTTGTCCCGAGACATAATAGCGAGTCTTCTGGATGACGAACACTAGATCTAGATATTCTTTTTCGACGGGGTTGTACTGGTGTTCGATCCCGATCATTGTCTTGCTGAGGTAGTAGATGGCTTACTCGTGGCCCATATCATTGTTCTGGGCCAACAAAGTGCCAAGAGAATGGTCCATTGTACAGACATAGAGTAGAAATGGTTTGCCTGCGACGGGTGCCACCAAGACTGGGGGCTCACCAGATAAGCTTTAATGTCGTTAAAGGCATTTAGACACTCTTCCGTCCAAACATAGGAGACTCCCTTCTTCATGAGCTTTGTGAAGGGTTGGCATTTCTCGGAAAGGTTCGCAATAAACCTTCAGATGTATGCGAGATGTCCCTACAGGCCTCGAAGTTCTCTAAGGTTCTTCAAAGGGTCCATTTCAAGGATGGTTTTGGTCTTCTCGAGGTCGACATGGATTCCTTTTGCTACGATAATAAAGCCAAGGAATTGGCCGCTGGAAACCCCAAAAAAGGATTTAGCGGGGTTCATCTTGAGCTGATGTGCCCGCATGAGATCGAAGACTGTCTTCAGATCTTGTAGGTGATCGCCTCGAAGATGGCTCTTGACGGCGATATCGTCAATGTAGCATTCGACTATTTTACGAAAGTGCTGGCAGAAGATGGTGCTCATATCTCTTTGGTATGTGGCACCTGCATTCTTCATGCCAAAGGGTATTACTGTGTAGCAGTACACTCCCTTCGGAGTCCTGAACGATGTGTGCTTTTCATCGTCTTGGAACATCTTGATCTAGTTGTAGTCTGTATACCCATCCATGAAGGACATGCGCTCGAAGCCACATGTATTGTCGATCATTACGTCGATGATCGGGAGTGGAAACTCGTCCTTCGGGCAAGCCAAGTTGAGGTCCCGAAAGTCAATACAGACTCGGATCTTTCCGTTCTTCTTGGTGACAGGGACGACGTTGGCTATCCACTCTGGATGTTGCTCTTCACGAATAAACCCGCTGGCCAGAAGTTTATCTACTTCTTTGTCAATAGAGTCCATAATGTTGGGACGGAAGTATCGCTTTTGCTGCTTAATGGGCTTAGCGTCAGGTAAGATATTAAGCTTGTACAATACGACTTGTGGGTCGAGCCCTGTAACGCCCCAGTCCCAAAATACGTAGGACCAGGAACGTAGTCATGCCAGCTGTATTCATACGAAGTATACTCTAATATATGGAAACCTCATATAAATACATAAGCTGTAAAATGCAGTAGAACCACAACTAATCTCATCCACACAGTCATGGTAATACATGTATACCTTCCAGCACAGTCATGGTAATACATCAGTAATAGTATCGTAGTATAATGTTTGTTGTTTGATGCATTACATTATGCATAGATCTAGATTTGAGATGCCTTGAGTCGATGTGGATTCATGCTTAGGGCACACGTACTATGGTACGACATATAGGAGAATGACCATGTGACCACGACATGTAATTCCAAGATTAAGATAGGGTTAATCTAAGCAACTTAAATTGGTAGAAGCTTTGGGAGGGGACAGAATCTCGAGATCGTACGTTACCAGCCACCCTAGGTCCTGTCCTGACGTATCGGGTTGGCCGCCACGGATACAGTTTCATCCGCCTCTAGTGGATGACTATATCCGACTCCTACGTGCTATGTGTTATATATTTTAGCACGGTGGCCTTACGGGGGACTGGTGCATAATCTAAGTGCTATGTGTATATATATATAATGGATTGGCTAGCCCTGCTTGGATGCGATACGATCTGAGGATTCTTATATTACATTACTGGGATAATCCAAACAAATCATAGAAAGCCATAGGATTGATTGGCCGCTTGTAAGCCGACTTGTTTGTGATATGTTTTCTTCTATTAGCAATTGAGGAACATGGACTATCGTGGTGCGTGGTCCAACCCATGTCCTTGTTTGGTTGTTGGGTTGGGCTATTGTGCTGCGATAGGCTATGGACCGAAGTCGCGATTAGAAGCCCTTCACCTGCCCATGGTTATAGGATATATCTTATCTCAGTATGATATTGGCACCGTTTGTCCTTGTTTGGTTGTAAGGTTGTCGTATTGTCTCGATGATATGGTATAAGCCTATAACTCATGAATTAGGTCTTATTATTACGCTTGAGTTTTATCTCACTCTTTTGTGCTCCCTTGTGGCACTTGCTATTCGAGGCCTGACCCCGCTAGTTTTGTTTGGCCAGATTTCGTAGCAGCGCAGAGGATCCAGCTTTCTACCCGAACAATGGTGCACACCAGGAGTATGGGCGCCAGGGACCATGAGTGGGTTTCTTCTTCACCGCTCTGATAACTTATATTTTGTACTTGGCGTTTAGCCACCGGCACCAGTTTAGCCGACAGTTCTGGACATTTAGTTCCTCACATAATTGTAATTAAATCAGACTGTAGATGACTACAGTTATGTATTATTGACTCTCGGTACTAGCTTATCATTGTGTATAGCTAGGCTCATGAATCATTTTGATGAAGCATCGGGGACGCCTTACTGCTTTGTCTTATATGATCATTATTTATTGCTTCTTATTTTGATTGATTGAGACCTAGATGCTCTGTGAGACCATAGGAGACTTGATTGTAGCATGCACCCCTTAGTCTCATGATAGCCACGATCACCGTATGACGTTTATATACCTTATATGGAGTAGTTGGCCTAGTCCGTCTCAGTATTCCGGTACTGGAGCGTGACAAGGTTTTATTGGTGGCCCTTGCAGGTCTGTTTTTTAGACTTGTGGGGTGTTGCGATTATAGGAGTCTCAATCAAAATATGTTCCCCTTGATCTCCTAATTCGTCTTCTCTTTCTTCCACATTGATTGCTAACTTGATTATTATCCTCGATTCCTTTCCGTCCTATCTTTTGATACTTTGTATCCTTTCTTTTAGGGGTACATCGTTCTCGGCTATTAGAAGAGCCAGCATGGGAGTGAATCCAATAGAGCAGGGACTAGTTGGAGATTACCTAGGGGTAGCCCCTCTACCTGGACAGATTCATATCGAAAATGTTAACGAACATGAGCTAGTTGAGCCGCAGAGGCCAGAGGTTCTCGTACCTCCAGTAATGCTAGTAGTACTAGTAGCACTAGACGCACCAAACTATTATAGATTATCAGAGGGTTATTGGAGACCCAGCAACACCAGACGGCAGCCCAACAGCAAGAACAGACCCAGCAGCAAGAACATAATGTGCTACTGAATCAGGGGTTATAATTAGCCCTTGAGAGAAATATCAGGAATGATTCAGGAGCGTCGGAGATGTTTTGTCGACTTAACCCGAGGTACTTTGATGGTACGGAGGATGCCATTACAGCGGATGCTTGGCTTCAGGATATTGAGGCCATATTGATAGCAGCAAAGGTTCCAGCATGAAATAACTTCAGGATCTCGCCCGCGACTAGTGGGCATCAGAAGAAGTTGGAATGGGGCATCCTATTCCTTGGGATAGCTTTAGTACTAGATTCAAGGCCAAGTACTTTGCCGGGTAGCTCGGTATGAGCTTTAGCAGAGATTTATCGGCCTCAAGCAGGCTGGTAGGACGGTGGATGGTTATGCAGCGGAGTTCTACATGTTAAGTAGGTTTGCTCAGACGATGGTGGCGATAGAGCCAGAGAAGGCTATGAGGTTCCAGCAGGAACTTTACTTAGAGATTATGCAGCTGGTCGAGGGGTACGATTACCAGACATTCGATGCAGTATTGATGGCAGCTCGGAGGCACGATCTTACTATTCAAAGGTTATCAGCAAGGACTGGTGGCCAGAAGAGGTCTCATACGCAGAGTGCAGGAGAAGGAGGAGCAATACCTCGGACGTCAGCACCAGCGCCTGGCGTCCGTATTCGTGATGCAGCATCGGTTACGACAGTTGTGACTGCACCAGTTCGACAGCAGCAACCGAGACACCAATAATGTCAAGAGGCATCAGTAGATTGCACTTATTATGGTAAGGGAGGGCACACTCGGGAAGTGTGTCATTCAGTGAATGGACAGTGCTTGAGGTGTAGAGGTTCAGACCATCGTATAGCTATATGCCCACAGATACAGAGGCCAGGAGGGCCAGGTCAACAGTTTCCGGCATTGCCAGGTCCAGAGGTAGCACCATATCAAGGGCCAACACTAGCAGTAAGGCCATTAGCCCAGCGTCCATTACTGATGCAGGCTCAGATGTACCGACAAGTACAATATCAGGTAGGGCAGCAGAGGCCGCAACAGCAGGGCCAGGGAAGGCAGTAGCAAAGAGTCCAGCAGAGGCCGAGGCAAATAGAATTTGGAGTATTAAAGCAGAGGTTGGCCGAAGGCGGCCAGATTATGGGTAGGTTTTGAGTATTATTTATTATAATTCCTTGAGTTTTATATTCGGAGAGTGAAAGCAACTTTCTTGTCTCACTCATCAGCTCTCGTATCATGTGATACATGATATTCATCATGTGTCTTGATTACAAGAGTACGTCCTGGGCAGAGTCTCGTTCTTGATTAAGTCATTGGTACCGACTTATCTCAAACGTTGACCCTTGTCCACTTTGGAAGTCAGCATAGGACCTCGAGGACGAATTCCTACTCAACTGACTCGGGAGGCATATTTTATTTGTATGTCTTCGATCACTTTCCTTCTAGGGTATGATTATTGTTTGTACTTTTACTTAATTGTTCTTTCTTTCTTAATCTGTTCATATGCCATGTGTTGTTTGATAATTGTGTTTCCTATATGTTCTGAGTGTATTTTATGATCTGAGAGCGCGCTCGACTAGCCTTATCGAAATTTCGAGGACGAAATTTTTCTAAGGAGCGTAGAGATGTCACTCCCCGTTCCCGGAATACGTAAAATTTTAATTTTTCTGTATGTGACATCTGGCACCTGTGTCTTGATTGTATGTATCATGTATTTGTAACTAGCTATGGCATGGAACAGTATCTCGTCGCGGAATAGTGTGCCACCCCTTGTCCTTTTTGGGTGTACGTGTGGTTCACTATTTCGATGATAGGATTTCTGGACCGTGTTGTGGTTAGGATTTTATTTATTTAATTAATTTGATTAATTGTTGCATGTAGCCTTTAAGCATGTAATTAGTCATATGGTTATGTCATGTTAAGATTAGGGTTTTATGAGTCAACCCAACCCCTATATATAATCTCTTCCACACTCTCTCTCCTTATTCACTTTTCATTTCATTTTTTTCTCCAACCAATATTTAGGCAAGTACATCTTGCACCAAATGAAGAGATTCTTGCATTCTCATTTTTTGATTTTTTTCTCTTTGATATTATTTGTCTATATTGTTCTTCTCTTCATTCTCTATAAGTTTAGTTCTTGGAGTTTTGATTTTAATGGCTAGTTTTGTATAGATCTAAGTTTCTAAAACTAGGGTTTTATGAAATTTCATGGTTTTGATTTATCAAACTTGGTTGTTTTCGAAAACTAATGGTCTTATGTTGTAGGAAATCTTATTTTACCCAATTTTGACCTTTGAAAAGTTAGATTTTGACTTATTTTGAGAAAGTTATGGCCAAAATAATATTTGGACATCTTCTATGTTCATCTGTCCTGGTTTTGGCAGGGATGATGAATAGTACCGTAGGCATGAATAGTGCCACATGGATGAATAGTGCCGCATGGCTTGCATAGTACCGTAGGCTTTCATAGTGCCGCATGGATGAATAGTACCGCAGGCTTGCATAGTGCCGCATGGATGAATAGTGCCGCATAGCTTGCATAGTACCGTAGGATTGAATAGTGCTACAGGGATAAATAGTACCGTAGGCTTGTATAGTTCTGCATGGATGCATAGTGCCGCAGGCTTGCATAGTGCTGCATGGCTTGCATAGTACCGTAGGGATGAATAGTGTCGCATGGATGAATAGTGCCGCATGGATGAATAGTACCACAAGTTTACATAGCACCGTAGGCTTGCATAGTGCCGTATGGATGCATAGTGCCGTGGGCTTGTATAGTGCTGCATGGCTTGTATAGTGCCGCATGGCTTGCATAGTGCCGTATAGTGCATATTTTGGCTGTTTTTGTCTATTTTATGCCCTATTTGGCTGATTTATGGCCAGAATTTCTTCCAACTCCCACCATAAAAGTTGTAGATCTTTGTCTTGGCTTCAAGAATATTCATGTCTCACTTTAACCAGAATTTATATGTGACTTTTATGTCACGAGGGGTCCACGTGACTTCCTGACTTGACCGTATTTCTGACCTGATTACCTGTATACGTGCTGGTACCTGTTCTAAGTGTGTATTAAGATACAATATTAGTATGCACTGTGGTGCTATTTAATTAGTACACTGAGGTGTAGCCTCCCTTCCCGAAAATTTTTGAAAAATATATTTTTCTTCTATTTATTTGATTTAAATGGTGATTTTAGATTGTTAGTTAATTATTAAGGTAGATGATTTTGATCATGATTGAGAATTGGAGTACAAGATGACTAGGAATCATGACGCAGGTAATGCAGTTGTGTGCCTTGACCAGTGTATTAAGCATGCCAGGGAAGGCCTAGCCATTACCATATACATTCAGATTACTTAGACATTAATTCTTGCTACGTTACACTTGTGTATTACCTTGTGTAACAAAACACTAAAGGTATTACATTTACAGAAACCAAAAGTTATGAAACCAACTAATATTTGCATTTTCTGGGGGCCACATCACTATACCCTGAAATGCCATGGTCTTGTCAAGCTTGTACTAATTTGAGTTGGAAAATATTGGATGAGTCAACAAGCAGTAAGAAAACACCACAACTGGAGGATCTTAGATTATCAGTACTAACAAGTTGGTCACATTGCTTAGTAGTTAGTTGCTTGAGGGTTATTATTCACGATAGAAAACAAATCCTGTAGTAGTCCAAGTTGTTTACTGATAAATTACGGTAACATTAGACCAGGTATAAGAATGATATTTGGGGTCGAGTAAGGTTCTTGAGTCATGATAACTGAAAAACAATAGGAAGTAGACAAGAAAGCTAGCATGTGTAATCATAGTATGGATTGACGAACCAACTTGTTCCACAATCCCCATAATCCCATGGACCTCCAGCGTGAAGTTCTCACAGGAGCCAAAACCAGGTGAGCCCCAGGCCCGCTCAGGTGAGCCCGGACCCATCAATTTCCCAAACCACACACATGAAAACCCCAACCCAGCTAACAACTGAGCCACAGCTAACTACTTAAACCAAGCTGGGCCAGGGAGCCACAGCCAGGGCCCACGAAACCCCCTCTATTTCCAACAGAGCTGTATGCTCAAACCCCAGTTTCCCGACCCCTATATAACCGAAGTTATATAAGTATAGGGAGATCAACGAATCCCTACAAAACCCTAAACACGCCGCACCAACACCACGTCCTGGCGACCCCCGCGAGCGCGTGCGCCGCCGGCGGCCGGCCGGGTTGCCGCGAACAGCGCGCGCGGTGACGACAGCAGTGGATCCGCAGTAGCCGCGCAGCAACAGTCGCAGGTACTTTTCGTTATTGATTTTCCATCTATCCAGTCGATCGTTTTCGATTCCGTAAGTCCCTATAGAGTGACGATATAACCCGCTTCAACCTTATTCAGGTAGAATGAATTATATTAGACTATATCGATCAGGAAAACATCGCAAAAATCCCGAAAAACCTGTTTAGAACAGGACAGTAAAGACTGCCCAACTCCCTGTATTTGTGGTCGATTTAAGACCCGTGAGTTACGAATTTCGGAAATCCATTTGAAGAGTATTTTAGACAACATATAGGAGATCACAACCTACTTTTTAGATTTAAATTTTGTTAATTATTCACAGAGAAATCAGTTTCCAAAGTTAGAGAAAAATCTGTTTTCAAATCAATAAAATCGCTCCACACGACGTGCGTCACGCCAATCCGGACGACGTAGTCGTGTACCGAAAGGATCGAAAGCTGCATAACGGCTTCGTGGTCGTGTGTGTTTTGACGGAATTCAAATTGGTCGCGTGTGCGCGACGAATTTGATGCATATCCGTCGAAATTCTCCGTATCGTGCACTTTGCAAATTCTCCAATTACTTTGTGCACGCTCATCGGATCGAGACGAAACTTGCGCCAACAGGACCGTATCATTTTTCTGGTCCTGTATGCCAAGTTTGGTCCGATTCTGAGACCGTTGATAAAATCGTCGTTTGTGGGCCCTACGGTCCCACTCAACGGGCGATTTTGTGCACGGCCCACCGGAATCCCACTCTGGACATACGGTTAGGTTCGTATCGAAAAATTGGATCCGTAGACATGTAGTCTGACGACTTTAGAGACCGTTGACCCTGGCACGCTTTTCGGTGCAAAGCGGGTCCAACGGCGGACATCGTTTTGGCCCGAAATTACCGTTTTGCCCCTGTGTCCAGAATTGGACTTAAGGACAGGCAATCCTAGCTAATTGGACTATTCTGAGATCATTGGTATTGTTTATTTCAGCTTCCGGGGACTGTTGTACGGGTTTTGACTATAGTGGCACATTGAGTAGTTCAGATTGTCGGTTTCACCAGCAAAGGACCACAGGCGAGTACAGTTTATTGTTTGCATTTCGATATTGATCTTTACTATATTTCATTGATTAGTCATTGGTTATGTGATTATTTTCTATTATAAATTGTCGAGTCAGGAATGAGAAGTACCAAGGATGTGTGATCTGACCTTAGACCGTGTAGACCGTGTAGACCGTGTTGCATTTATTTCTTGTAGACCGTGTAGACAGTATTTTATTTACTTCTTGTAGACAGTGTAGATAGTGATTTATTTATTGCAAAGTAGACCGTGTAGACAGTATTTATTATTGCATTTAAACTGTGTAGTTAGTGATTATTATTCTGTAGACATTATTTCTTTATTGCTGTGTTTTCTGTAGACCGTGTAACTGTAGACCGTGTAACTGTAGACCGTATAGACCGTGTAACTGTAGACCGTGTAACTTTAGACCGTGTAGACCGTGTCGCATAATTGTCCCGAGACCGATCACATATCAAAGGTACTTCTAACGGTGGAAAAGTATATGGGTCTATTTATTACTATTAAGTTTTCTTACGGCTTTACTGTTTATTTTCAT
Organism: Iris pallida; assembly: GCA_029216955.1. Lineage (NCBI taxonomy): Eukaryota > Viridiplantae > Streptophyta > Magnoliopsida > Asparagales > Iridaceae > Iris > Iris pallida. Next base: position 42,971,114 of record JANAVB010040619.1, read on the forward strand.
ACCCATGATTGATGTCTAACCTTTGTCTTATAGTCATTTTCTTTATTTGAAATTGCATTCAGTAAATTGTGCTCGTTCCATTCCTGACTGGAAACCAACATTTTCAGGTTAGCCGTGGATTCACTTAGCTTGGGGAGTGACGGTGTACTTGCAGATGGAAGCCTAGTGACTAGCTAGATAGATGAATATTAGTCATTCCATATTTGTACAAGTTTATATTTTTCTACAAATGTAAAACTTGTGATCTTTGTAAATTGAATTAATGTGGTGAATGAGCATTATTTGTGAATTTGATCTTCATGGCCGTGACAGCGTTCTACCGCCGACACTGCGGCGTAGGCTGGCTTGGACACGTCTCGTATCCGTTTTAAAAAAAAAAAAAAGGGTGCGGGTCGTGACAAGTTTTTGTGGTGGCCCATGCAGGTCTGTTTTCGTAAATAATGCGAACTCGTGATAGTACTTAAGTTAGTTGTACTATTGCGAGCCTGCGACTAGAAAATGCTCATTCACGAATTAGAAATTAATTTAATTTACGAGAATGACTAGGACTAGGAGTCCCTATACAAATTTACCAATGGGTAGTCTAGGTCATGCAATTTAGATGAGGAGTTATTAATGTTGATGGTTTGTCAGATCCCTATGGGTGCACTATTATCTCTCGATAGGACGACACGATCCAAAGGGGATAGATTATTCACTTGGTGAGACAGGACTTCATAGAGATAATGATCTAACCTTGATAAATGGTACAATTCCTTCTCTTGCCTCTTAGATATCATCCTCATATCTTAGTCGAACTGTCTATTTAGTTTCTACTTGCACTAGGAATGAATATTTTGTATAAATTCTGATTATTGTTATCCCCACTCGAACCTCGAGTAGTTTTCAACCCAAAGTTTTTCCTCAATGGTTGAATATAAACGAAAGAGATACTAGAATGTTTGTAGTTCTTTTATCTTCAGTTTATTTTCCTCCCAGTTCACCTTTATTTTAAGGGTTGTGACTGATAGTACTACGCTTTATTTCCTAGTCAACATATTTGAATCTCTAGAAGCTCCTGAATTCTAGGAATATAGTTAAAGGGGATGTTAGTTAACCCATAATGGTAGGATAGCAGCGCACTGTCGCCATTTAATTAAATTATAGAGACTATAGGTTCACTGTAGCCAGCAGCGCACTGGCGAGACACGACCCCTATAGTTGAAATTGTTTAAGGAAATATATAGGTTATAGAATATTGCTAAACCTATGGCTAGTGGTCCTCTTTTTGTTGTAGATTCCCTGGTGTCGAGATAAGGTAGAGTATCTGATAGCATATCACATCTGAATCACAGAACCAAGAGTTTACCATCGCCCGAGTATACGGACGAGGCATAATCCTCGGTGAAATGATTTCAGACGTGATTACAAGTTTAGGGTACTATAGAGGATAGGACCGTGCCATGTATGTCCCATAAGATACAAAGCCAATAGTAGTGGAAGTTTGAAAGTTTGGTAGCATGTCTCCCGACCTAGCATTCCGTGGTCTTTTGACCTATTGATGAAGTAATTGACTGTCACGAATAGGTTACCTAGAATATAGAATTCAGAAGTCCATAAACCATTAGTCGACCAAGGCCTTAAGGATAAGAAGATAGTGGGATGTCTATATAAGCAATGACACCAGATGAAGTTTTAATTCTCTCTAAACTTGAACTACCTTTTTTCCTCATTCCAAATATCTTGTTTACTTATATTTTGACTATCTTGACCAATGCTGCTATTACAGCCTAGTTTTTGTAAGCTTACTCTTTTATCGAGCTTGATTCAAGACATATGCTTATTGGGGACGCCCGTTAACATACTGTCTAATCAGAATCATTGTATCACGGTCTGATCAACCATGATGCATTTGGTTCGCTTTTCATTTAATTATCCTACGTGGATTGAGATATAGATGTCTCTAGGATCTCATCCACGACTACATTGACAATTTCTCTTGAATTATATGTTCGTCCTTGAATCACGAAATTGTATTCAGTAACATCTCCTTTGAATTCTTTATTATTTTATCTTTCACCGATTTGGAAAGACGAAAGCTCGTGATGGTAGAGAGATACAGAGTATTCCCATGGCTATGATAATGGTAGGCACAAGTGTAGCTACCAACGGCCAGTCCTGTGATTGAGTTACTCGTTCTCCTCTTGACCCCACACTGTTATCGGGACTTTCAAGCCATCTGAATTTAAGTACGATTAGGGTTTTACCCTTAGTCGTAATGCCAACCTAGGAGACTACCTATTCTCAAGAGACCAAATGTGGTGAACCTCTAACCATCCTTTGAGGCTTGCTTCAACTAGAACCCGTGTGACAATAGTCCGGCAGACTCGACACAAATAGAAATACATGACTTGGTTGTTAGAAATCTTTTTCATATGATGTACCCTAGAGTTGGTTACCCCATCGATAACTCTTGTGTACGGTGGAAGAGTAGGTCATTCTATTTTATCGACCGTGTGTAATTGTACACACTCATGTTCCATTTATTAAGGAACGATCATTGACTTGACTTATAACCATCGTACCCCGTTCCGTCGTGCTTGATTCTTTATTAACAAGAGTCGAGGTACAATACCTGGATTTTAGAAATTCTTCTGACCTCATCCTTCCTAAGACCATGACCTAGCTTCTAAGGTGGGTAGACTGTAAGCCTTCTAAAATTTTAGGATATACGAGGATTGCCGATTAATTAGAATGATTTCTATTAGGATGATAGTTAGTGTCTCATTGGACTCCCACTTTCCTTTTAGATTGTTTTGTGTTCCCGGCCGTGTCATTAACAATCGGAGCACGAGACCAGCTGTTACCTTCCAACAAATTTCCTATACAAGATCTAGACGAGTTCACCTTTACCTAGGTATATCATGTCCCACTCAAACACGTCCCCTTGTACTCCATTTTTATGGTACGACTTTCAGGTAAAAAGGGCAAGCTATAACCCTTACCATAATACCGGTATACCTTCCGACATCTACTAGAGCCTCAACCTTGACCCAATTCCTTCGACCCAATATGTGGTTGTGATCGACTCAAAGCCCACTACACACATGTCACTAGTGTGCCACGTAAATGTGTCTTCTCGTGCTACTTAAACATAAAGGTCACGGAAGGCGCATCTTCAGGGCTTAAAAAAACCTATTTATCCAATCCGACTGCCCAACAAGCTCAACTACTTGGGTGGAAAACTATTCTAGGTTACCCTAACCTAATAAAAAAAAAGTTTATCGTTGAGACCTTGTTCAGTCCATATAGATTGAAATCCAGGGTTCATCCAACTAATGATTGGTGTCCAGTCGGAGAACCCATTTAGATCCAGTTAAACTCGTCCATGCACACCACCATAGTTGACTATAAAATCGGACTATTTGAGATAGGTTCCTATACCTATTACGTAGTCTCCCTCCCGTAGAATGTGAAGTCATTCGTAACCCTTATCCCGTCTACCTAGGAGTCGCGATACGATCTTGTATTGCATTCATATCCCTTGTTTGTGTTTGAATAACCACATGATAGATCACAATCTTGATTTCTCCAATTTTCGTTCTATTATGAAACCTGTTCAGAGTTTCGAAGACAGAACTTTCGTATTGTACGGATTTCAAGCCCCTCTAAGAAACGAAGGGTTCTTGATTTAGCAAGGGACTGGACTAGAGTAGCCAAATCTAGCAAATAAGTCAATGGTTTATAAACTTTTGCTGTCTACATCAGTGGATATCCCCTACCGCTCTGGAAGCTTTACATTCGCTCTCGATTATTTTTCCTTAGCCTCATGACCTTCCTATTGTAGAGTGACAATGGTCATGCTTATTAGAATTTACCAATATTTTTAGCTACTTGTGTAAATTCGTTGTTTGTTAGATTTTGGGTTAATTTATAGATATGTAAGATTATAGATGTCTAGAATTGTTAACAACTGGCTAGAAGACCATAAGACTTTAGTGACCGTATTTTGAGGAGTAGTATGATCAAAGGTGGGTAGAAGTCCTCAAGTATTCGAGGTTATAAAATATTTTTGAAAAATTAAATTTGAGGAGATTAAAGTGATAGTAGATTTTGATTTTTAAGGAATAGTGATGAATTAGAAATTTCGAGGACGAAATTATTTTTAAGGTGGGTAGATTTGTAGCCTCCCTTCCCGAAAATTTTTGAAAAATATATTTTTCTTCTATTTATTTGATTTAAATGGTGATTTTAGATTGTTAGTTAATTATTAAGGTAGATGATTTTGATCATGATTGAGAATTGGAGTACAAGATGACTAGGAATCATGACGCAGGTAATGCAGTTGTGTGCCTTGACCAGTGTATTAAGCATGCCAGGGAAGGCCTAGCCATTACCATATACATTCAGATTACTTAGACATTAATTCTTGCTACGTTACACTTGTGTATTACCTTGTGTAACAAAACACTAAAGGTATTACATTTACAGAAACCAAAAGTTATGAAACCAACTAATATTTGCATTTTCTGGGGGCCACATCACTATACCCTGAAATGCCATGGTCGTGTCAAGCTTGTACTAATTTGAGTTGGAAAATATTGGATGAGTCAACAAGCAGTAAGAAAACACCACAACTGGAGGATCTTAGATTATCAGTACTAACAAGTTGGTCACATTGCTTAGTAGTTAGTTGCTTGAGGGTTATTATTTACGATAGAAAACAAATCCTGTAGTAGTCCAAGTTGTTTACTGATAAATTACGGTAACATTAGACCAGGTATAAGAATGATATTTGGGGTCGAGTAAGGTTCTTGAGTCATGATAACTGAAAAACAATAGAAAGTAGACAAGAAAGCTAGCATGTGTAATCATAGTATGGATTGACGAACCAACTTGTTCCACAATCCCCATAATCCCATGGACCTCCAGCGTGAAGTTCTCACAGGAGCCAAAACCAGGTGAGCCCCAGGCCCGCTCAGGTGAGCCCGGACCCATCAATTTCCCAAACCACACACATGAAAACCCTAACCCAGCTAACAACTGAGCCACAGCTAACTACTTAAACCAAGCTGGGCCAGGAAGCCACAGCCAGGGCCCACGAAACCCCCTCTATTTCCAACAGAGCTGTATGCTCAAACCCCAGTTTCCCGACCCCTATATAACCGAAGTTATATAAGTATAGGGAGATCAACGAATCCCTACAAAACCCTAAACACGCCGCACCAACACCACGTCCTGGCGACCCCCGCGAGCGCGTGCGCCGCCGTCGGCCGGCCGGGTTGCCGCGAACAGCGCACGCGGTGACGACAGCAGTGGATCCGCAGTAGCCGCGCAGCAACAGTCGCAGGTACTTTTCGTTATTGATTTTCCATCTATCCAGTCGATCGTTTTCGATTCCGTAAGTCCCTATAGAGTGACGATATAACCCGCTTCAACCTTATTCAGGTAGAATGAATTATATTAGACTATATCGATCAGGAAAACATCACAAAAATCCCGAAAAACCTGTTTAGAACAGGACAGTAAAGACTGCCCAACTCCCTGTATTTGCGGTCGATTTAAGACCCGTGAGTTACGAATTTCGGAAATCCATTTGAAGAGTATTTTAGACAACATATAGGAGATCACAACCTACTTTTTAGATTTAAATTTTGTTAATTATTCACAGAGAAATCAGTTTCCAAAGTTAGAGAAAAATCTGTTTTCAAATCAATAAAATCGCTCCACACGACGTGCGTCACGCCAATCCGGACGACGTAGTCGTGTACCGAAAGGATCGAAAGCTGCGTAACGGCTTCGTGGTCGTGTGTGTTTTGACGGAATTCAAATTGGTCGCGTGTGCGCGACGAATTTGATGCGTATCCGTCGAAATTCTCCGTATCGTGCACTTTGCAAATTCTCCAATTACTTTGTGCACGCTCATCGGATCGAGACGAAACTTGCGCCAACAGGACCGTATCATTTTTCTGGTCCTGTATGCCAAGTTTGGTCCGATTCTGAGACCGTTGATAAAATCGTCGTTTGTGGGCCCCACGGTCCCACTCAACGGGCGATTTTGTGCACGGCCCACCGGAATCCCACTCTGGACATACGGTTAGGTTTGTATCGAAAAACTGGATCCGTAGACATGTAGTTTGACGACTTTAGAGACCGTTGACCCTGGCACGCTTTTCGGTGCAAAGCGGGTCCAACGGCGGACATCGTTTTGGCCCGAAATTACCGTTTTGCCCCTGTGTCCAGAATTGGACTTAAGGACAGGCAATCCTAGCTAATTGGACTATTTTGAGATCATTGGTATTGTTTATTTCAGCTTCCGGGGACTGTTGTACGGGTTTTGACTATAGTGGCACATTGAGTAGTTCAGATTGTCGGTTTCACCAGCAAAGGACCACAGGCGAGTACAGTTTATTGTTTGCATTTCGGTATTGATCTTTACTATATTTCATTGATTAGTCATTGGTTATGTGATTATTTTCTATTATAAATTGTCGAGTCGGGAATGAGAAGTACCAAGGATGTGTGATCTGACCTTAGACCGTGTAGACCGTGTAGACCGTGTTGCATTTATTTCTTGTAGATCGTGTAGACAGTGTTTTATTTACTTCTTGTAGACAGTGTAGACAGTGATTTATTTATTGCAAAGTAGACCGTGTAGACAGTGTTTATTATTGCATTTAAACTGTGTAGTTAGTGATTATTATTCTGTAGACATTATTTCTTTATTGCTGTGTTTTCTGTAGACCGTGTAACTGTAGACCGTGTAACTGTAGACCGTGTAGACCGTGTAACTGTAGACCGTGTAACTTTAGACCGTGTAGACCGTGTCGCATAATTGTCCCGAGACCGATCACATATCAAAGGTACTTCTAACGGTGGAAAAGTATATGGGTCTATTTATTACTATTGAGTTTTCTTACGGCTTTACTGTTTATTTTCAAACCCATGATTGATGTCTAACCTTTGTCTTATAGTCATTTTCTTTATTTGAAATTGCATTCAGTGAATTGTGCTCGTTCCATTCCTGACTGGAAACCAACATTTTCAGGTTAGCCGTGGATTCACTTAGCTTGGGGAGTGACGGTGTACTTGCAGACGGAAGCCTAGTGACTAGCTAGATAGATGAATATTAGTCATTCCATATTTGTACAAGTTTATATTTTTCTACAAATGTAAAACTTGTGATCTTTGTAAATTGAATTAATGTGGTGAATGAGCATTATTTGTGAATTTGATCTTCATGGCCGTGACAGCGTTCTACCGCCGACACTGCGGCGTAGGCTGGCTTGGACACGTCTCGTATCCGTTTTAAAAAAAAAAAAAAAAAGGGTGCGGGTCGTGACATGAGGTGTGACTCTACGTGCTAAGTGATCATTCGTGTTATATGTCAATACATGTGTACCGTCCAGGACAATTATGGTAATGGGTCAGTAATAGTGTTGTGGTATAATGATTGTTGTTTATGTATTACACTAAGCATGGATCTAGATTTGAGATGCCTTGAGTCGATGTGGATTCATGCTTCGGGTACACGTACTATGGTACGACATATAGGAGGATGACCATGTGACTACGACATATAATTCCAAGATTAAGATAGGGTTAATCTAAGCAACTTAAATCGGTAGAAGCATTGGAAGAGAATAGAATCTCGAGATCGTACATTACCAGGCACTCCAGGTCTTGTCCTGACGTGTCGGATTGGCCGCCACGGATACAGTTTCATCCGCCTCTAGTGGATGACTATATCCGACACCTACATGCTATGTGTTATATATTTTAGCACGGTGGCCTTACGGGGGACCGGTGCTTAATCAAAATGCTATGTGTGTATATATAATGGATTGGCTAGCCGTACTTGGATGCGATACGATCTGAGGATTCCTATATTGTATTACTGGGATAATCCAGACAAATTATAGAGAGCCGTAGGATTGATTGGCCGCTTGTAAGTCGACTTGTTTGTGATATATTTACTTCTGTTAGCAACTGAGGAATATGGACTATCATGGTACATGGTCCAACCCATGTCCTTGTTTGGTTGTTGGGTTGGCCTATTGTGCTGCGATAGGCTATGTACCGAATTTGTGATCAGAAGCCCTTCACCTGCCCATGGTTATAGGATATATCTTATCTCAGCATGATATTGGCACCGTTTGTCCATATTTTGATGTAAGGGTGTCGTATTGTCTCGATGATATGGTATAAGCCTATAACGCTTGAATCATGTCTTATTATTACGCTTGGGTTTTATCTCACTCTTTTGTGCTCCCTTGTGGTACTTGCTATTCGGGGCCTGATTCCGCTGGTTTTGTTTGTCCAGATCTTGTATGGGCGCCAGGGACCATGAGTAGGTTTCTTCTTCACCACTCTGATAACTTATATTTTGTACTTGGAGTTTAGCCACCGGCACCTGTTTAGCCGGCAGTTCTGGACATTTAGTTCCTCCCAAAATTGTAATTAAATCAGACTGCAGCAGACTATAGTTATGTATTATTGACTCTCGGTACTAGCATATCAGTTTATATAGCTAGGCTCATGAATCATTTTGATGAAGCGTCGGGGATGTCTTACTGCTTTGTCTTATATGATCATTATTTACTGCTTCCTATTTTGATTGATTGAGACATAGATGCTCTGTGAGACCATAGGAGACTTGATTGTAGCATGCACCCCCTAGTCCCTTGACAGCCACGATCGTCGTATGATATTTATATACCTCATATAGAGTAGCTGGCCTAGTCCGTCTCAGTATTTCGGTACTGGGCATGACACCTACTGGGCATGACACCTGTCGAAGCGGGCCTTCTTATGCTTCTGTTTGTCAGCTGCTAGATGTTGGGAAGGACCTTCACTTTGAGCAGCCGAGGTGGTGACAGGAGGTGCCACTTTGATAGGGGCTTCCTCAGGTTGAGCGTTCTGTTATGAACGCATTTGTATAGGAAGTGCCTCCTTGGGAAGGAGGTCACCATTCGGCAAGACTTGGTCTTCTTGTCTTTAGCTTTGGAGGTAGAATGTACCCCCGGTTGAGTTAGTTCCGGAGCGAGATCTGGGTGAACCCTCATGATCTCCCCCCAAGATATGGTGAGTAGAATCAGTCCACTCGCGTTGTCACAAGTCGGCAGAAGGTTGCCTTTGAGATGGGGACAACACCATCCTGAGTTGTAGTAGGCGGTAAGGTGACAAACTGGAGTGACACCATGTTGACCGAGACTGTCTTCTCCTTATAATCGAATGAGATGACGTTCGCATTAATCTTGCGTTGTATGTAGTTCTTGAGGATATAGCAGTCTTGAGTTGGATGTCCAACGAATCGATTGTAGTGACAGTACCTCGGGTCGCCCACTTTGTCCACCTCGTCAGGATGCTTAGGATCAGGCAACTTGATCTTATCGCTATGTTTTAGCATCTCGAAGAGTTGTAAGGTGTCCTCATCGTTGAAGGAGTAGACCTTCTTCGGCCTTGGTGCTGGTGGAACTATACCTAGGGCACATGATGCAGAGTCTTCTTCCTTTAATTCAGTAAAAATTTCATGATCCAACTCCATGGGACACCTCAATTCAGAAAGAATGCCATCTGATGAGTATTCCCATAGAGCAAGCATCAATCAATCCCCTATGGAGGGAAGAACTAGAATCTTACTGGATGAAAGATCCAGAAGAAATAATCTAGTTATAAGCACAGCATTACCCCAAATAGGGAAACATAGTTCAGATTTATCTTAATGGAAAAAAATTAAGGCATCAGTAAATATAAAAAGAATACAAGCTACAATGCTTTACAAATTGATGAAGCTTATAAAATATTTTGTTTAATAAATAAATTTAAAGATATCCTTAAAAGGGAGACTTACAAGTCAAATTATAGATCCATTGTACTAAAACACTTAGGACATACAAAGAATTTGCTCAGGGAGCATATCCATCTCTATAAGAATAGACGAAATAAGGATTATGTTCAAAAACAGAAAGATAGGCGACGAGTAACATTTGCTCACATCATTGATCTTGATGATTCTGGTATATCGGATCACGATAACAAATAACATGTTGATACTACAGATCATATTGACCTACCATTCGAAGACTTGCTTGATTTGGATATTCCGAGCACCTCTTTGGATCAGGTCAAAATGGAGATTTTTCAGTTAAATCAATTCAATATTGATGATTGGCTCGAGTTGGATATTAACAAAAATCCTTTAACAACTGATGAAACCCTTGATTGGGACAAACTTATTAACCCATCTAATGATAAGAGCGTCTCTTGATCTCAAGACGGCTCCACAAGGACATATATTTATACCCTTGAAAATTTGTATCCCAGGGTATAACGAACTGACAATTCATGCTCTTTTGGATACAGGCGCCGAAGTTAGTCTATTACAAGAATTGTTCATACCCGAACATTTAAGGGTTAAGCTGGACCGACCATATAAATTAAATGATTTCATAGGACGTCAAATTCTTGTAAACCATAAAACAAATATTGAGGTTCAACTCCCCGATATACATGGGAATTGTAAAACCTATAATTATACATTTATACTACTCCCAAAGGAGTTTGATAATGACTATTTACTTGGTATGGACAATCTCAGGCATTATCCTTCGTTTAGCAGACATTATTTTGACATTGATAGCCTTTCTATTCATAGAATACCTTTTAGTGTCTCTATTGCTGGAATGAAGGTTTATATATATGTGTGTGATGAACTGAAATGAGGGTTACATGGTACATTTTCCTGAGATTAAACCACTTTACTGCTGAACACTAAAACCCCCATATAACTGAACACCACACTCTTGTCCACACACACTTTGATAACACACTAAACTGAACCCCCTAATTGTATACACACACGCCTAAACTTTGCTGAACCTGAGAACATATGAACCTGAAAACTAAGATGTAAACCTGAGAATTACATACCATAGCACTCTATAACCCGCTGCCTGTATACACACACACCCCTCACTATCGCTCATAACTTGTACACACACACCCCCTTCACTATCACTCATAACCTGTACACACACACACCCATATCACTCAATGTACACACTCACTGATATACTATTACTCATTGTACACACACGCACTCTCTCTAGCATGCTGTCACAAACACACACACACCATATCACTGTCCACTACATTGTTTGACATACACACTCACCCCCTACTTATATATATACCACGTACGTGCCTTGCTTGTGTACTAGGCACTAGCCTATATGAATGCCTATATATATATTGTATATGTATATATATTGTGTATTTGTGTGTGTGATAACTTGTTTTATTTTTTGATTGTGTTTGAATGCTAACATAGGCTTGGTTAGGCTTAGTGAGACTTGTTGGACTAGGCTTGGACCTAGTATAGCTTGGTTGACCTAGTTTGACTTGTGTAGTTGACTAGAGTTGACCAAGAGTTGACTTTAGTCTAGAACGACCTAGAATTCATATAGAATGCATTGTAAAGTTCTAATATTACCATTCTGAACATGTTGTGACCTATGTTGCTCTAAATAGGACTCATCTACTCTGTCTGGACATCTATACTCATCGGATACTCAGAATATCAGTCGAGTACATTCTTTGATTGTTTCATACTTGATAGAATTTATATTTATGCTCTAGATTACGTTACTTGATGTTTCACATTGTTAACACGGATTGGTACTATATGGATCCCTTCATGAGATATTATCTCCCTCGGGAGCATCGGGATACGTCATGTCATGTGCTTTTCACGTACATCATGTATTCATATGCTTTCATTATTCATGTGCACTCTTGTGATTCATATACTCTCATGTTCACAGAGCCCCTCATGTATACTTCATGTGCACCCATTTATAGGCCCCCATGTGAAATTATGTACAATAACATAACTTGTCTGGATCCTTGGATATTGATTGGGGTATGGGGGAGTATAAATGGTCATGTGAACAATTCCAAAGTAGTGTAATCATATGCAAACTCTTAGTATAATCATGTACAAATTCAATTCGTTCACATATCTATCTTGTACTCTACATCACTAGCCATTGTTAGTTCTTTACTTACAGTAGATATTTTCTTACAGTCATCTCTTTTACTTCATGTATATTCTTCAACGTTTTATGTATCTTACTCTAAAGCATGCTTACATTTCCTGTCATATTATGAACTGCGTGAGATGTATTGTGCTTGTTCCTGTCCTAACTGGACCTGTTGAAATACTACAGATGACATTGAAGAGTTTTGTCCTACTACTACAGAAGCCTAGATGACACCTGCGAGCTGGACTCCCAGGAGGACCCAGTCCTTGCAGACATTACCCCAGTATTTTAGGCTAGATAGCTAGACTAGTTATCTTACTTTATTGTCTTATTTTATTTTGGATACATTATGTACTTATTTGGGATATTGTTACTCTGGATGTCGTGGAGATGTTATCTTAGACACTTAGACTTCTTCTCCTGTTGTACTTCATTTGGCGACTTTCATATCTATCTATCTTATCATATTTCTACCTTAGTTGTGATTGAGTTGTACATTTCTATATTGTCCTCCATTCGAAGAGTATATATTGTACAGTTATATTATAATTGTTAGATGTATGTGACCTAGGACAGCATTCTACCACCGACACTGCGGCGTAGGCTGGATGTACCCACTTCTTGTGCCCCTACACTGGGTGCGGGTCGTGACACATTTTGAGTGGTGGCCCATGCAGGTCTAGATTTGTAGTGGTATTAGAATTAGAGTATCACTACAGCCTACAGTAGGATATAGGATATAGGATATAGTTTTGAGGTACTCAATCACATTAGAAAAACTCTGATCCAATACTTGTCATCTAAATTCTTGTTGATTAAATGCTTTCCTTTGAATAAATAAACTGTCCTCCTTTGATTTTTTTTGCTTCATTCTCAGTAATTGCTTCTTGTTTTGATCTGTCTTCATGATGGTTATGGAGACACGATCTCATCGCTCCGGTCCGAGGGATATTATCGAGAGGTCGGCCACCCCTTGTCCTGTTCTGTAGGGCCTCGAGATCGCAACTCCTGTTGTGCCAGCTCAGGTTGACGTTTCTGCTGCATTTGGAGGTGCTTCTCCGTCTGTACAGAGACCTTTCCCATCGTTCCTGATTTCTCTCAGCAGCAGCCACCTTCGGGATCGATTGACACAGCACAGTTGTTCGCCTTCTTTCAGAGGATGGTGGAGGCCCAACGATAGCAGTCTGCTCATTTTTAGCAGGGCATAGAGAATACCCATAAGCTTGCCCTGACGATGATGGATAGAGTTATTGTACAGCCCCAGGCAGCCCAAATGCAGCCGTATCAGCCGAGGTTGCCAGGGATCTAGGACTTCCAGAAGATGCGTCTACGAGACTTCTGCAGCACTGAGGGGATTCTGTATGCGGATGACTGGATAGAGCACATCGAGAAGATCTTTCGGCTGGCGGAGATTCCACTACGACTGTAGATTGAGGCGACAGGTAGTCAGATACAGGACATAGCCCGTACATGGTACTAGACGGACCCGAGGGTCGGTACAGAGGGACAGACTTAGGCAGCCTTCAAGAAGCTGTTCAAGGAGAAGTTTTTCCATGACACAGCTCTTGGCGCCCTGGAGACACAGTTTGAGAGCTTAGTTCAGGACAGTCAGACTTTCGATGCGTACGCTGAGGAGTTATGCCGTCTGGGCCGATTTGTTGAGGGACTCAGAGAGACGATGAAGGCCCTGAGATTCCAGAAGGGGTTAGTCAAGGAGGTCAAGTCCTTGACCAAGAGTGACTAAAGTGCCACTTTTGAGGAGATTCTGGTGGGTGCCCTAGCAGTAGAGGATGATCTTGAGCTGAAGCTCCAGAGGGGACGAGACGCTCATGGAGCCAGTGGCTGCGGAGGACCGGCCTAGAGGCCTCACTTTTAGCAGCAGCAGAGGCAGTTCCAGCCACAGTAGTTCCAGGGGCAGGGCCGTGCACCTTTCCAGCAGGTGCAGCAGCAGCAGCCGAGGTTTCAGCCACAGGCACTCAGGCAGCAGCCCGTTAGTTGTGGCTTCTGCAAGAAGCAAGGGAATTTATGGAATGACTGCAGAAAGAGGCTCGGGAGGTGCCTACTCCGCGGTTCGGCGGAGCACCAGCTGAAGGAGTGTTCCATGTCATCAAGATGAGCAGCTCAGGGAGCGGAAGCCAGGGCTCCAGTAATGCAGCAGAAGGGACCCTTGCAGACACAGCAGCAGAGGTTCATTCAGCTGTAGGAGCGTAAAAGTGCTTCAGAGAAAGAATCAAAGTGATAGATCTTTCAACTCCAATTGAGCCATTTTACGCCGCAGAGAGGCTAAATACTTTACGCCCAAGACAAGGCTAATCACTTTACGCCTAAAGCAGGCAGATCATTTTACGCTCGGGTCTATACCCATGGTTTTACGCCAAGGACAGATCAGCCACTTTTACGCTGGACAAAGCTGTCAAATTTTGTATTTAATACAAACATTGACATGGAGATATTAATAATGGCATATATCATAAAGGGATTTGTTTTTACACAGAGACCAATGTTGTCATTTAGTGTGTGGATTGAGCTACTTTATGCTCACACTATGGCTTCTTTTACGCACGAAGATTATACGAGCCTTTACGCTCAACAGTCGACGTGTGCGTAAATTCTATTTGAGCTGCTTTTACGCTCAAGGTTATTTAACAACCACTTTACGCGGAAAGTCTATGTCAGGGCTATTTTATGCCTAATCTACTGCTTTACGCTCAGAGTACATTAGGGCTATTTTTACGCCCTATTCTCCTCTACCAGCTTGGAACATGGTTTGCCTACGTGGCTTTTATGCCATTCTTCTCGAAGAACGTGTGTACATGCATCCTATTCTTACTGAAATGATGGGACACATGTCAAAATATGCAGAGGATGGCTTCGATCGTGGGTGGCAGTTGTTAGCGTAAAGATGGAACTTTTGCTGAGTTTTTACGCACAAGAGCCCAAGTCTATAAATAGACTAATTTTTCTCATATAACACACACAGAGACAGGAGAGAATAGAGAGATCAGAACTTAGAGATTTTGATTCTCCAGAGCATTCTTCTTCAACCTTTCTTTCAGAACAGAGTGAAGCAAAGCAGGAAAGCATTCAGCCTCGCCATCAGTGCCCAAGTGCGTCGATACCTTTCTGGTGACTTATTTCTTCCAGTTATTCTACATCAAGCAGTGATCTTCATCATCATCATATGGTCCAAGAAACAATGTGATCATTTACGAATCAGACTTCCACAACAATACTTTTCCAGAATCAAATTTGTACTTCTTGTACTTCTTCTCGTTTTATTTTCAAAATCCGATTTCCAGGCATTTTGTTAAGTGAAACAAAAATAGCAACTCTGCTGGGGACGACCTTCTCCTCTGACGAGGAGGCAATTGCTCAATATGATGATGTTTTGGTCGGTTCGACCAAGAAGACTCTGGTTGTACACTTCGACCAGACTGCCTACGAATAAATGCTCCGAACTGGGGGTGGTTCTCGCTGCTCCAATGTTCAAAAGTCTCACAAAGCACGAAAATTTTGGATCCCTAAATCCAAAGTAGCTGCTGATCTCTCTGTTGCTTCTGATAGCAAGGGAATTCTTCCCACTCCTGTCGTAGGGGCTCCCGTTAATAACGAGGCAGTCGTTACTTCGGTGTCGCCCTCTAAGTGTAACAATTTGTCTCTCGTCTGTGACGGTGTAGATGATCAGGTTCCACGCCAACTGCGTAAGAACCAGGTTTTATGCCCAGTGGGTAAAAACCAAGTTTTACGCTCAAGGCATAAGAATGAGTCTCCCATTTGTAATGTGGCAGATTCTAATGCTTCTGAGTGTAAAAATAAGTCTCCCGTCTGTGACGTGGTAGACACATACAAATTACGCTCCTCGCGTAAAACAAAATCTCCCGTCTGCGACGTGGTAGATAATCAATTTTTATGTTTTGCGCGTAAAGGTAAGTCTCCTGTCTGTGACAGTGTAGATAAAATTCACAACGATGTTTGCATATCTAATATAAATGTACCTAAACGCATACAGCGTAAAAATGATGTTGGTAAAACTTTAGTTTTACACCAACAGCCTTCTTATACTGCTCTACGCAAAGTACCAAATCTACAAATTACACGCAATAAAAATGGAGTCCTTCGTGCTAAAAAATCTTAAGATTTACGCACACAACTCCAAACGCGTAGAAATGTTCAATTTGGTTCTGCGAATGCTGCCAGTAATCTTCTTTATACACAGGGTACTAAACGTTTTCTATCCCTAATATAATAAAGAAGACTACTCCCTCTACTCCTTCTGACTTACGTGAATTGCTAATGCAAAAGCGTAAGAATACACAATCTCCGGTGACATTCCCCCAAGAAAAACACCATTGTGAATATCACCAGGTTGTGATCAATCATTGTTATTCGGCTTCAAAATAGTCAGTTTTTGATCGATTGAGTTTTAATTCGCTTCAACATCAAGCTGAAGACCAAAAACGTGAGCTGTCATATGCATCAGTCAACATGGCATCTCATACTAACAGAGGACGACGTCCGAGTCGGAACATGTCCCAAACTCTAGGTCAACAACAGTTCAACAGACTTCTTGATTCCTTTGAAGGAGTATATCAGAATACTCGATCAAGAAGACAAAGGCAATTGCAGACTTCTGATTCAGAAGCTGGGGGTACTCAACCTTTTGAGTCTGATATCGATAGTGTGGATTCATACTTCTATACTAATCCTTCTATATCTTCAAGAGAGGTTGAATCCTATATTGTTGGAGATGAACCAGAGATGTCATCTGCTAATACAGAACAACGTCTCACTGCCATTGAGCAATCACTGAAAGATATGCTTAACATGGTGTAAAGCATGCATCAGATAATTTTGAATCAGCAAACTGCTCAGCCGACAGAAGTGACACCGGCACCAGTAGCAGCACCAACTCAAGATAGTCAAGGGACTGAAATACCTTTGAATATTCAGGAGCCTGCTGTTAATCAAAATTCTGCATCTCCAGATTCCATCATTCCTGAAGATATACCACCTCCAGTGGGGGTTACGGTACATCCAACAACCATTCAATCAAATGTGCTTCCTCAAACCAGTGAAGTCATTCAAGCAGTGCGCGAGCTCAAAGCACAGTTTGAAGTTTTGAGGCGCAGGGATCAACTCCAGAGGCTAGGTATTAAGCAACCTTATCCTCCTCATTGGAATGATGTACCCTTTCCACCAAAATTCAAGCCATAATCTATGGTTCTGTTCGATGGAAAAGCATCCCCTAGTCAATATATCAATTACTTTGATATTATGACTGTACATCTGCAGAAAGATGATGCGCTTCTCACCCGAGTGTTCATTGGTTGCTTGACGGGTTCGGCTTATGATTGGGATCAAAGTTTACCCGACAATTGCATTTCGTCTTTCAACGAATTTAAGGCGATGTTTCTCTCCCGCTTCTACGAAGGAGGTATGGACATGAACATGTCCTCCTTGATAGAATTCAAACAAAAGGAGAAAGAAGATACTCGGACGTTCATCGAATGTTTTCGACAAGCGACTTTAAATATGCCCCCGGGTATGCCAGATTCAGCACTCATTGATACATACAAGATGAATCTGCGACCATCTATTACTGTTTTTACGGGTTCTCAATTCACATATTGGGCTTCGTTCATCATAGCAGCAGTTTCTGCCGAGACCAATGGTAGGTTGGCTCGTGAGCATGGGATGATTTTTGCCTCAGATAATAGAGGAAAGAAAAGTAATCCTGGTAATAACCCCGGTAATCGTAATGTGAAGAAAAAAGATACCCTCATGGTTAATCTTTCCAAGAATAAAACGATGCCGAATAGTCAGGAATCTTTCAGGCCAAAGGAAGAATACTCTTTTGATGAGAGTGATATCCCAGGAATATTTTAGTGTCTGGTGAAGAGTGGCAAACTTCAGATTCCAGAGCCAGAGAGGCCTAATGAGGTGAATCTGACTGATAATCCCAAATATTGTATCTATCATAGATACATTAATCATCCTACCAGAGCTTGCTACGTCCTGAAGAAAAAAAATCCACGAGCTGATAAATAGCGGTGCTATCGCCTTAACTAATGATGACCATACGGTTACAACCAATATGGTTTCTCTTCAATTCGGGGATTTTCCTCCACAGCAAGTAGCAGATGGAATCATCCCAATCCCGAAGGCAACAATGAAGATTGTGAATATACCGCCTGCCAGAGAAGAAAATGCAGGATTGCTGCCACTCACACTAAAGAATGGTGAAATCATGTGGGTACATCCTGACTTAGTGCCTGGATTGGAAAATAAAGGTAAAACTTCAAAATCCAAAAAGGGTAAGAAAGTCAAAACATGCAACATGATTTCTTATGATATTCCAGATCCTGATAACTTGGATCGGCTATGGGATAGCTTTCCTTTAGAAGATAGATTGAGAGGACTGAACATCTGTCCTCCAAGTCTAGCTCCTCCTACCAAGCTCAAGCTTACTCATCAGCAGTAGCTAGCCATGAACAGTGTTCCTTTATACCGTACGCAACAAGTCTTCGCTGCTTATGAAAAAGCTTCGACAGGGATTTTTCCTCGTATCCCGAATATTTCTTCTCTTGTGGCTACAGAGACATCTATTCCTCATTCTTCTGTGGATACAGAGATCTCTTCTTCTTCCTCGGCGGAACCATTTGTTAAAAGTTTGCTGCCCATTCATCTGTACAGTCAGTAATCTGTCCTTCTCATGAAGAAAATGGGTTATGACTTTCAGAAGGCAGAAGGTTTGAATTATGATAAAGGAATACGACTTCCTTTATAAACTCAAAATCAAAAATCCACTGTTGGATTGGGTTCTGAAATTCCTCACAACAAACCATACAAGAAAAAGGCTAAAGGGAGGAAGACTAAATCCTGTAATATGGTACTTTCTTCTTCTGAGTCTGAAGAAGAAACTTTTACTGGTACAAGATCTGGGAAGGAGTACCACAAAGATTATAAGGGATCTTCCAAAGAAGCAGAAGATGTAGTGGAAACACTACCAGCTCAACCTTCTCCTGTTCCTACTAAACCTTCTGTGGTTGAAAAGGGGAAACAGAAAGCAGTACGCTTTGACGTTCCATTGAAGTCTGCTTCCAGTCAGGGGGTGGTGATGAAACCTTACAAATTTGATATTCTAGCTCAGTTAGCCAATACTCCAGCTAGACTATCCATTTTTGAACAGCTTCGTCTTTCTAGAGAAAGCAGGGAGACTTTGAGTGAAGCTCTACTTCAGGCGGATTCATGCTTGGCTCAACTCAAGAGTCCTGATAATACTCCAGTTTCATGTCCGCAATGTCATAGTGTGATGGAAGCAATTCCCAATATCACCTTCACACAAGAAGATATGCTGTTGAAGCATAACAAACATGACAGGCCTCTGTGCTATACTGGGTATATTGGATCTACTGAAATTGACAGAATCTACATTGACCCTGGGTCTTCAATTAGCATAATTCTTCAGAATATGCTAAGACCCCTGAGGATTCCTACTAGTGATTTGACTTACACTAGTACTACAATAGTCGGTTTTAACTCTGGCAAGAGTAAACCACTGGGGAAGATTCGTCTGCAGATTCTGATTGGCGATCTCCGAACTATGGTAACCTTCTATGTTATCAACTCAGACGTATCCTACAATATTTTTCTTGGAAGACCATGGTTACATGAGCATAATATCGTGCCTTCAACCCTCCACCAATGCTTCAAGTATGTGAATTCCCAAGGAGTTGTGAAGATTGAGTTTACTGATATCAATCCTTTCAAGGGTGTCGAAGCCTATTTTTCTTATTCAAGGCTTTATAAACAAGTGCATATGAAAGAGATATCAGACATAGCTGACGATCGATCATCTACTGAGGATCAGTCTCTTAATGAAGATCCGCCAGAAGATCAACCTTTGAAGATCATAGTCAAGGGACGAATCCAATCCCAACCTGTCGATGATCAACCTTTGATAATCAAGGTTAAAGGAAGAACTCAAACTTCATCTGAGGAATCAACAAATATTCCAGCTAAGAGCCAAGTTCAACCTTTTATGATCAAGGTCAAAGGGCGTACTTCTTGTACGAATAATCTAGAACCACCATTGATTGTCAATCTTGGCAAAACTACGCTGAAGACAGATAATGGTCCACTGATGATTAATCTGAAGCGTAGTAATCAGATTGTAAATGATGTAAATATTGATCATCCTGTACTTCTTGATATCAATGAAGATTTCCTTTTTGAGTATATGGCTGTCAAGTTTATTAAAAAAAATGACTTTATCTTCGGATAAGCAAAGTCATCAATATAAAGACGACATAGAGCCAGAAGGAACTTTATACATTGATCACAAGGGGAATTCTTTTCCTCCTCATGTAGATGTTGGACCATATGCTCAAAGGTTCATGACATCTTCTCCCTATCTTCTACCTGTAGCCGCTTCATCACAAGCCTGCATAACTTTTAGACGTCATGAAGAATCTTATTTCGTGGTTCCGTCTAATAAGAAAAACAAGCACCAAATTGTGTTTGGTCTGGCTAGAAATATCCCTGTTGCTCAGGCAGATGAGTTGAAAGATAAAGACAAAGGAAGAATCCGAATTGACAAGTATAGTCAACAATCTATCAAGATTATCCAGAATATGGGATACGATTTGAAGACTATGCAAGGTCTCAATCAGGGCAAAGGTAGACAAATCCCGTTATGTGAAGATCTGTTTTATCAGAAGACTCGTCATGGATTGGGATATGATCCATCCCATACGTTTGATGACGATATACAAGAAGAATTCTCTACTAATTCCTCACAATCATCTGATTCGGAAGAAAACTAATTCATCGAATCGGATATATCTCGTTCTTCATATGGTGAATTCGAACGTGTATCTTCAACTTGCCATTAGGATTTATTCTTGAGTTGACCTTCTTTTCTCTTCCATAAAATAGGTTAGGTCATCCACTTCTTTTATCGATATCTGACATCTATGCTCATGATGCCTATCTTCTTAATTCCCAGCTACCAATGTTTGGTTAAGCTGACTACTCATCTCTTTGGAGAGAAATTTTTATCTTCCATCTCATCAGTTGATATAGAAAGCTGAATTTATTATTTATCACGTTCTTATAACCTCTGAATAAATATTAAATTTGCTGGTATTTCCTGTCTATCATGTCCATTCGACCTTTGCATAGATATTAATCTACTTTTTTATGAGTTCTTAAATACTATCACGTTCATATTACCTCTGATAGTTTTATGCTCTAAAACAGAAAATGCGATTTCATTATCTATCATGTTCATATTACCTCTGGATAGATATAATACGTTGAGTTTAAAAGACTTGTCACGTCCATATTACCTCTGATAAGTGTCTTCTATCTCATGCTTATTGTTTAAATTCCATATAAACGATAGGATCACAAAACAAATCTTTCATTTATTTCTGGTGGAAATACTACAAAATGAATAAGACAAAAGATGACGAAACACTCTCTTAAGGTGGGGCAGAAACATCTTGAAGCAACTTCTTTAATTCTTCTAGCCGCTTGCCACGGGAACTCATAACCTTCTTGGTAGCCTCAGCACGTCGAGCTTCTGGAGTACAAATACCGAAAAGTTCAGCGAAGGTGATTATCAAATTGTCCTTGGCTTCATCAAGGGTTCTGATAGTCGATTCAGCCCCAAAAGCTTGTTCTTCTAAAATTAAGCTTTGGGTGAGGTGCAGATTTTGAGCATCGATCATCTTTTCCCTCTCAGCCTTCAAGCAAGCTAGCTCCGCCTCGACTTCGCGGATTTTGTCATTCTTGTTCTAAATATCTATGTTCAAAGCATCATAAGCCACTCTGCGACCATGTAGTGCAGGTTTTATGCCAGCCAAAAAGGTTTTCTCTTTGGCGACCTTCAGACTGTGTTCATGGAGAGCCACATTATATGTAGTCTTTCAAGCAAGATAATCAGTCGTTAAGGCGTCATACTCTTTCTGAATGAGGCTTTCAACAGTCTCATTTGATAGCCTGAGATATTCTCCAATTGGCTGCTCAAGGTCCTCCACAATTTTCTCCAATGTTGCAGCTCTTCCAGCATCATTGAACATGGCAACATTCTTGATAGTCAGAGCCATTGCCGTCTTCAAAACATCATAGCTGAGACCCTTATTCAGGACCATCTTTATCAGAGTTGCCAGAGTTTTATAAAAAGTTTCAGTATTAATCTCAACCAGGAGATCAATTTCTACGCTGGAGCTTGGTGTGGCGGCAATATCTAATAAATCTCCTCTTTGAAGGTCGGGAGCAGATCTGGTTGGCACGACAGCAAGATGAGGCGAAGTTGTTGCTGTTACTATTGCCATGGCCAAGTTATCCCTAGGAACTTCAGGGAATATATCTCCAACCCCTATAGCTACCATCGGCGTAACAACAGTCAAAGGTGGGGCTGTTGTTGTCACTACTGTTATTTGGTCTCCAAGAACTTCAGGAACAGTATCTTCAATATCTGTCACTCCAGCCGTTTCTGGATTTCTGGTGGCGGTGATATTGATGGATGTGGTGACAATTACAGGAGCTGGTGCAGGTTCCGGTATTGGCTTGTCAAAAACTGATAATGAATCAGCAGCTACAGTAGAAGATGCTATTACTTCCCCAGGTTCAGCACCTTCTTCAACAGTCGGCTCCGCAGGATTTTCTACTGCTTCAGTTACAGTAAAATCTTCTACAGCTAATTATTTATTTAAGACCGGTTCACCTCCAGCAGGTTCATCATCACCTACAGAGAGGTCTATTGCAGCCTCTTTCTGGTGCTGATCTTCAACATGAGAGGATAGTTCAGGATTTATTTCTTGATGCTCCACCGCGGGTTGTTCTTCTCCCTTTTCATCAGCACCCTCTTCGCTAGAAGAAGAAGCCTCATCAGCAGATTCCTCATTTTCCTCATAAATATCCTCTTCTTGAGGAGGAGGAGCCATAGGCTTTGGTGTAATTATGACATCTGCAAAAAACGAACAAAATAAGTTAATATAAAAAATCATGGTATACAATTCCGTATAGGTTTTGTATAATACTTGGAATATGTGCATTTTTTTCAAGTTAGGTATCATAATCACCATCCCAGTCATCATCCTCGAAGTCAAAAGCCGGTTCGTCTGATGGAATGCGGTCTTGATTAGCGGTAGGTACAGTAGTAGCACCCTCTGTAAAATGTGCCTTGGTTGACAAAGATAAATAAAGTGAGGTGCTAAGACGCCCAGGAGACAAAAGTGTTACAGTTCCTGATCCAACTATTGATGGAGAGGCTGAATATCCTTCTCCTGGATGGACTGAGGAAGAACAGACAAGAAGATCCTCTTCAATTAAAGTGTCATCTTCTGGAGTGTGGGTCCTTGGTTTGGAAAGCCCTTTGGTGGTAGATTTTTTCTTCTTCTCTGGGGACTTCACCGGAGAAATAGTAGCTGTGTTCTGCTTTCATTTGCGGGTCTTTTCGATAATTATTGGTCCCGCGGCTACCTCTCCAGCTCCCCTAGGAATTACTGCCAGGAACTCATCTATAGTGGCAGTATTGTCCGGTATATCTTGAGTTATCCTGATAGGTTCTTCGACATTTCCCTCTTGAGCCCACCGAAGACTTCCCTGTATATTATAACCATCTTCAAAAGAGCGAATTGATGTATAGAAACGAGCATACGAATAAAGTATGCGTAGCTCAGTTGTACTAGTGGCTGTAGATATGGTGAATCTAGTGCCAGTACATGCAGCTCTGAAATATCTCTATGCTCGTGCTCCGTCGATCAGCTTCCCATAATGATAGAAGCTAGTAGAAGGATTGCCAACATAAAGTTGGTCATACCCAAACTGACGAGCAAACCTACTTGGTAGATAAGGCTCGAATGCACAGTTATCTTCATTCCTATACATCAGATGAGAGGGTCTGATGTACACTAACCATCGGTAAACAGATCTCGGTAATAAGGCCGATTTATCTGCTCTATCTTCAAATTGCACACCGAGGCAGTCAGCCGGGACTGGTGGTCTGGTACAGAAGAAATTCCAGCCATGCGAATAATTTAACGCTGCTCGAGTATCTGCCAACGTTGTAGTTCTCCACGTGGATTTGCTAAATTTTTGGAGAAAAATCCTAGCTTCATCCTTAGGGCCTGGTGGCAACAAACTAAAATTATGGTGTAGTAACCAACGTATCAGATAGGTGAATGGTAACTCTACCCTTGGAAAATTGTGAGGAGCATTATTGATTAGTTCTTCACCAAAAATCCGTAGACCCGTATTTATTCGGTATACCATTGTCGACAACAGGTTAATTCTGTTCTTGAATGCCAGACGGACCGCTGGCCACAATACGTTACGGTGAATCCGGTCCACAGTGCTGATCCCTGGTACGACCCATCTGCGCAGCCATAAGGATAAGAAGCCCGCCAACAAGGCCTTCTTCGACATTTTTTGACTACCCTGCCTCAGGTAGCTTAAAGCTTCAGTCCCCGCAGGGATATCTCCAGTTTTGGTAGACAGATATCGGTCGCGAGCTTTCTACGACACCATCAACTCTTGAATTAAATCTGCAGGAATTATAGAGCAAGGCTTGATGACTTGAGTCTTGTCTTCACGGAACCTGCTCTTCTCTGTCCTGGACACTCTATTTACATGATAAAATAGATAAGTTGTCCATTTTGTAATGTATGCCAAATATGAGCCGGTTTCATACATGCTGGGACAAATCAGATAATGGCACATGAGTTCTTCGTAGACTTGTACCAGTTTGGGATTTTTCTTCCGAATTTCTGCCAATTCCCGATTTGAGGGAATATATTCTTCATAGGGGAACTCGCCCATTGGTAGCTTCGAGATAAACTGCATCTCATGTAGGGCCAGACCCATTTCACCATGCGGAGTTGCGAAAGTTCCTATCGAACTCATATACAATTCCAGTAAAGCCAAGAACAGATTGCCATTCGGTGGAATGCCATAACTAGTAGATGCTACTGCTTCATACAAACCGATGTCGTCTAATTCTGTTTTAAAGTATTTCATGACCCAGTTGCTGATCTGGATCCAGTTACCACTATAAGGGATCAGCCACCCTGTCAGCCTAGGGTTGGTCTGAGGATATAAGACTCCTTCTCTTATGAATCTATTTATGAACATGGACATCTGGAAAGGCTGAATGAGAGATGAATTCTCGCTCGGTGTAAACCCAGGCATCAATCCAGAAAATGAAATAACACCACCACAAGGAGTGCTAACGTGATAACCCATGTCATTCGCCCTCTTCCTTCTAAAAATAATTCTGCCCGGTCTACCATAGCTACTGGGAGTCAAATTCCACAGCATTTAACGGTGATGGCTAGCATGGATGAAAGCAGATATAGGGTAATCCCTGTCCATGTCAGGAAGATACATTACCCTTTCCCCAGATCTAAATACCCAAGCCTCTTTTTTTGGATGAGTCTGTGATTTGTAATCTATCGTATCTCCAAACAAGAAAGCTGGTTTCAGGAATTGTTGGTTATCTAGTGACATCAGTACTTCCCCGTCTATCATGGTTAACAACATCCTATCTCCTTGGGCATATATCAGTTGCGCTCTTTCTGCAGGATACTCAGGGTTTGATTGAGGAAATTGGACATGAGATAAATCTTCCAGATAGTTCGAACCTACCATGCCAACTAACGAACCGAAAACTTCTGCGAGAGGGGGAACTTGCAAATCCACTGACAAAAGGACAAAAGAGATTAAATAAGTTTGGAAGTTTTATGACTTTTACGCTCACTAAAAGTTGATAAAAGTTCATGAAGTCTTTGCTTTACAAAGTCTCTCAGTGATTGATGAATTTTACGCTACCACACGTTAATGTGAGCGTAATATAACTTTTTACGCTGACATATATGAATATGAGCGTAGTTAAGTTTTTACGCTAGCACATTAATTGTGGGCATAATTCAAATTTTATGCTGACACGTATAACGTGGGCGTGCTCTTTTTATCTTTTATGCTAACACGTACAATGTGGGCGTATATTAGCATTTCAGTTTTTACGCTAACACGTACGACGTGGGCGTAAAAACTGAGGGTTTGGGTTATCTTTTCCTTCCTCGATAGGTTTTCCAAGCCAAAGAACAGGGTTTTACTCATCATAAGCGGAGCTACAGCCGGGTTGGGTTATCGGTGTGGTGTTGACGACTGAATGGGAGTTTTTGCACGGTCGGCCGACGACGAATCGACGGTTGGTTTCTTCCCCTTGTTGCTAGCGGCGAATGATTTCTTGGGAGCCATCGGATCAAAGTGAGGGTTTCAAAGAAAGACAGGGTAGAGGAATTCAAGATTGCAAGAAGATGAGTAAAAGTGTTTTCTCTCTCTGAAGAACCCTATTTATAGGGAGATTTCAAATCGGTTCAAATTCCAGATATTATGCCGACTGTTGAATATCCCCGCTTTTACGCGGATGACTGTTGCGTATTCCAAATGTTACGTTGACTGGTCAAAACTCAATTTTTACGCTTCTATTCAAAGTATTCCAAATTTTGGAGATATTTGAAAACTTTGAAGGGGGTCTTGTAGGAGAGTAAAAAGTGCTTCAGAGAAAGAATCAAAGTGATAGATCATTCCACTCCAATTGAGCCACTTTACGCCGCAGAGAGCTAAATACTTTACGCTCAAGACAAGGCTAATCACTTTACGCCTAAAGCAGGCAGATCATTTTACGCTCGGGTCTATACCCCATGGTTTTACGCCAAGGACAGATCAGCCACTTTTATGCTGGACAAAGCTGTCAAATTTCGCATTTAATGCAAACTCTGACATGAAGATATTAATGATGGCATATATCACAAAGGGATTTATTTTTACACAGAGACCAATGTCGTCGTTTAGTGTGTGGATTGAGCTACTTTACGCTCACACTACGGCTTCTTTTACGCACGAAGATTATACGAGCCTTTACGCTCAACAGTCGACGTATGCGTAAAGTCTATTTGAGCTGCTTTTACACTCAAGGTTATTTAACAACCATTTTACGCGGAAAGTCTATGTCAGGACTATTTTACGCCTATTCTACTGCTTTACGCTCAGAGTACATTGGGGCTATTTTTTGCCCTATTCTCCTCTACCAGCTTGGAACGTGGTTTGCCTACGTTGCTTTTATGCCATTCTTCTCGAAGAACGTGTGCACATGCATCATATTCTTACTGAAATGATGGGACACATGTCAACATATACAGAAGATGGCTTCGATCGTGGGTGGCAGTTGTTAGCGTAAAGATGGAACTTTTGCTGAGTTTTTACGCATAAGAGCCCAAGTCTATAAATAGACTGATTTTTCTTATATAACACACACAGAGACAGGAGGGAATAGATAGATCAGAACTTAGAGATTTTGATTCTCCAGAGCATTCTTCTTCAACCTTTCTTTCAGAACAGAGTGAAGCAAAGCAGGAAAGCATTCGGCCTCGCCATCAGTGTCCACGTGCGTCGATACCTTTCTGGTGACTTAGTTCTTCCAGTTGTTCTACTTCAAGCAGTGATCTTCATCATCATCATATGGTCCAAGGAATAAAGTGATCATTTACGAATCAGACTTCCATAGCAATACTTTTCCAGAATCAAATTTATACTTCTTGTACTTCTTCTTGTTTTATTTTCAAAATCCAATTTCCAGGCATTTTGTTAAGTAAAACATCAGCATCAGCTGCAGACCAGGGGAGGTCAGCAGGGGTGAGCTTTTGCCATGGCAACTAAGGACGCAGAGGCTATCGGAGAGCTGATCGCAGGTTCTATTATTCTCGACTCCATTCTAGCTTTTACTTTGTTCGATTCAAGGGCTTCACATAGCTTTATGTCTGTATATTTTGCTATTAGACACCACCTTGTATCTGAATTGTTGCATAGGACTTACAAGATCACGACCGGGGTGGTATTATCCTCGTTAGTGATATTTGTACGGGTCAGAGAGTTAATTTGGAAGGCCGAGAGTTGGATGTGAGTCTGCTCGTTATGCCATTGCTGAACTACGATATCATACTTGGTATGGATTGGTTGAGCATGCATCATGCCAGCATAGATTGTCGCGGGGGTAGAGTTCTTTTTAGAGCACCCGGAGAGCCAAAGTTCGAGTTCACCTGACGGCAGGCGGAACAGAGCAGCAGAGTTTTCTGCGGAGTATCAGTTGAGGAGCAGAGCAGCAAAGTTTTATGTAGAGTAATAGTTGAGGAGCATGCAGTGCCACACCCTTTGATAGCCGAGTTCATGGACGTCTTTTCGGAGGATTTTCCCGGACTACCACCGGACAGAGACATGCAGTTATCTATAGACTTAGTGCCCGACGCAGAGCCGATATCTCAGCACGTCTATAAGGTAAACAACCGCGAGCTGGTAGAGTTGAAGAAGCAGATGGATGAGCTACAGGACAAGGGCTTCATTCGATCGAGTTCTTCACCATGGGGTGCACCGGTACTCTTTGTACCGAAGAAGGATGGGTCGGTCAGGATGTGTATCGACTACAGGGCACTCAACAACCTCACGATCAAGAACAAGTACCCATTGCCGAGGATCGATGATCTCTTCGATCAGCTGAGTGGGGTGAGGGTATTTTCTAAGATTGATCTGAGGTCAGGCTACTATCAAGTGAAGTTAAAGAAGGAGGATATCCCAAAGACCGCATTCAGGAAGTGCTATGGCTAGTTTGAGTTCATGGTGATGCCGTTTGGGTTGACTAATACCCCGATGGTATTTATGAACCTGATGATCAAGGTGTTCCACCAGTACTTGGACAAGTTCGTGGTGGTGTTCATCAATGATATCCTAGTGAACTCGAAGACCGAGGAGGAGCATGAGGAGCACTTGAGAGTGATTCTGGAGACTCTCGGGAGGAAGGAGCTTTATGGCAAGCTCTTGAAGTATGAGTTCTTTTTTGATAGAGTTGACTTCTTGGGTCAGGAGGTGACTAGAGATGGGATCTCAGTTGACCCGAACAAGATCGCGGCACTTGAGGCTTGGACAGCATCGAGTTCAGTAGCGAAGATCATGAGCTTCTTGGGATTGGCAGGCTACTATAGGAGGTTCATACAGAATATTTCTCGGGTTGCAGAGCCATTGACTAGGCTAACCCGAAAGGACATAGAGTTTATTTGGTCATAGGAGTGTCAAGTCACTTTTGATGAGTTGAAGAAGCGGCTGACGACAGCTCTGATTCTGACATTGACATGAGGATCAGAAGGGTACACTATCTACAATAATGCCTCAGGGAAGTGTTTGGCGTTGATTATAAAAGAACAGAACAGTTTTATGGGAGGACTGGACTTTTACTTCATAATACAAACTCGCTCATACAAAGAAAGCCTAGGAATAAAAACCTAGGTACAGCAATCTAAGTACAATTGTTTAGTTTTGATTCTGGAAGGTGACGATAGAGGCTCGAAAAAGGGACAACAGCTCTGTCTTACTCCTTGGACGATCGGATGTAGCCTCGGCTCTGATGAAGAAATGCACTCGAAGCGTGTGGGAAGACTCTTCCGTGCGTGCCTTTATCTCTCTGTGTATCCAGCCAGGGGTCCTTAGGTGCTTTGCAAGGGAATGGCACCTTGCTATTTATAGAGGTGGGGGTGTCATCATTAGGGTTTATAATGATTTCCTCCTTAAAAAGTCGGCGACCAATCATCTGGACCATTAATTTTGATTGCAACGCATCTGGGCAATTAATGTGGATTGTACCAAATCTTATGGACAATTAATATTGATTGCCATGAATTTTAATAAGCTCGAATCTCCTACCACGTGTTCGATTTGTCTGATCTGATTTGATTTGGAGTAATTATGATAATTGTAACAAATCTGAGTTTGTTATGATTTGCTAGCAGCTATAATTCTGAGAGGGATAAGAACGCCACGTGTTTCAGCTGTTACAAGGACGGCTACGTGTTTCAAATGTCTTGAGTGGAATGTACTGACAGAGCCACATGAGTGCAGTTTCTAAGTGAACCGCATACAGGTGTCCCCTACGATCCTAGCCGTATGAAGGTAGTAGCCGTATGAGGGTATCAATCGTATGAAGAAGACAGCCGCAAGAAAGATGCAGTCGCATGAAGAGAACAGCCACATAAAGGATGCAGCCGCATGAAGAGGACAGCCGCATGAAGGATGCAGCCGCATTAAGAGGACAGCCTCATGAAGGATACAGCCGCATGAAAAGGACAACCGCATGAAAGATACAGCCGTATAAAATGGACAGCCGTATGAAGGATGCAGCCGCATAGGGATGCTTGGAACTTGACGGATCCTATCAGTTATAGAAGATTTTCTTCTTTTCCCAAGGGGCACGCCATCATTATTTCAGCTTTATGGCAGAGCTGTCATTCATTACGTCAGAGCTGTCATTCATTGTGTCAGAGCTATCTTCAGAGCAATTAATTGGAAGACTGCTTTATGGCCAGCTGTAGAAGCGAACAGCGTATGGCCACGTGTCTTTGCCTGAGTCGCATGGAGCTGTTGGGGAGTTCCGAGCCGCATAAAGTTCTGAAGGGTTCCTGAGCCGCATAAAGCTCCTTCTGTTTGGAGCCGCATGGGCTTTTTTGTCATTTTCTATGCTTCTACAAGACCCCCTTCAAAGTTTTCAACTTGCAAAATTGAAATACCTTGAAATAAGAAGCATGGCTGTATATAAGCTCTTCTAGCCGCAAAAGATATTCTGACCGCATGGACTTCCTAGCCGTATGGACATCCTAGCCGCATGAACTGCTCTGGCCGCATGGATCATTTCTGGCTGCATATTGTTCTCTCTGCCACGTAGGCGACATTAATTGCTCTTGATTTGTTATGATTTGGAGCCGTCTTTAAGGGGAATCCCAAGAGTCAATTCATTAAATATTTGGATTTTGTGCTTTGATGAATCTCCTTTATGAGAGAGGATGAAATCCTAGGAGTCGGTTTTGCCTGCAGCACGAGACTCGAAGTGTTCATCAATCCACGTGTCTCCCCCTTGGCCTCTTATAAATAAGAGTAATTTAGAGAGAGAAACTCTTTACTCTCCTTCCCAATTTAAGCACTTCTTGTCCTAACTGTCATCCTCTTCTTCTTCTTTTTTCGATCAACAATGGCCCCCAAGTCTTCCAAGGCTGCCTCTGCTGCAACGAAGGGCAAGAAAGCAACTTCCTCATCGGCCATGGTGCCTGAAGTGCACCCCGACGTCCACCCCACCATTGCTGTTAAGGATGAACTCAGAACTATGGCTATGTCACATATTTATGTACGGGTCTTCTTCGTCTTCGTATACTGTGCTGCGTGTGCCTCCCGAGTCGTATGGGGGTATACCCTATGCCGGAGCCGTATGAGGGTTGCATAAGCACTTTATGAACTGAACCACATAAGGACTTTCTGAATCGAACCGCATGAAGCCTTCTCAAACAAGACTGCATAAGCCCTGTTTTGGACTGTGCCGCATAAGGCTGTGCTGAACTAAGCCGTATAAGCTCGTCTGCTAAGCAGAACCGCATAAGGCTGCGCTAAACTGAACCGTATAAGTCCCTCTGACTTGGGCCGCATAAGGCTGCACTAAACCGAACCGCAGAAGCTTCTCTGACTTAGGCCCCATAATGCTTTGCTAAACCGAACCGCATAAGCTCCTCTGACTTGGGCCGCATAAGGCTGCACTAAACTGAACCGCATAAGCTCCTATGACTTAGGCCGCATAATGCTCCGCTAATCAGGACCGCATAAGCCTACACTAATTAGTGTCGCATAAGCTTATGCTCAAACAGAGCCGCATGAGCGCAGAGCCGTACAAGCTCATGTTTGAACAAAGTCGCATGAGCTTATGTGGACTGGACCTCATGAGCCTAAAATCACTAAGTGGTTTTGTTTAACCTTCTTGTAATCTGTCTCTTTCTTTCCTTCTTCAGTGAATCTGCCAGTTAATGCAGCAGAAGAGCCTCTGGTAGGTCGCACACAATCGGCTTTGGGCTATCGATATGACCACATAGTCGAGTATGTGACAAACCAGCTTCCGAAAGAGCCTTTGGAGAGGCTGAATGCTATCAAGAAACAGTCCTTCCACTTTCTTTGTGCCATGATGAACTCGGAGCAATTGGAAGGAGAATACCTGAAGCCTGCGTTCCACTTTGGGGATGCTTTATCTATAAAGAACACCCGAGTTCTGGATATGTCGGAGAGCTGGGACTTTGTTCTTGACGGGGTGGAGATCCATATCCCTTCGATAGAGCGTCATTTTCCTCTCTCGTGGTTCAACATGTTACCGTAAGACAGAAACATGGTAGACTCTTTGACCCCAAGCAAGTCAGGGATGTTCGTGGGAAACATCCATTATAATAGGAATCTGGGGTCGGCGTATGCTGGAAGGGAATCGGTCAATAAGTATGTTATGGGACTGGCTCCGGGGACCTTTATAAATGTAACGGGTCCCAACTTCACATTCTCTCAGGCTGATACCTTTTTGAACCAGCTTGCTCACACAGGGTCGTATTCCGTCGGCTGGTTGGCGTTGCTGTATTGGATAAACCCTATCCCTGCATGGGCCGATTTGACCACATGGATTCTGCGGAAGTATGCGACTTCCCTGCGTGAGATTGGCCTCTATCATGCCATTCAGGACACCTGTCATGGTCTGCCCATAAATAAGCTATTATTTATAGCTCTTCTGGAGATGTACAACAGGCGGACAGGAGCCTTCTTCACACCGGAAGGGGAGCTGGGACTTGCTCTCTATGAGATGTATGTTATCTTCAAGCTGCGCTGGGGAGAAGAAGAAGTATACATCCTACGAGCGAAGAGCTCGAAGATTTGGACCGGCAGTTCCCGGGCTTCGTCGCCGTATATCGGGAATTATTATGTCATCACAGCACTTGTCATCAGATGGCCATCAAGAAGGATGGCAGCTCGGATGGGAGCACTCCTCACACCAGGTCCTGGTTTCATACCTCTTTACCCTTGGTGCCTCAGGCTGGGTTTCTTCTCGAGATACTCAAGCCCCACAGGAGGTACAACACCAGGTGTCGACTGCCAGAAGGTCGAGGTCCACGGACGACATTTTTGGGAGTCGAACTGAGTCTTTCAGCTATTTTTATCATGGTACTCAGCCACTGTCGGAGAAGGGGCTTTTGGTGGGATTCCTGATGGTGTGGCTACGGAACTGCGTAGTCTCCGGAGGGGCAAGTTCTATTGAGAGGATCAACCGCCACTTCATCCTCCCCGCCATAAAGTTGGTCTTCGGGGTTAAGCTGGCTCTTCTTCCGGCTATGGTGTGCAGCATACACCATGGCCTTCGTGTCTTTTTTTTCCAAGGTCATCGCCCGTGACACGATGATGGATTTTAAGCACATAGAGCTGCCATACCATTATCTAATGGGGTAGCTGTTGATGCACAACAGGTCTTTGATGAGGCCTGGAGCGAAAGATGGCGTTACAGTTGATGACGCTTTCATTTTTCGATTCCACCATCAGCTCTAGGAATGCAGCACCATGCCAGCCTGCCGGAGAGCGCAGGCGAGAGTGGACGGATACGACTTTTTGTGTCCATATTTCGTTTTACTGCTGAAGAAGTGAGGAGTGTACATATTGATGGTACTGAACCTTCTCTCCTCTTACCTGAGAAAATGCTCCTTTGGCTGCGTAATATCCGTCCAGCGCACCTGGTGTATCGTAACCGCAACCTCGTCTTCCTGGAGCCTTACTTGCCCAGCAGGTTTGCCCACCAGTTTGGGTATAGCCAGTTGTTCTTTGACAGTCCCATCTCTTGCCTGGGCTTTGAAGGTAGCGTGCTGGATGGTATCAGGGCATGGCATTATTATGACACGGTTCATACCCGAACCACCTTCTGAGTCCCTGACGGTGGGATGCCAGGAGAGATTTTGTACATGATGGCCTTATATCATGTTACGGCGAGCAAGCCTCCAATTAATTTCGACCCGAGTACCAGCTTTATTGTGGGTACTGGCTTAGCGGAGAAGCCCAAGGGGTCTAAGACGAGAAAGAGGCAGGCGAATGCGGTTCCTGTGCCCGACTCGAAGTCCACAACCGCGGATGAAGAAAATAATGAGCAGGAAGAAAATAACTCTTCCTTTCCGGTAGAAGATGCTGGGGCGGATCAACCGCCTGTCGTGCCAGATGAGACGGTGGTGAATCAGTCGCCCGTCGCGTCCAATGAGGTGGTGGCGGATCAGCCGCCCGTCACGTCCGATAAGATTGTGGCGGATCAGCCTCCCGTCATGCCTGGCTCTTCGCACAAGCGGGGCAGGCGCATGTCCACTGATGGTGGCAGAACCTACTCTACGAAGCGGGCTGCGGTAAGATGCCGCGTGCTATTCATTAAAGAGAGAGGTGAAGGTGATGATGCTGCTTCGGAGGTGAATTGAACTACAGCTATCTTTTTCTTTAGTCCTTTTTTTCTCTGAATTCTAGCTTAATCATTTTTTTCTTCTCTCTGTAGGCGTCAGAAGAGAGGGATTTCGCAGAGCCCGCTGATGTTCCTCAAGCTGATTCGGTCATAGCTACTTTGGTTAGGGACCTGTGTACCGAGATCGTTACTGCTGGGGTTCTTTCGGCGACGGCTGAAGTTCCTCCCGTCGTAGAGGTTTCCATTCAGGGTGATGTGGACCCTTCTGAGCCAATCTTCGAGGGTGCTGGATTCCAGCCGGGTGATGTGGACCCCAGTACGTCTACCTTCGGGACTGCTGGAGCGGAGGAACTCGCGGCATTCGTCTTGGATATCGCTGGTGAGTGGGCACGATCACTGAGATCGAGCCTCAACTTTCGTAACCCTCCCCTGGTAAGCTAAGTCAGATCTTGACCAGTGAGTAGGTTTATTCG
Source organism: Iris pallida (assembly GCA_029216955.1). NCBI lineage: Eukaryota > Viridiplantae > Streptophyta > Magnoliopsida > Asparagales > Iridaceae > Iris > Iris pallida. The sequence continues at coordinate 43,005,943 of JANAVB010040619.1, forward strand.
CTCTACCATCACATCCTTCGGATTAAGATGATTGATAGTTGCTCTGGACATACAGGTCCTGCCTCTTTGCTGCCCATGACGAATATTGTCAGGAAAGGCTCTGCTAGCGGGGATCTGGTGGAAGGGAGCGTGCCTTCTCCTCTCCCGATTTATCTCGAGAGGCCTCCCGTCGGATCGAGTTCGGGAGATCAGATGGTGGCACATCCTGGACAGGTAGCAATGGTCCCTTCATCCTCCTCTGTTCGTATGAATTTGGGGGTTGACCTCTCAGCCTTACCGAGTATCCAAGTTCTTCGGGCCGCGGAGGAAGAATTGGCCGATGTTCAAGCGTCCTTTTGCTCAAAATTTATCTCCATTGTGACAGGGACAGCAAGTTCTATTGCGTCTTCTTCGACACTGCCAGCCACACTTCCTTTGACGCCATCCTCTACGGAAGTTCTGGATGAGGTATCACAGGATGTGGTAGACAGCTATTACCTTCATTTGAAAAGAGGAGTCGATGCTGCAGTAGAGCGGGGGAACCCCTTTGTCCTAGCCCGACAATGCGCTCACGAGCAGATTGAGATTCTTAAAATCCTTCCTGGCGGGGAGGGGATAGCTGCGCTTCTGGCGCCCAAGTTGTTAGAGGCTGATCAGCTTGTGGCCCAATTTCGAACGCTGAGGCAAGCTGATCTGTCTGCGGTAATAGATCAGGAGCGGGGCTTCCTCACCACTGCCTTGGAGAAGATAAGGCTTGTGCGAGATACGTCCAAGCCGGTCATAATAAAGGACCTCAGTGACCTATCTCTTATGTACGACCAGCTGAGTCACCGGAGTGAGGTTTGCAGAGCTCAGAAAGCGGCTCCTTCCCGTGGAGTAACTGACACAAGAGAGCAGATCTTCGAACTTCAGAAGAAGCTGGCCTTCTTGGATTCTGAGCTTGAAACTTCCCGTGTGGATAAGGTTTTGATCATTCAGGATGCTGAAAGGGTTTCCCGAGCTTCTGCCAACCTTGAGCGCGCTCTGAATAAGTTTAAGGATAGCTGGCGGGCTCATACGTACCTAGAAGATGCGGCGCTGCTGAATCAGGAGGACGAGCGCCAGGCCAAACAGAGGTTTGAGCGGTCGACTACCCTATTGAGAGACCGTCTCATGGCATTATATATCGCTGAACAATAGTCGGCTCTCTTTTTTTCTTTTGTTTATGATCTTTTTTCTTTCTTTTTCCATCTTGTAATAGGGACATAGTCCCAGATAATGTAGTACCTTGGATTCTGAATAAATGAGCATGTTTTGACTCATCCTTCATTTCTTGTACTTGTTGTGTTTGTAGCATTTTCTATCCCACTGGGGGACTATTTGTGGACCTGTTATCTTGGGCATACCATGGTTTAGGTACGGATAACAAGTTTGAGAGGGATACCTAGAACAACTTTGCGATGAGGTGGCTGTGGAAGTTCTTGGTATTTGAAAGGATGCCCGGGAGTAGCTGGGTTCCCAAGACATAATAAGAAAAGAGTGGCATGTACTAGAAAACTTAGTACAATGTTTGTGGTCGACTGCGGACATTTGTGGTCAACAGAGGACAATTGTGGGCCTATTATCCTTGGCATACTCCGGTTCAAAATACGAATAATAAGACGAGAGAAAACCAACATACTTACTCAGAGGTAATGAGGACGTGGCAAGTATGGGGGTTTTACCGCGGGGTCTTCCTACTCAGAGGTAATGAGGATGTGGCAGGAGTGGACTCAGCAGAGGATATTTGTGGTCAACAGTGGACATTTGTGGGCCTATTATCCTTGGCGTACTCCGGTTTTGGGTACGAATAATAAGTCGAGAGGGAACCAACATACTTACTCAGAGGTAATGAGGACGTGGCAAGCATGAGAGTTTCTTTAATGGAGCCTTCCTACTCAGAAATAATGAGGACATGGCAGGAGTGGGCTCCATGAAGGGGTACATAGAACGACTCAGAGGTAATGAGGATGTGGAAGTTCTATGTAAGGGGGTGATTTGTTTTTGGCGGAAGTAAAACAACTCAGAGGTAACATCGACGTGGTTGTTTCGAGAAATTTGTGGATCTGTTACCATTTTTTGTGTACTGAAAGTGCGGGTAGTGGATCATTAGGAAGGAGCTCTTTTAGGAAGAAAGTTCAGAGGTACGATCATACATGACTTACTACCTAAAAGACGCGATATAAATTCATCTGGAGTGACCAGAGTATAAGTTTAGCGGTACCTACGGGTACATAACTCGACAATCTGGGGAATATAGAGTCAGAATGTAAGTTCAGTGGTACCAGCGGGTATATAACTCAACAATCTGGGATTTGGAGGGTGTTGTTTCAGACATAATACTTCTTCAGGAACTTGTCGTTGATGGACAACATGAGCAAGTCTCTATTTTGTTTCGCGAGGCGGTAAGCATCGTTGGAGAAGACAGCCTCAATTACAAATGGGCCTTCCCACTTTGGCTGGAATTTGTCGACAATTTTGTAAGCCATAACCATCGGCCTCCGAACTGCCAGAACGAGATCGCCCACTTGGAATATTCTGATCTTAACCTTCTTGTTGAAGGCTCCCGAGATGCGTGCTTGGTATAGCTCGATTCGTTGTTGAGCTAGTAGGCACTTTTCATCCAGGGCCTCCAACTCTTATAGTCGGCGATGGTGATTATCATCTGTCGTCAATCGATTGGTAAGGACGACACGGAGCGGGGGGATTTGAGTCTCCAATGGGAGAACTGCTTCACTCCCATATACCAAGGAGAATGGCGTATTCCCGGTGGTCGTTAGTACTGTAGTATGGTACGCCCATAAGCATTCGCCGAGCTTCTCATTCCAGTCACGCTTGTTTGATGACACAAACTTCTTGAACAACTTGATGATGGTTTTGTTGAATGCTTTTGCCAACCTATTTGCTGCTGGATTATATGGCGTTGAAGGAACATTCTAGATTCGGTATTTATCGCAGAACCAATAGAAAGCATGGCTCGCGAACTGCGGACCATTGTCGTGGATAATCCTTCGGGGCAGTCCAAATTGGTAGATTACGTGATGCTTGAGGAAGCTGATCACATTTGATGTCTTCACATCTGTAAGCGGAATAGCGTCCGCCTATTTTGAGAAGTAATCTGTGATTGCGAGTATGAAACGTTGTCCTCGGGACGAAGGTGGAGTGATTGGACCGATGATATCCATTCCCCATGCTTCGAATGGCCAAGATGCCACCGTCGGATATAGAAACTCGGATGGTTGGTGAATGAAATCTGCGTAGACTTGACAGGCTTTGCACTTTCGTGCATAGTCTATTGCATCCGCAACCATCGTGGGCCAGTAGTAGCCTATTTGGCGAAGGCGATCTTGTAGTTTTGGACCATGCTGATGGGCCCCGCAGACACTGTCATGAGCTTCGCGTACGGCTTCTTTGGCTTCTGTATTTGATAGACACCAAAGCAGTAATCCATCATAGGATCATCGATACTGCATGTTTCTGATAGAGGTGGCCTCCTTTGGGTTTTCGGACAAGATGCCATAGACTACAAAGTCTATGAATGTCTGTCTCTAGTCTGGTGTTTCGTCAACCGTCTGAGCAGAATAACTCACCACAAACTGAATGTTATTCTTGGGACATACCAGTTTGTGGCCTATCACATCCACCGAGTGATGAGCATAGTTTAGAACTGCTAGGGAAGCGGCAAGGCCAGCTAAGGCATTGGCTTCGATATTTTAGAGTCTGGGAATATGTTCTACGAAGAACCCTTCGAACGACGAAATGATGCTAATCGCCATTTGGGGATAGGGGTTCATGTCTTCATGGCAGACTTCATATGAACCCCGGATCTGATTGACGATTAACTGTGAGTCATCGTATGCTTTAAGGTATTCAACCCCCAGTTTTTTTGCAAGTCAGAGGCCAATGACAAAAGCATTGTACTCGGCCACATTGTTTGAACAGGGCTCCGTAAGGGAATAAGCCCGATTGATCACCAACCCGGAGGGAGAAATCAGTACCACTCCGACTCCAACGATGATGTTGCCCTTGGGCCCAGTTTTGGAAGCACCGTCGAAGAACATTCGCCATATGGTATCATGAGAGGCCACATTTGAATTGGCAACCTCATCTGGTATCTCTTCGTCTATTCTGGTTGACTTCGAACCTGGATCAGCCGCTAAAAAGTCTGCCAGAGCTTGACCTTTAAACGCTTTCTACGGAACAAAGATCATTTGGTAGGGAGACAACAATATTGCCCATGTAGCGAGGCGAGAGCTGAGTGCTCCTGGCTTGGTCATGAGAAACTTGAGAGGGTTGACTCGGGAGATCACACGTATGGTTTGTCCCATGACATAGTATCGCGTCTTCTGAATGGCGAACACCAGGGCGAGGTATTCCTTCTCCACGACGGTATATCGGTGTTCCGGCCCCATCATCATTCGACTGAGGTAACATATAGCCTGCTCATGGCCTGCATCGTTGTTTTATGCTAGCAGAGCACCAAAAGAATTCTCCATCGCTCGTACATAAAGCATGAATGGTTTTCCAGCAACCGAGGCCACTAGGACTGGAGGGTTCGACAAATATTCTTTGATGCTGTCGAAGGCACGTTGGCATTCTTCATCCCATATGAATGAGACACCCTTCTTCATGAGGTGAGTGAATGGCTGACATCGTCTGGAGAGGTTGGAAATGAACCTCCTGATGTAAGCTAGCCTCCCTTGAAGACCTCGGAGTTCACGGAGATTTCTCGGGGGACCCATCTCCATGATTGCCTTTGTCTTCTCTGGATCTATATGAATCCCCTGGGCAGTAATAATAAAACCCAGGAATTTTCTACTGGATATGCCCAAGAAGGATTTGGTAGGATTCATCTTCAAGTTGTGCGCTCGTATCAGGTCGAATACTGTCCTCAGATCATGTAGATGATCTTCCTTAGAGCGGCTTTTGACGGCGATGTCGTCGACATAGCATTCCACAGTCTTGCACAGATGGTCTATGAAGATGATACTCATGGCTCTTTGATACGTGGCGCCAGCATTCTTTAAACCAAAAGGCATGACTGTGTAGCAGTATGTGCCAATCGGTGTTCGGAATGATGTGTGCTTCTCGTTGTCGGGAGACATCTTGATTTGGTTGTATCCCGAAAAACCATCCATGAATGACATGCGCTCGAAGCCGCAGGTGTTATCGATCATAATGTCCTGAATAGGGAGGGGGAATTCATCTTTAGGACACGCCTCGTTCAGATTATGGAAGTCGATGCAGATTCGAATTTTTCCATTTTTCTTGAGGACCGGTACTATGTTGGCGACCCAGTCCGGATGTTGTTCCTCACGAATGAAGCCGCTTGCTATCAGTTTGTTGACTTCGGCTTCGATTGCATTTATAATATTCGGGCAGAAGCGTCGTTGCTGTTGCTTGACCGGTTTTGCGTTCGAACGGATATTGAGCTTGTGAAGTACAACCTCGAGGGTTCAGTCCTGGCATATCTTTATAGGTCCAAGCGAACACGTCGATGTATTCTCTAACGAGTTGTAGTAGTGATGCTCGCTCCTCGTCCGTCAGATTCTTGCTCACGAAGATGGGCTTTGGAGAGGACTCATCACCGAGATCGACTTATACAACCTCATCCTCGGTGGGAGGCTCTCTTTGTTCGAACCGCTTCTCCCATTGCGTATCTAGTTGTTGGGCCTACGGCTCTAATTCAAGGAGTTTGGGAATGTCTTCTGCTTCGTAAGCGTCGACGAATGCCATATTGACAGACAAGACTTGCCTGAATACATCCCCGATGCTGATATCTGAATCAGAAGTTGGTGATCCGGTTGAGTGTGAATGCCAGATGCATTCCTCTTCTGAGCTTTCAGGGGTCGTTGCAGGCGTAACATACCCATTCCACATCGGATCTTGTTGTAGTAATCCCGTACTTTTTCGGCCGGGATTGGCAACTGTAAAGGTAACCGCCGACCAGTGCCGTAGTTCACGCCTGGTGTAGTCTCTAGATCATATCCCTGTCTTTGCATAAGGTACTTGGATTGGGAGCTATACAGATAAAGGGGCAGTCTTCCAGCGTCCGATTCGAGATCGGCTTCTCTATTACGAAGGGTTGTGGATTATTCTTTCGGCCGAAGATGATTGGATGGTCTTCTCCCTCGACTATGAATTAGGCACCTTCCACAGGAGTAAGTTGATTTACGGTGAGTGCCTATACCGTATTCCATAGCATACATTGTATAAAGCTTATCAAGCTCGAGGTAGTTCAAAGAAAGCCCTTTATTGATGAAGTAAGGTATCTTTTCTTGTAGGATTACATCATCTGCGGATAGGACATCAGTATGAGCAGCCACATACTTGGCCAATTCTGGTTCTTCTTTGGCCACCCCCTGTATAACTGAAGACTGAGAGGATGACTTGGACAGCTTAATCGTCAGGGGTTCCGCTGGTGGGGCAGAACATGGAATCGTTGGCGAACTAGCGACCCCCTGTTTGGTACTTGATGCTAGGTGGGGAGTTGTTCGCTCGCTAGGAGTCCCCGACTTCGCATTGGGCTGACGATTCATCTTGGAAAGATGTATCGTTATTGGCTTGTCAGAAGGTTTGAGCTTCTCTGTTTGTGGCTGGCTGGCTCTTGGCAGCCTGATTGTCAGAGACTCCGTTGTGGGTTTTGGCGCCTGGCCAGACCTTGGCAATCGGATTATCATTTGCCCCTCTTGTGCCGAGAGACTGATTGCATCCTTACGCAGAGCGGCCGTAAGGGATGCGGTGTTGCCGGGTTTGCGAGCTTGAAGATGGATCGTCAGAGGTTCTTCTGATCTCGTTGCTGTATCAATTTGAGCTAACATATCTCCTTCGACAAGGTGCCTCTTTGACTTCTCGTACAAGCAGGAGTCCGAGTAATAAGACTCGACCCCTTTGAAGGGATCGATGTCGACAAATTCTGTCCTCACGAAGCCGTACTTGTCGACATACTTGAAGCACTAGTACAGCGTGGAAGGCACGATCATGTAATCGTGTATCCAGGGACGCCCCAGGAGAATATTATAGGAAGTGTCTGCATCTATGACATACCAAGTCACTTTCGACTGCAGATCGCCAATTTGGTACTTCAAGCGAATCTTTCCGATCGGGTAGCTCATGTCCGAATTGAAACCGCAGATAGCGGTGCTTGTTGGCGTCAGGCAATGCATGGGGATGCGAAGATGGTGCAACAGACTCTTCGGGATGATGCTTATGGAAGAACCAGGATCAATGTGCATCCGATCCACCTTTACGTCATCGATGTATCCAGTGTAATACAACGGACGATCGTACAGGTTACTTTTAATGAGCATATCCTGCGGAGTGAAGACGATGTTAGGCATTGCACCTGTGCAAGCGCTGTTCTGGAGATTTGCAGGTGGGCTCTCTCCCGTGAGGTTGACCTGAGCCAGATATGCGTCGGCATTCTGGAGTGCATCGCTTAGTGCCACACGAACATCTTTGGAGAGTCTCAGAAGCTCGTATAATAATAATTTGGTCGGTGTGTTGGCTAATTGTGCCAAGATGTCAAAGTTGTAGGACCTCTCCAGCCCATGAGGTACCTCTTTTCGGAGGGATTTGTCAAATCGAGTTTCCTTCGGCCTATGCTTGTCGGTCGTCAGAGTTTGAGAAGGTCCTGGAGCATCAGCAGTAGCCGGCTGATGATCTTCAGCCAAGTTATCCGGTGTAGGTTGGAATTGTGCATCCGACCGGGTGACAACAGCTGTGGCTTCTTCGACATCTGTCGAGATTGTACGACAGGATCTGACCTTTTCACCCTTCTTCCTGCCAGTGGAAGGTGGTGTGGATTGAGTCACTTCAAGTACCAGGTCCGGATGGACCCATATGACCTCCCCTCGTGATGTGGTAAGGGGCACTAGACCAGCAGCCTGATCTCGAGGAGGTGGAAGATTAGCAATCTCCATTGTTGCCCGAGAGACGGGTAATACGCCGTCTTGAGTCTCTGTCGGAAGGAAGATGTCGAACTGTACTGACACCATGTTGGCTGCCACGGTTACCTCCTCGAAATCGATGGCCAGAGCCTTCGAATCGATAAAATGCTGAATATATCTCTTCAATTGGAAGCAGTCCTGCGTGGCGTGGTGGACGTAACGATGATAATGGCAGTACTCGGGGCTTTCCATCTCGGCCGGCCGAGGTTTCCGTCTAGGTGGAGGGAGCTGGATTCTATCTCCTTGTATGAGCATGTCCAAGATGGGCTTGACATGACCATCCTCGAAGGAGTAAGTCATCTACGGCCACTGCTTTTTAGCTGGCTTTGATTCAGGCTTCTGGGTTGCGTCGGCCACCATAACCTGTTTGCCCTTGTTGTCTCGATTATTGGAGGAGTTACCCCCGTTGTTGGTGTTGGCACTAGGGCGTTTGCCCTTGTCCTCTCCCTCTGAGATGTGTAATCCCAGTTGGCGAGCCTTCTTTAACTTATCTTCGACGCTAGTGGCACTGATAATGAACGTCTTCTAGTCCTTAAATTGACTTTCAGCCATCCAGAGGCAGATTGTTGGGAGTAGTCTCTTTTGGTAAATTTCAATTAAGGAGGAATTCGGATTTCCAGACGGCAACTTCATTGCGGTTTGACAAAACCGCTCAATATAGTTCCTTATCAGCTCCTTCTCTCCTTGAACAACATCCATGAGGGTGGACATCGTCACGTCTTGTCCTACTTCGTAGAACCTCTCCAAGAACATACGCTTGAAGTCGGCAAAGGAATGGATGCAGTTGTCTGGCAGGTTGCGGTACCAGTCGAAGGCGACCCCTTCTAATGCCCCGATGAATAATCGTGTAAGGATGGCATCGTCATGGGGCAGATGGTCGGTTGTGACCTCGAAGTAAGTAATGTACCGACTTGCGGAAGTCTTGCCATCATAGGGATTGATGTTGAACGGCTTATATCTTGGTGGAAAAGGGACATCCCTCCATGCAGCTGGGTATGGTTGCTGTATTCTGAGGTCTTAGGAGGTTTTTCGGGAGTAAAACATGGTCCGGAGCTCCTGGACCTATCTTCTTGCCTCCCTGGCCTCATCAATAGCGATGGAAGCCGATATTTCAGAAGGATTGTCGTCCGGGTTTGGTGCCGCTGAGTTCGAGTCTACATTGATCGCGGGACACAAGCTTGTTTGGCCAGGCGTCCTTCCTTACAGAGTTGGAAGAGCCACTTTGATTTCGTCCACCGATTTGACCAATGTACGCAGTATGGCCTCCAGAGTGTCGATACGTTAGCGATCACTGGAACCGTCTTGATCGTCGTTTGTCATGAATGCCGTCCTTATACGAGCCGAAATGGAAGGAATGGTGGACGACGTACCCTCTAAATTATACCCCTCTATAGAGAAGTCGTCGGGGTATGTGGAAATATTTTCCTCTGGTTCGGACTCATAAGGAATAGCACCTCCAGCTTCAGAGCTTGTCTCGTCTTGAGAGTCACGAACATCCTCGGGGACGTCGACACCGGCTGTATCTGTTGGGAGAGTCGTTTCCCCGGGCTCATCTTCTTGGAATACTGGATTGTCGTAGTTATTTGAAGAAATTATACCCCCGGTTCTAGTGACCCCAGTGACGTGGATGATGAATCTTGCAATGTAGTAGATTTCGTCTTTGAACGGGTACCTTAGAAAATTCTGGTGGTAGGCAACCGCTTAGATGATAGTTTCTTAGTCATAGTAGTTGAAATCTTCGAGCTGGAGATATTCGTTTTCTTCCCTTTCCCGCTGGCAAGAATTTTTTGAGCAGAGTTGCAAGAGACGACGGGAAGCGCCTCATCCTCTGAACTTGATTGTTGCAGTCTTTGGAAGAGGGACCGTCGGTCTTCTTGTATTGCCGCGTTGCTGCAGCAGCAGTTGATAATGACTTGGGTGCAGTGATGTCTGTGGGAGGACTCTTTGCTCACCGAGTCCCCTTCTATTTTCTTACGTTTGTGAAGGATCACGTCACGCAAACGGAGAGACTTTTGGGAACCACTCTGTCCGTTTGCCGTCGGGGGCTGGACTCGAGTGGTTCTGTATAACTTTTTATCAGAGGCCCGCATAATAGTAAGCGGAGCGCTCGGACTGACAGAGGTTGGGACAGCCGACTGAGCTTGCCGAGCTCGTGCTGCCCTAGACTTCTTCACTCTAGCGCCTGAGGGCACATAGTAGGAAGATTCTAAGTGGTGCTGCAGAGAGTTAGACATATTTTCTTGGGAGCATGAGATATCAGGGCCATAGGAGAGGCGGTCGAAGACAGAGCCCGAGCTGCGTGGAGTGGATAATATGCGACTGGAATCAGCAGTCTTCGTGCGACGGGCAGTCGTGGCCGCATAGGCCTTCTTCATGCGGCTGGAAGTCTCGGCCGCATGAGTCTCCTCCATGCGACTGAAAGTCTTAGCCGCATGGGCCTTCTATATGCGGCTGACAGTTTTGGCCGCATGAGCATCATACATGCGGCTGGCAATCTTGGCCGCATGAGCATCATGCATGCCGCTGGCAGTTTTGGCCGCATGAGGATCATGCACACGGCTGACAATCTTGGCCGTATGAGCATCATACATGCCGTTGGTACCTTTATTCGGCTTCTTCCTGGACCACATAGAGTCCCTCTTTGCCCCTGCTAGTCCAGCATCGTATTATTTTCTTCTGCCGGACTTGGGGACAGCAGAGTCCTCTATGGCCTGAAGTGGAGCCGTATGAGAGTCACCCTTGCCGTCTTGGGCAGCAGAGAGTACTTCGTCCAGAGCTTGGGGAGGAGCAAATGACTTGGACCTCCATACCTTGCGAGCCTTCTTCGTGCGGGCTTGCTTCTGGATCGGGTCAGCACTCCCTTCGGAGAGCATTTCTTCAAACGTCTGTTGGTCGAAGCGGACGACCATCTTCTGTTGTGTGGAGCCGAGTTTGGCTGCATCCGATTGCGTCACCAACTTCTCAGCTGTGAAGAAGTTTATCCCCAGCAGAGTCGCCATCGTATTTGCCATTGATTATAAAAGAACACAACAGTTTTATGGGAGGAGTGGACTTTTACTTCATAATACAAACTCGCTCATACAAAGAAAGCCTAGGAATGAAAACCTAGGTACAGCAATCTAAGTACAATTGTTTAGTTTTGATTATGGGAGGTGACGATAGAGGCTCGGGAAAGCGACGGCAGCTCTGCCTTACTCTTTGGACGATCGGACGTAGCCTCGGCTCTGATGAAGAAATGCTCTCGGAGCGTGTGGGAAGACTCTTCCGTACGTGCCTTTATCTCTCTGTATATCCAGTCGGGGGTCCTCAGGTGCTTTGCAAGGGAATGGCACCTTGCTATTTATAGAGGTGGGGGTGTCATCATTAGGGTTTGCAATGATTCCCTCCTTAAAAAGTCGACAGCCAATTATCTGGACCATTAATTTTGATTGCAACGCATCTGGGCAATTAATATGGATTGCATCAAATCTTATGGGTAAATAATATTGATTGCCATGAATTTTGATAAGCTCGGATCTTCTGCCACGTGTTCGATTTGTCTGATCTGATTTTATTTGGGGTAATTATGATGATTGTAACAAATCTGAGTTTGTTATAATATGCTAGCAGCCATAATTCTGAGGGGGATAAGAACACTACGTGTCTCAACTGTTGTGAGGACCGCCACGTGTCTCAACTGTCTTGAGTGGAATGTACTGACAGAGCTGCATGAGTACGGTTTCTAAGTGAACTGCATACAGGTGCCCCCTACGATCCTAGCCGTATGAAGGTAGCAGCCGCATGAGGGTAGCAGCCGCATGAAGGAGACAGCAGCATGAAGAGGACAGCCATATGAAGGATGCAGCCGTATGAAGAGGACAGCCGCATGAAGAGGACAGCCGTATGAAGGATGCAGCCGCATAAAAAGGACAGCCGCATGAAGGATGCAGCTGCCTAGGGGTGCTTGGGACTTGACGGATCCTGTCAGTTATAGAAGATTTTCTTTTTTTCCCAAAGGGCACGCCATTATTATTTCAGCTTTACGGCAGAGCTGTCATTCATTGCGTCAGAGCTATCATTAATTATGTCAGGGCTGTCATCAGAGCAACTAATTGGAAGACTGCTTTATGGCCAGCTGTAGAAGCAGACAGCGTATGGCCACGTGTCTTTGTCTGAGCCGCATGGAGATGTTGAGGAGTTCCGAGCCGCATAAAGTTCTGAAGGGTTCCTGAGCCACATAAGGCTCCTTCTGTTTAGAGCCGCATGGGCTTTTCTTGTCCTTTTTCATGCTTCTATAGGAAGGGATTGGGTTGTGTCTTACAACAGCATGGAAAGGTGATTGCCTATGCTTCCAGACAGTTATGTCCCCATGAGAAGAACTACCCTACCCACGACTTGGAGTTGGCAGCAGTTATATTTGCTTTGAAGTTGTGGAAATACTATTTATACGGAGAACGGATGGAGATCTTTACAGATCATAAGAGCTTGAAGTATGTGTTTACACAGAAGGAGCTCAACATGAGGCAGTGCAGGTGATTGGAGTTGATCAGGGACTTCGACATTTTACTGCAGTATCACCCAGGAAAGGCCAACGTGGTTGCCGATGCCTTGAGTAGGTATCCGATAGCTATGTGTTTGGCGATGGATCGTCACTTGATAGCAGATTTGGAGAACCTGGGGATCAAGGCGGTTGTGCCAAGAGTTCAGATGCAGATGTGGGGCCTTCAGATTCAGTCGGACTTGATGGAGAGGATTAAGTCGACTTAGTTCGAGGATGTTGCTCTGCGGTGTATCCGAGACCAGGTTCAAGCAGAATTAGTGGATAATGAGTTTATTCTTCCAGATGATGGCGCATTGAGGCATAGTTCCAGACTATGTGTGCCCAGTGGAGAGCTCCGGGAACAGGTCATACATACGGCCCACCGATCTCAGTACTCTATACATCCAGGTGCCAACAAGATGTATAGGGATCGGAGGAAGCATGTTTGGTGGTATGGGATGAAGCGGGAGGTAGCTCACTTCTTAGACAGATGTTTGGTTTGTCAGCAGGTTAAGGAAGAGACAGAGGCCAGGCAGTTTGTTGCAGCCATTGCCCATTCCAGAGTGGAAGTAGGTGCATATCACGATGGACTTTGTTTCTGGATTACCGCGTACACCAGGAGGAAAAGACGCGATTTGGGTCATCGTAGACTGGTTGATCAAATCGGCCTACTTTTTTCCATTTAAAGTGGGTACGTCTACTGAGAGGCTAGCAGAGATGTATATGCGGCAGATTGTCAGGATTCATGGAGTTTCGGTGAGCATTGTCTCGGATCGGGATAGTCTCTTTACTTTCTATTTTAGGCGGAGTCTGCAGACTAGTTTGGGCACTCAGCTCAAGTTTAGTACTACATACTACCCTCAGACGGACGGACAGTCTGAGAGGACTTTTCAGACACTCGAGGATATGCTACGGACTTGTGTCTTAGATTTTGGAGGATCCTGGGAGGATTACCTGTACTTAGTGGAGTTTGCATACAACAACAGTTTTTAGGCCAGTATTGAGATGTCACCATTCGAGGTACTATACGGACGCAGATATCGTACACCCTTATCTTGGGATGACATTGGAGAGCGATCTTCATTGGGAGTTGAGATGGTAGTAGATGCAGCCGAGAAGGTGAAGCTCATCAGAGACCGGCTTCGCGTAGCGCAGGACAGACATCGGCACTGGGCCAACAGCCACCGCAGACCTTTGGAGTTTGAGGTACAGTTTAGGGATAGGATTCAAATTAGGAGTTATTTTGTTTATGATTTTGTTTGATCATGTTTGAATATATTAGTAATTGAGTCCTTATTTGTGATTAGGTTGGAGACCTGGTTTTCTTGAGGATATTTCCGAAATATGGTACGATACATTTTGGTGGATGTGGGAAGCTTAGCCCACGCTTCATCGGACCTTTCGTGATCAGCGAAAGAGTCGGAGACGTGGCTTACAGGCTAGACTTGCCACCTGTATTAGTAGGAGTCCATAACGTATTCCACGTGTCGCAGTTGAGACTGTATGTGGCAGATCGTATCCATGTACTCGATCACTCAGAGATTGAGGTAGGACCTACTCTTCGCTATCCAGAGAAGCCTGTGGAGATTTTGGATCGACGAGAGAAGGTTCTGAGAAACCAGGTGATTCCCTTGGTTCGCGTCGCATGGAGGCATCATTCTTCAGAAGAGTCTACCTGGGAGCTGGAGGATGAAATGCGCGAGCGATACCCATATCTTTTTGGACCTTGAGGTATGATTGTCTATCCATCTCATCAGTTCAGTTTCGCCTTTCAATTTTGAGGACGAAATTCTTTTAAGGAGGGTAGATTTGTCACTACCACTTTTTAGCCTGAGGGTATTTTGGTCATTTTGGCTTTTGTGAATTATTTTATTATTTATTGCATTGGTGTTGTGATTTTTGACTTTTGCTAGTTGTGACTTTAGAGATTAGCCTAGAGTTTGACTTTGACTTTGGTGACTTAGTTAGCATGGTCTGGGACCCTAATCTAACTTAAGTTGGTCTTGGTTGACTTTGGTGACTTAGTTACAATGCACTCTACATGATTTCTAGGTTATTCTAGACTAAAGTCAACTCATGGTCAACTCTAGTCAATTATACTAGTCAAACTAGGTCAACTAAGGCATTCTAGGTCTAAACCCAGTCTAACAAGTCTTTCTAGGCCTAACCAAGCTATTCTAGAAATCAAGCACAACCACAAAACATTGCAAGCCACACCAAGTATATATGTGTGTGTGTGTGTGTGTGTCACATTCACATTCACATTGTCATGTATACATACATATGTAGGGTGACATAGAGATAGTGTCATTCAAGTGTGTGGATATGTAATGTGTCAACTGGTTATGTGTATAGTGTCAATACACTAGTGTCAAGGGTGTCAACATACACTAAGTGTCAACAGTTAACAGAGGGAGGGGGCTATCTCAGGAAAACATGGCAGCAGGGGTTCTAAGTGTTCTGGCAAAATATGGTGTCAAGTGGTTAGGTGTACGTGGCAATTGGTGTCAAACATTATAGTGTAGTGTCAAATGTGTCATACACTAGTGTACAAGTGTATAGGGTTAATATTTTTTGGTGTACAGCAGCATGTTAGTGTCAACAAGTGTCAAAGTGAAGTGGTAGTGTCTACTGGACATGGTGTCAAGTATAGCATAAAGTGTAGTGAAGCATATAGGGTGTGTAGTGAGTGTCAAGGCATAGTAATGTGAAAGTGTGACAGTAAAGGTAATGCGGCATGTTAGAGTGTACAGCAGGTGATATAGTGTTAGAGTGAAAAGTGTGTGAACTTAGTATGGTGTCAATTGTGAACAGGTAGAGTATATCCAAGTGTATAGCAATAGAGTAGTGTGGCATGTTAACAGCAGCATATAGAGGTAATTCTCAGGAAACACATCTATAACCCTCATTCCAGTTCAGTCAATGTACCCATATCAGGAACATTTAGGTACATATATGTTCAGTTCATATATAATGTATCACAACAGGTTTCGAAACCTCATCCCCAATTCAATACGAACACCACACCATGTCCCAGATATAATACATGATATCTCAGTTATAATGCAGTTAAAAACATATCAAATTAACACCAATTTATATTCAAAAATAAATTGAAAACCTAGTTTATACTACAGTATCAGAATATTGAACATTCGAACCCAAAACTTAAATTCATGTATCGAAATCCAAACAAACATCAATTTAATGTGCGATAACATGTCGTGCATATATATTTATGTGTCACAGAGGTCATCTCTTGTCCAAACAACTGGACACGAGGTGTCCAAACATACATAAAACTCAGAGACACGAACACTGCACAGAGCAGTCTTATGCGGCCAGTACGTGGGCTCGTGGACACGACATGAGTCACGACACGTCTCGTGCTCATGTCCATACGTAGCCCACACATAGGCCTACACAAACGACACAACACGAGACACTCACAACACATGTTCGTATGATACGACATGCGTATCAGGCACAAGTTCACGTGCGTTCTGTTACAGTACGAAATCAATGCACTCACGATTTCGTGTTCGACACGACACGAGACACCACAAAACTTTGGGGACACGTTCGCAGACATTACCCCTACGTGTCCCTTGAGTTTCGTCTCATCGTTGCATGTCGTGTCCGCTGCATGCCTCAAGCAGTAGGACACGACACGAGGTCGTGTGCGAGTGCATTTGTGTCCAAATTGGACACGGACACAGCACAAAAATCAACTCAGTGCAACCCAAATTAAGAGGCAACATATAGATCTACAAAATCATTTAAATAGATTTGAAAAACAGCAATAAAAATCCCTTTAGGGCATTTCAACAAACATCCTGTATTGGATACTGATACATGTCTGATATGCATATCAAAACAAGCCCAATTCCTACCAAACTCACTCTATAGTTAGGGGACACCTAGATGGATGCTTCTATAGAAAGAAAATGGATATTTGAATTAATTTGAGGGATTTTACCTATGAGAAGTCCTCCTCCAATGGCCAAGTGAGCTCCAAACCTTGCAAGCCAGCTCCCTTCAACCTCTACTCCAGAAATGACCTCCAATGCAAGTGAGTAGGATCAATTTGGTGGAGGAATGGTGAGATTTGATGATTTGGTGAAGAACTATTAGGATTTCTAAAGGGGGATTTCTAAAAGAGGCAAGTGAGCATTAAGAGGCATTATATAGGGGTGTTGGGGTCTCCATATGGCTGTGATGTGGCCAGCCATATAGGGATTAGGGTTAGGATTTCTTGGGAAATGGTCATGGGCCTAATGCACTAGCTAGTTGATTAAGTCTTCTAACTAAAAGGGCTAACTACCAATGAGATCCATTCTCTACATGAACCCAAGTCAAGTTGAGTCAACTTAAGTTAGATTAGGGTCCCACACCATTCTACCATGCTAACTAAGTCACCAAAGTCAAAGTCAAACTCTAGGCTAGTCTCCATAGTCTCAACTAGCAAAAGTCAAAAATTACAACACCAATGCAATAAATAATAAAATAATTCACAATAATCAAAATGACAAAAATACCCCTAGGCTAAAAAGTTGCAATTAGTCATCCTAACATAATTAGAGTCCTACTAACTCGTCTAAGTCCATTAATTAGGTCCCAAGGATCATGGTTAGTCTTTAGGCTTAACAATTCTAGGGTTGCACTAGTTAAACATCAAAATCACAATTCAATAATTTAAATAGTATTAAAAGAATTAAAAATCACCAAAATCATAACATGATTTAGATCTCATTATTAAAAGACTATAATTACAAAAGTTTAAAATTACCCTCATTTAGAAAAGTGGGTGTTACAAGTCTACCTCCTTAGAAGAATTTCGTCCTTGAAATTAAGAGTGGTCGTACAACTTCTAGGTCAAGCCCCCAACAATCAAGGTCGAACCTTCTACCTAGCAGCACACAAGGTCAACAAGTAAAATATGGATAGTAGGCTTAAAATGGGTCATATCGTAAATTTGGGTCGGCAGTTTTGGGTCGAAAAGGTATCCCCAATTCGAGTCAGAAATAAAAGTGACTTCTGGGGTAAATCAAGGTGGGGTCTTGTGTCAGGAAAGTCGTACGATAATGATGAAGCACAAGATGGCGTGTCCGAGTAGGACACAAAGGTCATGGGTGTAGGGTGTCATGTATAGGTCATGTATGAGAAGTTGGTTTTGAGAAAAATAACTAATCTTCTTCTCCAATATTGAAAGTCATGGCAATGTGCATATGATAATCATAATTAAAGTGGAAATGGTCAAATGGCCTAATTTGGATCGAAAGCTGTAATACAAAAGTAGTACAAGGGAACTAGTTTGAGTGGGACATAATATATCAAAGTGAAGATAATCTTGTCTACTACAAACTTATAAAGGAAGTTTCCAAGGAATTATATATCTGACGTTCCAGAAATTAAAGTCACAAAACAATATTCGTCTACCTAGAATACTCTCTCTAGGGTTCCCATCTTGCCATTCTAGTCATACTACAGCACAAAGCAATCACAAGGTATCAAAACATACAAGCAATGTGGGGTGTATCAATTATCTCAAAAGACATGCTAAGGTCTAGGCTAAAAATCTGGGTACTTCTGAGGCTCTAGGTGGAACTGGATACTGCTCCCTCAAGATCTCAGCCTGAACTCTCTCTGTCTCTAACACATCCTGGAGAAGTCCGAATATCTGAGCTCCATCAGGGAACAACCCTTCCGAGAATATGGTATGGGGTACCACTATAGGAGGTAGAGGAAGACTCTCAGTCTTAGGCGAAGCTACAGCTATACTCAAGGACAGGCTCTTGTCATGGGTGCCTTACTGGAAAGGATAAGGAAAATAATAAATCATCAAGGCTGTAAGGCAGACTAACATCCTATATGAAAATTGTTAGGTATTATAAATAACAGGGGAATCATCTATAATAGATTACTATTCTAATACCAATGCTAACTATCATCTCTAGGGTACAGACACTCTACAAGTCATCATATCATTACACTATGAAAGAACTACATATGAATGTGCTCTACAAAAACTAAAATATCCCTACTCTTAAGTTATTTAATGATGGAATACAATTTTATAACAACATGTAGGTACGATAGAGATGATATGTTTAAAAACCTTCTCAAGATATAATCTGATAATCATATACGTCTGTCCAAAATCTTGTTACTCAGAATCCTCGCCATGCCAGTAAGCAAGGCTGCGATAAACGGTAGATTCCATAACTGGGGTATGCACCTCTATAATCATGTAATCTAGAATTCTCGCTATGCCGACTAGTATAGTTGCGAGAAATTTTAAATCTCATAACCAAGATATGTACATCCGAAGTCAAGTCTCTACGTTTCTGCCATGCCGGCTAATATGGTTGCGATAAACTCTAGGTTCCATAATCAAGTAGCCGTTTTACGATCCCTGTTATTTTCGTCAACATATGTTATCAGAAAATATCGTAAGTCAGGCCATAAAAATTTATCTCGATAGGAAAATCAAAATCAACAACGATCCATCAAAAATCAAATTCAATAACAAGGAGTAAGGGTGAACAAAACAAAGGAACGGATTTAAAATTGAAGTTTAAATAAGATTCTCAAGGGTCGTCCCAGGAATCTCTCAAGAATTTCTAACTGTGATTGAGTTTCCTCTCATTCTAACACCTTACTTCCTATATTCTATCGCAGGCTCGTAGCAGTACAACTAAGTCGTTGCGCTACTACGATATCGCAATAATGTGACTCTCGACCTGCATAGGCCACCAACTAAAATGTGTCACGATCTGCACCCAGTGTAGGGGCACGAGAAGTGGGTACGTCCAGCCTACACCGCAGTATCGATAGTAGAACACTGTCCTAGGTCACATACATCTAACATGATAATGTACCTGTACAATGTATACTCTCCAATCGGAGGACAATACAAAAATGTATAACTCAATCACAACTAAGGTAGAAGTACGATAAAATAGATAAGATATGATATGAAGATCACCAAATAAAATACAAATAGGAGAAGAAGTATAAGTATCTAAGATAACATCTCCACAAAACATCCAGAATAACAACAAGATCCTAAATATATACATCAATGCATCCAAATGAGACAAGACATCAAAATAAGATTGAAGTCTAAGCTAACTAGCCTAAACTATAGGGGTGACATCCTCTACTGCTGATGGATCCTGCTAAAAGTCCAAGTCGCAGGTGTCATCTATGGCAACTCCATAATAGGTAGGCAAAGGTCCTCGTCATCCTCTGTAATATTTTTAACTGGTCTAGTCAGGACAAGAACAAGCACAAAATCTCAACAGTTCATATCAAGACAGGAATATAAAGTATACAATAGAGTAAAATATATAAAATGCTGAAAGAAAGTACATGTAGTAAAAGAAAGAGAACTGTAATATAAATAGCTACTATAAGTAGAGAACTATCAATGACTAGTGATGTAGAGTACAAGATAGACATGTGAACGGCTTAAATTTGCACATGATTACACTAAAGAGTTTGCACATGATTATACTGCTTTAGAATTGTTCACATGACTCCTTCTACTCCCCTATACCCCAATCAATACACAAGGATCCAGACAAGTTATGTTATTGTACAATATTTCACATGGGGGTCCATAAATGGGTGCACATGAAGTTATACATGAGGGCTCTGTGAATATGAGAGTACATAAATTACAAGAGTATACACGAATAGTGAAAGCACAGGAGTACATAATGAAAGTAAAATGCACATGACATGATGTACCCGATGCTCCCGAGGGGGATAATATCTCAATGTAAAGATCCATATAGTAACAATCCGTGTTAACAACGTGACAGCATCAAGTAAAGTAATCTAGAGCAAGAATATAAATCCTAACAAATATGAAATGATCAGAGAATGTACTCGCCTGAGATCCTGAATGTCCGATGAGAATAGATGTCCAAATCGGAGTAACTGAGTCCTATTTAAAGCAACACATGTCCAGAAAAGTTAAACTCAAAATTACAATGCACTCTATATGATTTTTGGGTTATTCTAGACTAAAGTCAACTCATGGTCAACTCTAGTCAACTATACTAGTCAAACTAGGTCAACTAAGCCATTCTAGGTCTAAACCTAGTCTAACAAGTCTTTCTAGGCCTAACCAAGCTATTCTAAAAATCAAGCACAACCACAAAACAATGCAAGCCACACCAAGTATATATATATATATATATATATATATATATATATATATATATATATAAAATATATATATATATATATATATATATATATATATATATATATATATATATATATATATATTTTGTATGCCACTATCTCTATGTTACCCTACATATATAACTCACCATATATATATATTTTTTTTTTTTTTTTTTTTTTCCATATATATATATATATATATATATATATATATATATATATATATATATATACTTATATATATATAAATATATATATATATATATATATATATATATATATATATATATATATATATATATATATATATATATATATAGGGTGAGTTATATATGTAGGGTGACATAGAGATAGTGTCATACAAGTGTGTGAATATGTAATGTGTCAACTGTTTATGTATATAGTGTCAATACATTAGTGTCAAGGGTGTCAACATACACTAAGTGTCAACAGTTAACAGAGGGAGGGGATTATCTCAGGAAAACATGGCAGCAGGGGTTCTAAGTGTTCTGGCAAAATTTGGTGTCAAGTGGCTAGGTGTACATGGCAATTAGTGTCAAACATTATAGTGTAGTGTCAAATGTGTCATACACTAGTGTACATGTGTATAGGGTTAATATTTTCTGGTGTACAGCAGCATGTTAGTGTCAACAAGTGTCAAAGTGAAGTGGTAGTGTCAACTGGACATGGTGTCAAGTATAGCATAAAGTGTAGTGAAGCATATAGGGTGTGTGGTGAGTGTCAAGGCATAGTAATGTGAAAGTGTGACAGTAAAGATAATGTGGCATGTTAGAGTGTACAACAGGTGATATAGTGTTAGAGTGAAAATTGTGTGAACTTAGTGTGGTGTCATTTGTGAACAGGTAGAGTGTATCCAAGTGTATAGCAATAGAGTAGTGTGGCATGTTAATAGCAGCATATAGAGGTAATTCTCAGAAACAGATCTATAACCCTCATTCCAGTTCAGTCAATGTACCCATATCAGGAACATTTAGGTACATATATGTTCAGTTCATATACAATGTATCACAACAGGTTTCGAAACCTCATCCCCAATTTAATTCGAACACCACATCATGTTCCAGATATAATACATAATATTTCAGTTATAATGCAGTTAAAAACATATCAATTTAACACCAAATTATATTTAAAAATCAATTGAAAACCCAGTTTATATTACAGTATCAGAATATTGAACATTCGAACCCAAAACCTAAATTTATATATCAAAATCCAAACAAACATCAATTTAGTGTGCGATAATATGTCGTGCATATATACACGTGTTACAGAGGTCATCTCGTGTCCAAACAACTGGACACGAGGTGTCCAAACATGCATAAAACTCACAGACACGAACACTGCACAGAGCAGTCTCATGCGGCCAGTACGTGGGCTCGTGGACACGACATGAGTCACGACACGTCTCGTTCTTGTATCCACACATAGCCCACACATAGGCCTACACAAATGACACAACACGAGACACTCACGACACGTGTTCGTGTGATACGACATGCGTATCAGGCACAAGTTCACGCGCGTTCTGTTACAGTACGAAATCAATGCACTCACGATTTCTTGTCCGACACGACACGAGACACCATAAAACTTTGGGGACACGTTCGTAGACATTGCCCCTACGTGTCCCTTGAGTTTTGTCTCATCCTTGCGTGTCGTGTCTGCTGCATGCCTCGATCAGCAGGACACGACACGAGGTCATGTGCGAGCGTGTCCGAGTCCAAATTGGACATGAACACAGCACAAAAATCAACACAGTGTAACACGAATCAAGAGGCCACATATCGATCTATAAAATCATTCAAATAGATTTAAAAAATAGCAATAAAATCCCTTTGGGGCATTTCAACAAACATCATGTATTGGACACTGATACATGTCCGATACGCATATCAAAACAAGCCCAATTCCGACCTAACTCACTCTATAGTTAGGGGACACCTAGATGGATGCTTCTATAGAAAGAAAATGGAGATTTGAATTAATTTGAGGGATTTTACCTATGAAAAGTCCTCCTCCAATGGCCAAGTAAGCTCCAAACCTTGCAAGCAAGCTCCCTTCAACCTCTACTCCAGAAATGACCTCCAATGCAAGTGAGTGGGATCAATTTGGTGGAGGAATGGTGAGATTTGATAATTTGGGGAAGAACTATTAGGGTTTCTAAAGGAAGATTTCTAAAAGAGGCAAGTGAGCATTAAGAGGCATTATATGGGGGTGTTGGGGTCTCCATATAACTGTGATGTGGCCGGCCATATAGGGATTAGGGTTAGGGTTTCTTGGTAAATGGTCATGGGCCTAATGTACTAGCTAATTGATTAAGCCTTCAAACTAGAAGGGCCAACTACCAAGGAGACCCATTCTCTACATGAACCTGAGTCAACTTAAGTTAAATTAGGGTCCCATACCATTCTACCATGCTAACTAAGTCACCAAAGTCAAAGTCAAACTCTAGGCTAGTCTCTATAGTCTCAACTAGCAAAAGTAAAAATTACAACACCAATGCAATAAAAAATTACAACACCAATGCAATAAATAATAAAATAATTCACAAAAATCAAACAAAATACCCCTAGGCTAAAAAGTTGTAATTAGTCACCCGAATATAATTAGAGTCCTACTAACTCGTCTAAGTCCATTAGTTAGGTCCCAAGGATCATGGTTAGTCTTTAGGCTTAACAATTCTAGGATTGCACTAGTCAAACATCAAAATCACAATTCAACAATTTAAATAGTATTAAATGAATTAAAAATTACCAAAATCATAACATGATTTAGATCTCATTATTAAAAGACTAAAATTACAAAAGTTTAAAATTACCCTCATTTAAAAAAGTGGATGTTACAAGTCTACCTTCTTAGAAGAATTTCGTCCTCGAAATTAAGAGTGGTCGTACTCCTTCTAGGTCAAACCCCCAACAATCAAGGTCGAAGCTTCTACCTAGCAGCACACAAGGTCAACAAGTAAAATATGGATAGTAGGCTTAAAATGGGTCATATCCTAAATTTGGGTCGACATGTTTGGGTCGAAAAGGTGTCCCCAATTTGAGTCAAAAATAAAAGCGACTCTGTGGGGTAAATCAAGGTGGGGTCTTGTGTCAGGAAAGTCGTGTGATAATGATGAAGCACAAGATGGCGTGTCCGAGTAGGACACAAAGGTCATGGGTGTAGGGTGTCTTGTATAGGTCATGTATGCGAAGTTGATTTTGAGAAAAATGACTAATCTTCTCCTCCTAAATTGAAAGTCATGGCAACGTGCATATGATAATCATAATTAAAGTGGGAATGGTAAAATGGCCTAATTTGGATCGAAAGCTGCGATGCAAAAGTAGTACAAGGGAACTAGTTTGAGTGGGACATAATATATCAAAGTGAAGATAATCTTGTCTACTACAAACTTATGAAGGAAGTTTTCAAGGGTTTATATATCTGACGTTCCAGAAATCAAAGTCACAGAAAAATATTCATCTACCTAGAATACTCTCTCTAGGGTTCCCATCTTGCCATTTTAGTCATACTACAGCACAAAGCAATCACAAGGTATCAAAATATACAATCAATATGGGGTGTATCAATTATCTCAAAAGACATGCTAAGGTCTAGGCTGGAAATCTGGGTACTTCTGAGGCTCTAGGTGGAACTGGATACTGCTCCCTCAAGATCTCAGCCTGAACTCTCTTTATCTCTAACACATCCGGGAGAAGTCCGAATATCTGAGCTCCATCAAGAAATAACCCTTCCGAGAATATGGTATGGGGTACCACTATAGGAGGCAGAGGAAGACTCTCAGTCTTAGGCGAAGCTATAGCTACACTCAAGGACAGGCTCTGGTCATGGGTGCCTTACTGGAAAGGATAAGGAAAATAATAAATCATCAAGGCTATAAGACAGACTAACATCATATATGAAAACTGTTAGGTATTATAAATAACAGAAGAATCATCTACAATGGATTACTATTCTAATACCAATGCTAACAATCATCTCTAGGGTACAGACACTCTACAAGTCATCATATCATTACACTATGAAAGAACTACATATGAATATGCTCTACAAAAACAAAAATATCCCTGCTCTTAAGTTATTTGATGATGGAATACAATTTTATAACAACAGGTGGGTACGATAGAAATGATATGTTTAAAAATCTTCTCAAGGTACAATCGGATAATCATATGCGTCTGTCCAAAATTATGTTACTCAGAATCCTCGCCATGCCAGTAAGCAAGGCTGCGATAAACGGTAGATTCCATAACTGGGGTATGCACCTCTATAATCATGTCATCTAGAATTCTCGCTATGCCGACTAGTATAGCTGCGAGAAATTTCAAATCTCATAACCAAGATATGTACATCCGAAGTCAAGTCTCTACGTTTCTGCCATGCCGGCTAATATGGCTGCGATAAACTCCAGGTTCCATAATCAAGTAGTCATTTTACCATCCCTGTTATTTTCGTCAACATATGTTATCAGAAAATATCGTAACTCAGGCCATAAAAATTTATCTCGATAGGAAAATCAAAATCAACAACGATCCATCAAAAATCAAATTTAACAATGAGGAGTAAGGGTGAACAAAACAAAGGAAGGGATTTAAAATTGAAGTTTAAATAAGATTTTCAAGGGTCGTCCTAGGAATCTCTCAAGAATTTCTAACTGTGATTGAGTATCCTCTCATTCTAACACCTTACTTCCTATATTCTATCACAGGCTCGTAGCAGTACAACTAAGTCGTTGTGCTACTACGATATTGCAATAATACGACTCACGACCTGCATGGGCCACCACCAAAAATGTGTCACGACCCGTACCCAGTGTAGGGGCACGAGAAGTGGGTACGTCCAGCCTATACCACAGTATCGGCGGTAGAACGCTGTCCTAGGTCACATACATCTAACATGATAAGATACATGTACAATGTATACTCTCCAATCGGAGGACAATACAGAAATGTATAGCTCAATCACAACTAAGGTATAAGTACGGTTGTAGGTCCTAAAAAATCAAATTGCACACATCAACAAAGTCATAAAGATCAAGAAATACATCGTTCAAATGAACTGCACAGACATCAGATTGTGCAGCATGCAGATTGTGCACACTCTCAAGCGCACAGGATGACGTGGCAAATCATCATCATTACCTGACACAATCAAATCTTCTGACAGCTGACAGCACGGAGAACGAGGCGACTGTTTATTTAATCGTGCAGCACGGCGCTCGAGCACAGCTGGCAATGCAATCTGTCAGCCTATCTGATGCACAATCCATACTGGCACAATCTATTCTTGTGTAATCCAGAGCCAGCGCAATTCAGGTTGCACACTCTATCAACACAACTGACAGTATATATGTGGCATTCATTCCATCAATTGCTCATTACGTGGCAACCGTCTATGCACGATCATGCGCATTTCAATCAAATGATGCCATGTGTCCAAGACAGTTGGCCCATGATCAGACAACTGCCTGTGCAGTCCATTGTTGCACAATCCAATTCATGCACAATCCATCATGTGCAGTCTAAAATAACTAAAAGTTAGTTATTTTCAGAACTCTATAAATAGAGTTTCAAAGTCTGCATTCAAGGGGATCAGAGATTATAAAATCAGAGATCAGACATTAAAGTTCAGAGAGTTCAGGAGTTCTTGTCCAAGTGTTGCTGCATTCTTTCGAGGCTTTTGCCTTCAAGTCAACTTCAAAGGCTACTATCTTCAAAGTTCACATCGTCCAAGGGATAAAGCAATCGTCTTCTAGATTGGATTCCTACAGTTGTACCTTTCCCAAAATTTTTGTAATCTTTTACAAAGTTTGTATCAATAAAGTTTTATACTTTTTTTTTGCAAACAAAATGGCGACTCTGTTGGGGACGACTTTCTCCTCCGACGAGGAAGTGACAACTCAATATGACGTAGCGTCTATCGAGAAAACGCAGAAGACGCTGGTTGTGAAGGTCAACCAGACAGCCTATGAAGCCATGATCAACTCTAAGACCACTCC
Organism: Iris pallida; assembly: GCA_029216955.1. Classification (NCBI taxonomy): domain Eukaryota; kingdom Viridiplantae; phylum Streptophyta; class Magnoliopsida; order Asparagales; family Iridaceae; genus Iris; species Iris pallida. Next base: position 43,032,632 of record JANAVB010040619.1, read on the forward strand.
TCGTACTGCAACTACTTCTGCCACGAGCAAAGTGCGCCCAGTGTGGGTCTCCAAAACTGCTGCACAGTCCATCAACTCTGTCAGCAAGACTGCTGCGCAGTCTGCCAAGAAGCCTGCTGCACAATCTGCTACACAGTCTACAGTTGCTGCCACTAAGACTGTTGCACAATCTGTCTCAACTACTCATACGCAAGCTGCTGCTGTCAGTGCACAGATGACTTTTTATGCTGCCTTGTCAAAGCATAAGACTCCTCTGCCTCTGGCGCAATTGGCTGCCCATCTTCCTGCACAAACTGATGCTCCAGTAACTAGAGTGTATCCTAAACACTCTGTGGCCAGAACTCCTGATGTGCAAACCACAATGTCTGTGGCCAGAACCAAAAAGTTATCTGCCAAAGACTCTTCTGCACAACCTGCCAGTGCACCATCCACCCATACGCAAACCATGTATGCACAATCCAAGAAAGACAACCTTTTGGCTAATCTTTCTTCTTCTCACAACAAAGGGAAGAGTGCTACTCCTCTCCACCACCCTGCTGCTCTTGCACAATCCACTGGGGGTAGTCCTTTGACTATTCCTCCTTCTTTCAGAATAAAGAAAAAGGCCCTTTGGTCTTTTCCCAAACTTCCTCGTCTCATGACTTGGAAGACAACAGAGGGAAATGCTCTTTAGCTAACCCTTCTTTTCAAAATAAAGGAAAAGGCCCTTTGATCTTTCTCAATCTTCCCCGTTCTTTACCGTAGAAGATCATACTGAATGTGCTCCTGTAAGACCCCTAATTTTTATTTATTTATTTATTTATTTATCTATTTTATTAGACTTAAAAAAAAATTATACAATTTTTGGTTTTATTATTGTTTTTTTATTTTTTTTTATGGCCCGGTTTAGCCAATTCAGTCCGAACTGGGCCTGGACCAAACCCAAGGCCATGTAAGCAGGTAGGGTGACCAAATATGGCCATGTAGACTTATTTTATGTACTTAGAAATATTTTTTAAAACTATTTTAGAGTTTGATGTACAAATTCTAATTATTTAAATATTTGTACAATTATTGGTATTTTATTATTAAATAATATTTTATAATATTGTACATGTTTCGGGACCCTGATAAGGGTGTGTGGTACAGTTCACCCATTGGAGAAATTTTTATTATTTTATTATTACTAAAGTTATTTTGTGAAAATTAAATAGACATTTTATTATTGCTGATATTAATGGATATTATGTGATATTACTATTGTTGCCTTTTATGGCAATTTAAATTTGCGCATATATGTAAAAATATATTTTTGATGCATTATATATATAGTAGATAATATTAAACTTTTATTTAAAATTTGTGGAGATTTAATAACCATGTTTTCCTATTTAAATACTATTTTTATTCTTAGTTGATCTATTAAGGATTGAATTTATATATATATAGATATGCTCAAATATATTAAATAATTGGATAGTTGACTTTTAAATGATATTTGAATTTTTAAATAGATTTTTTTTGGGTATTTATGGATATATATATATATATTTATAAAGTTTGAAAAGATTTAGTAAAAAAAAAGAAAAGAAAAAGAAAAGAAAAAGAAAAGAAAAAGAATAAGAAATAGAAATAGAAAAAGAAATAGAAAAAGAAAAGAAAAAAAAAGAAAGCAAACCCACCCACGTGAGTGGGCGGGCCCCCACCCTCACAAGTTGGCAGCGTACAGCAGAAAGTTTCCGCGAGCAAATGCATGGGTTATAATAACATATTAATAGTAGTATTAGGTTTTCATCCGAACTTGATATATATATAACTCTTTTTACAAGCCTCAAAACCCTAGACTCCCAAAACAAAAATTTTAGCAGAACATACCCTCTTCGTCCTCGACTTCGTTTCACCAGCAACGGAGCTTTGTACGCGACGAACGGAGCTTTAGAAGTCAGCCCCGCGTCACCCACGGAGCAGTTTTCCCACTCCAGGTACCCAACTTTTCCGTTCGATTTCTCTCTCGATTCTAGTCCATTTTTAGAGCCGTAAATTCCTGTAGAAAGCCCTCATGACCCTCTTCAAGATTCCCCAGGTGGATTTTGACATGGCCATCCAACTTGCTCAAAAAATCGAGACGAAGTTGGAGAAAAATCCACTTTTCTGATTTCTGAAAACTGTTTTGAAACGCAAACTTGTCGGCCACTTTTCTCGCTGTTCATTAACCTTTCGTAAAAACTAATTAAACACGTTTGAAGACAACATAACCACGATGGAAACGTAACTGGTAGATTAGTATTTCGATTTATGTGTGGGTATTAATTCCATGTTAAACTTGTAAGAAAAACTGTTTTCTAAAATATTAATTTCTGAAATTTTTGTCCGATACGACGTCGCCCCGACAAACCGGACGACGTGGTCGCGCATTATATGCATCGAAAGACGCGTATGGACGTTGCGGATATGTGGGAACTGGCGGAACTCAGTTTCGTCGCGTGTGTGCGACGAAATCAACGTGTATCCGTCGAAATACCCCGTATCGGCGTTTTGCAAACTTGTCCATAACTTTGTGTACAGTCATCGAATCGAGACGAAACTTGTGCCAACAGGTCCGGATCGAAATTCTGGTCCTGCATGCCAAGTTTGGTTTGTTTCTGAGAAGGTCGAATCGGGACCCACTTTTGGCGGGCCCGCGACCCACTCAAACGGGCGATTTTGTGCACGGCTCCTTGGAATCCAAAATTGGACATACCGTTGAGTTCCTCTCCTCAAACTAAAACCGTAGACATGTAGTTTAACGACTTTAGAGACCATAGACTTCGGCACGCATTTCGATGCAAAGCGGGTCCAACGGCGGACATCGTTTTGACCCGAAATTATGATTTTGCCCCTGTTCCAGAATTTAACTTTTGGACAGGCGTTTCCTAGGTATATCTTTTATTCTAAACTCGTTCGTGATGTTTGTTTCAGCATCCGGAGCTTCTTGTGGATTTTGACTTTCGTGTTGACGATTCTGATTGATGGATTCTTGCTGCTTCTCGCACCACCCTCAGGCAAGATACCTTGCCATTATACTGTTTATATTTAGTTTGCATTTTATTACATATCACTATTCAGTTATTTCCAGTTCTTACTGTTCTTTATTTACTGTCTGCTCAGTGATATTAGATATACTTTGTTATTATCCTTTGACTGCATATGGACTTAGAGTTAAGAGACTACCGTCTGTAGTGTATCGCATATACCTTGACACTGTTGTACCACGAGGATGTGTGAGATGAGTAGCATGTAGAGGTTCTTGTGTGTGGGCTGATCCCCCATGCGCATGCGTTAGGGCTAACTGCTAATAGAGGCATGTTAGGAGACTTAGCAGTTAGTAGAGGTAGATGAGACATGGATGTGACTCAGTTAGACATTGGGTGGGAAGAACAGTTCCTTAACGTATGGGTCCGTATGCACTTTCCTATTACTGATACTGCTGGCCTCTGACATTCGATGAATGTTATGCTTTGAGGTCTCTGGTATCCTGATGGGACCATGCCTGATTTACTGCTACCGAGTCAGATACCCATGCGTTGGAGGTTTGTTCTTAACTGCATGACACAATAGTATGGTTAGATTACCTTGTTGTCGTCTTGTCACTTATTTTGGTTTGTGACATATTATATATTCAGTTTATTATGGCATGTTCTTTGAGTATCTTGTTACGTCCCTCTGAGGACCTGGTTATCTCGCCAGGTGTGTGTTCTTGTATTTCTGCAGGTGCACTAGCTAAGGCCATGACTTGCGCTCTATTCGTCGAGATGTTGCTCTTGGATCGTCATCTCATTGCTCTACCAAATCCCTGTCCTTGTATATTGATTTCTATTAAAATTTGTTGGTAGTGGACTTTGTCTCCGCCCAACGATTGTATACATGACAGATTCAATATTGCTTTTAAATCATTATTATTTCTTGTGGATGAGAATTAGTACCTTGGTTACTGCATTTACAGCTTATGTATATATACGAGGGTCTACATACTTCGTATGTATACAGCTGGCATGATTACGATCTAGTCCTACGTATTTTGGGACTGGGGCGTTACAGCTCCGGCATCAGTCAGTACAAAAACTCTTTCAAACAAGGATTCTTCTTTCCATGTCAAAAGAACTTGTACTGATCAGAGAGGTATTCTGCCTACTCCGGTAGCAGAATTCCAGGATCTTCCAACCCTCAAGATCTCCCGTTCAAGATAGGGAAAACTGCTGGTGTCTCAAACAGAAACCCCTGGGGGTGAGTTTGCTGATTTAAGAACATATCTCAATCGACCAACTTTGGTAAAACGCAAACAGCCAATGCCGAAGACCAAACATCATCAGAAGCAAACTTCCAGGATCAAAAATCCGGACACTTATGCCAATGAAGTAAGTACTTCCCTGTACACTCAGGGGACAAAACATTTGAAGAACCGGAACTATGTTCCGAATGTTATCAAAGAACAAGTCCTTCAAACTTTTGCTCGTCCTATTGCTGTTCCTGATCTCCGAGAACACCTCCAACAAAAGCGGAACAACACTCCAACACTTCCAATTCAACCAAGTGATCATCATCATTGTAAACACAAAGTTGTTATCAAGTGTTGTTGTCAAACAATAAGACAATCTGTCTTCGATCGTCTGAACTTTTCTAACTCTGAACTGATGTCAGAAGATGAAGACGAGGTTTTATACGCCTCCGTCAACATGACTTCCAGAGACACTGGGGGTAGGAAGTGCTCCAAGCACGGGAAGCCTCGCAGGCCAAGCCAAAGGTACTTGGATTTACTCCAAGAATCATCTGAAGGAATATTCCGACATACCCGTTCCCGAGGCCGAAACACAATCGGTCAAAGGAATCTTCAAGATCCTTCTAGTCATCTTCCTCTTTTTCACTCAGGAGATGATTCCTTCTCTGATTACGATGCATACAGCGAAAGCTCAGAACAGACAGTGTCTTCTATTGTACCCAGAGAAGTGACAGCTTACGTTGTCAATGAAGATCCTGATGCTTCCAGTTCAGCTAGTCAAGAACAAAGAATAGCTGCACTAGAAGATAAGCTGAAGACTATGGCTGAAATGGTCGCCAGTATGCATTCCATCATTGTGGCTCGACATACAGCTCCACCTACCGTACTTTCTACAAATCCTGAAATCATAGCATCGTCGGTGCCTGTTAATGTTGGATTGGGGGTAGCATCTTTTCCAGTACCTTCTATACAAGTCCAACCTATACCCAGTCAATCAGGTGCTGGGGGTAGTGCTTATAATGCTGTTCCTCCTCCCAACACTGTGGTTCAGCCTGCTCCTTCTACATCAGTGGAAGATGCCAATGAAGCTGTCAAGCTCCTACGAACTCAATTCGAAGCTTTCAAGGAGAAGGACAACTTGCAAAGGTTGGGGATCAAGCAACCTTACCCAGTTGAATGGAAGGAAGTTCCATTTCCTCCAAAGTACAAGATCCCAACTATCTCGCTGTTTGATGGCAGCACATCTCCCAGTCAGTTTATCAACCACTTTGAGGTTATGACTGTCCAACTTCAACTAAATGATGCTCGTCTTACCAGAGTGTTCGTTAGCTGTTTAGCCGACGTAGCATACGATTGGTATAGAAGCTTGCCCGATGGTTGTATCACCTCCTTCTCTGGTTTAAAGAAAATCTTCTTGGAACAATTTTACGAGGGGCTCAATGACATGACTATATCAGCCCTCAATAAAATTAAACAAAGGCACAATAAAACTGCTGAGAGTTTCATCGAAAGATTTTGCCGAGAAGCTTTGAAAATGCCTCCTGGAACTCCAGCTGCTGTTACTATAGACACCTGTAAGGCAAATCTTCTGCCTATCATTAGCATGTGGACGGGGTCTACCCAGTTCCAAGACTGGCCATCTTTCATTGTCAACGCTAAAGCCGCTGAAGTTAGCGCTGATAAATTCAAACAGCTAGGAGTACAAATATCTAACCCCGACCGGGATGAACATCAAACATCAGGTGGTGGCAATCGCCAGAACAACCGCAAACCAAAAGAAACTTTGAATATCAATTTGAATAAGAACAAAAAATCTTTGGCGGTTAACGTAGCTCCTCCTAGGTCCACTTCTACTCCTTCAGCGCCTCCACCGAGAGAACCTCGTCCCAAAGTAGAGTATTCCTTTGACGAGAATGACACTCTAGTATCTTCGATTGCTTACTCAAAAGCAATAAAATTCAACTTCCAGATCCTAAGAAGCCCGATGAAGTCGGTAAGACTGATCATCCCAAGTACTGTGTCTATCACAGATTCATCGGACATCCCACTCGAGCATGTTATGTGCTAAAAGGCAAAATCCAGGAGCTGGTCAACGCTGGCATCATCACTCTGTAACAAGACGAGAAGACTGTTACTGCAAATATGGTAAAAGTTCAGTTCGGTGATTTTCTACCACAGATGGTGCAACATGGTGTCATTCCTATCTCCAAGGCTACTCTTGAGATTGAGAATCTCCCTCTTCCACAAAGTAAAGATCTTGTCCCCTTGTCTCTTGACAATGGCGAAATTATGTGGATTCATCCGAATCTTGCTTCAGAGTTTGAAGTTCCCTCTTCCTTCAAGAAGAAAGATCGCTCCAAGGGCAAGACAAAGATTTGCAATATGGTGTCTTTTGATCCCACAGTTGATGAAGAAATCTTGCTAGGCACCAGATCAGGGAAAGCCTATCTGAAGGATTACCCCAAAACTCAAGAAAATCCTGCTTCTTCTTCTTCTAAGTCTGTTCCAGTGCAGCCTGTTTCTACCGAGGATGTTCCTACTGCTTCATCACCGGTTGTGATACCCATTCCTCCCAAGCCAACGGTTGTTGACAAAGGCAAACAACAAGTCCGCTTCGATAAACCTTTGTAGAGGATATCTCTTTTCGGACTTGAAAAGCCTTACAACTTTGACATATTAGCTCAATTGGCTAATACACAGGCCCGGTTGTCAATCTTCGAGCTCTTGCGCCTCTCCAAAGAGACTCGGGAAACTCTGAGCGAGGCTCTTATGCAAGCTGAAACCTGCTTAGCTCTTCTGAAGAAGCCAAAATCAGAACCAGTCTCTTGTCTTCATTGTCGTAGTGTGTTGGAGCTAATTCCGAACATCACTTTCACTTAAGATGACATGTTGATGGAAGATAACAGGCACGACCGTCCACTCTACTATACAGGATATGTCGATTCGATGAAAGTCGATCGTATCTTGATAGATCCAGGGTCTGCTCTCAGCATTATGCCAAAAATAATGTTAGATACATTGAAGATCCCAGTGCATAGTCTTTCTAGTACAATAACCACCATTCTCGGTTTCAACCAGGGAAGGAGTGAACCTTTGGGCAAGATTCGTCTAAAACTCCAAATAGACAATCTTCGCACAAAGGTGACCTTCTACATCATTGACAACCGTGGTTGTTCTTATAATGCTCTGTTGGGGAGACCATTTCTACACGAGAATAACATTGTTCCATCAACTCTTCATCAATGTTTCAAATATGTTGATGACAATGGAGAAGTTCAGAAAAAAGTTGCTGATCTCTATCCTTTCAAAGGTATTGAGACATACTGCAATGACGCACGTATGTACAAAGACGAATTCATGAAGGTTGTCCTATCTATAGATACTGAAGAAGAGCAAGAAACAGTGCCTAATAATACCCTCATCATTTCTGTCAAAGGGTGTGTTTCTCGTCCTCAATCTTCCAAGTCACTGGCTATTCACTTGCCAGTCCAGAAGCAATCTATGGATGATGATCATGATCAAAGGGAGCTCACCTCCTCTGAGCCGCTTGTTATTGACTTACGTCATAACAAGGACAAAAAGCAGCTCACTTCTTCTGAGCCGCTTTTTATAGATCTATCTCATAACAAGGAGAAAAGAGAGCTCACCTCCTCTGAGCCGCTTGTTATTGACCTCCGTCGTAACAAAGCTAATCCTCCTCCACGTTCTTCTTCTCTCCCTCTTGTAATCAACCTGACTAAGCCTGCTAAGGCTAAAAGTCCTGCTGTAAATACTAATGTACAAATCAATGAAAAAGCAGCTACTTTCTAGTATACTGATGTCATTTACCATACTAAATACTATTTGGATATGTTAGATAACTATCAGTCATTTACAATGGGAGTTGTGCAATCTCTTCAAACAGAAGTTTTATGTGAACACCCGAAGGATTCATAACGTATTGTTCGTGCTCGTAAGAAAGGCGAACGTCCAATACTTTTTAGTAAAAGACCAGAACAACAATTCAGCTATACGGATGATAGCAAAATTAACGACACGGGGCATCTTCAACTCCGTCGTTACAGTCAACAATCAAAAGACATCGTCCGAAAGATGGGTTACGACTTCAAGAGCAGCCTCAACTACGGTAAGGGTAGGAAGACTCCTCTTCGTATGGCTATTCCAAAGGAAATTCAGATATGTATTACAGCAGGACCAAAAGAGGGCTCGGATATGCTTCTCCTCCGATTTTATCCCCAGCAGGCTCCGAATCTGATAGCGAGGAACGTTCTAACTCTTCTGATTCCAGATCGTGGGATTCTGACACCAGCATCGGTCAAGTTCATCGGCTGACTATATTTTCTAACATGGTCTCTGTCGAACTTCCAGAAGGCTATGACGAGGATGTTAAAGAAAACCCCAAAACAGATCCTTGGGCTCAACGAATGGATACCCAATGGAAACTTCGATTCGAACAACGAGAACCTCCTACTGAAGATCAATTAGTTCAAATTGATGTAGGGAAGAATGGGTCACCTCGTCCTATATTCATCAGCAAGAACCTTCCAGAAATAGACAAGCAAGAATTAATTCTTCTGATTAAAGAATACATTGATGTCTTTGCCTGGAGCTATGAAGACATGCCAGGACTGGACCCTAAAGTCGCTACTCAAAATTGAACATCCTGTCGAATGCAAAACTGGTCAAACAACAACAACGGCATTTCAAGCCAGAAACGATGGACGCAATCGACGATGAAGTCAAGAAGCTCATCGCTTGTGGCTTTATTCGAGAAGAGCAGCATCCTGATTGGGTAGCTAATGTTGTCCCAGTTCTAAAGAAAACCGGCAAAGTTCGAGTCTGCATCGACTTTCGAGATCTAAATGAAGCATGTCCAAAAGATGAATTTCCTCTCCCTATTACGGACGTCATGATCGACAACACCTGCGGGTTCAAAAGAATCTCTTTCATGGATAGATTCTCCGGATACAATCAGATTCGGATGCATCCTGAAGATGAAAAGCATACTTCTTTCCGTACTCCTCGTGGAGTCTACTGCTATACTGTAATGCCATTTGGTCTCAAGAATGCTAGTGCAACATACCAACGAGCAATGAGTACCATCTTTCGAGAACATCTGCGCAAGATCGTCGAATGCTACGTTGACGATATTGCTGTCAAAAGTCGTCTAAAAGAATATCACATTCAAGACTTGAGAACCATCTTCAATCTCATGTGCCAACATCAACTCAAAATGAATCCCACCAAGTCATTCTTGGATGTCTCTAGTGGCAAATTTCTCGGCTTCATCATTACCTCTAAGGGTATACACGTGGATCCCGAGAAGATCAAAGCCATTCAAGAGATGCGTCCTCCACGCAACCTAAAAGAGCTACGAGGATTCCAAGGTCGACTTGCGTACATCAGGAGATTTATTTCAAATCTGTCTGGATACTGCAGACCATTTACTCAACTCATGAAGAAGGGTGTATCTTTCATTTGGACTGAAGAATGTCAACGAGCATTTGACGACATCAAGCGGCATCTCATGAACCCACCAGTCTTAGTACCACCAATCTCTGGCATACCATTCTTAATGTATGTCCGTGCTATGGATCATTCATTGGGTGCTCTACTTGCCCAAAAGAACAAAGAAGGCCATGAACAAGCCATCTACTATCTCAGTCGTACTATGATTGGTGCTGAACACCGTTATAGTCGGGTCGAAAAAGAATGCCTAGCTCTCATATTTGCTGTTCAAAACACTCAGCATTGCATTATTGGCTAAACTATTCATGTCATATCACGAGTTAATCCTCTTCGAGTACTCATGAAGAAATCCAGTACACTCAATTCTCGGCTGGCTACATGGGCCATTTTGCTAGCCCAATATGACATGGTATATGTTCCACAAAAGTCTGTCAAAGGTCAAGCCCTGGCAGATTTCTTAGCGGCTCATCCTGTGCCAGAAACGTCCAAACTCTACGACGAAATTCTAGACGAGACTTTGGAATCTAATACGGTCTCCGAAGAATTTCCTACTTGGCGTCTATTCTTTGACGGTGCATCCAGAATTGGACCCAATGGTGCTATTGTCGCAGGAGTCGGAGATGTCCTCGTCTCTCCCGATGGGTCAGTTATTCAAAGAGCCTACTCCCTAGATAAGCCTTACTCCAACAATGTGGCAGAGTACAATGCTCTACTCATCAGCCTCCAGCTAGCCAAACGACTTGACGTCGAATATCTAGAAGTTTACGGTGACTCTAAGTTGGTTGTTAACCAAGTTAGAGAAACTTATGAAGTTCGCCATCAAGATCTAGTATCTTAATTTGAAGCGGCAATCAACTTAGCTACATCATTCAAAGCCTTCTTCATTGAATATGTACGCCGAGCTTGCAATACTGAGGCAGATGCTTTGGCCAATCTTGCGGCAGTTTTAGCCATCCCCATCAGAAGACAACAAGTAGTGGTCATCTCTAATTGAGAACTGTTTTATGTCGAAAATAATCATAATATTGAGTTCAGTAATCTTACTAAAGTCAATGTTATCAGTGAAGATTGGAGAACTCCCTTCATTGAATTTGTAGTTCATGACATACTCCTTGAAGATCCCAAGGAGGCTACGAGTATCCGTCGGCGGTCTCTGAGGTTCTACTACAATCAGACCACCAAGACTCTCTATCGGTGAACTTATGACGGCCTACTCTTGCGCTGTCTTGCTGGTGAGGAAGCAAAACAAGTACTGCGTGAGGCTCACGATGCTGTTTGTGGAGCACATCAACCCGGTCCTAAGCTACAGGATCGCATCCGACGTATGGGTTATTATTGGCCCTCTATGGTTTTTGACGCCATTGATTATGCAAGGAAGTGTCGAGCTTGTCAAATCCATGCAGATTTCATTCATCAACCATCGGAGTTCCTTCATCCGACAGCTGCTTCCTGGCCTTTCGAAGCTTGGGGCATGGACATCATTGGTCCTATCAATCCTCCTTCTTCTAGAGGACATCGGTTCATACTAGCAATAATCGATTACTTCTCCAAATAGGCTGAAGCTATACCTTTGGCTGAAGTCAAGACTAGCAGTGTCATTAACTTCGTCAAACACCATGTCATCTATCGATTTGGTGTACCTCGACGAATCATCCATGACAATGGACCACAATTCATCAGTCAGAAGTTTATAAGATTCTGTGATGATCACCGAATTGACAATATCGCTTCGACAGCCTATAATCCTGCTGTTAATGGTTTGGCCGAAGCCTTCAACAAAACTATCATCAAGCTCCTCAAGAAGTTTGTATCCACTATCAAACGGAATTGGAGTGAAAAGCTTGGTGAATGTTTATGGGCCTATCGAACTACGGTTCGCAATCCCACAGGTTTTACACCTTTCTCTCTGGTGTACGGTTGTGAAGCAGTTCTCCCTCTAGAACTTCAAATCCTTCTTTAAGGATTGCCATTGCCAATGAACTCACTACAGATAACAATGACCTTCTTCGACTTCAAGAGTTAGAAGCATTCGATGAAAAGCGGTTATTAGCTCAACATCATATTGAGTTGTATCAAGCCCGCATCTCGAAGACTTTTAACCGCAAAGTTAAAGTCAGAGCCTTTCAGCAAGGAGAACTTATTCTAACAGTAAGACGTCCTATGACTATGACTCACTCATGCAAAGGCAAGTTCGATGCGAAGTGGAAGGGACCTTACGTTGTTAGCAAAGTCTTTTCCAATTGAGCCTATCAACTTTCAGAGTTAGATGGTAGAGTTGCAATGATACCTATCAATGGCAAATTTCTCAAGAAATATTATATATAAATGTCACAGAGAATGTATGTAAATAAGATCAAACAATTCATAAATAAAGTTTGATTTTTATTTCATCATAAATGATGTTACATGATATTAAGGAAGGTCATTATTATCCTTCTCAATATTGGGACATGGGCCACTACCGTCCTTATTGAAAACATGATCAGCAAAAGAGTCAAGAACATTCCTGCTGGAGCCGACCAAGAACTTGCAAGCAGCTATCCTCATAGCTTCTTCTTCTTCAGTTTTCCCTGGTTCAAGAAGGAAGTCTAAGATGTCCTTTGGTGGTTTGGGGGCAGATGAACCTTCGCCCGCTGCTATCTGCTTTGGTTGAGCCGGCTCAACTGGGTGTTCTTCAGTACCCGCTTTAACCTTCGGGGTTATCTCAACCTTCTTGGATGCATCTCCGGACGACATCTTTACGTTGAAAAGTGGAAATGATCATTCTTTTCAGATTTCTGTTCCATTTATAGGCGGAGATTCTCAAGACAATAAAATGACACATTCATCTGACGGTTCATCCGTTCATTCATCATCACCTGACGGTTCATCCGTTCATTTATTATCACCTAACGGTTTATCCGTTCACATTCATCTGACAGTTCACCTGTTCATCCACATCTATCTGACGGTTCGCCCGTTCATTTATTATCACTTGACGGTTCGTTCGTTCATCATCATCTGACGGTTTATCCGTTCATTATAACGATTTATTTTCGTTCAATTTTATTTACATCAGTACCTGATCATCCTTGATTAAGTTATCTATTGAAAATAATCATATTCGACAAATTATATTCTGCCACGTCCATATTACCTCTGAGCAGATATAATGAATATAATTATTTTTCTACAAAATCATCAAGAAATATATTATGTCATGTACCTCTGAATATATTTTCTATCGCTATTATTTGTATCTGAATAAGATACGCAAGAAATAATAGAGCCACAATAAAAAAAAATGTCTTTTATTGATCAAAATTTGAGACATTATATGCATAGTGTGAAGAAAGACAAAAAGATACAAAATGATCTTTCTACTAAGACGGAGGCTTTATTAGATTGTTGATCTGTTGTTTTAGAGTCTGCAACCGTTCTTCACGTGATGCCATCACTTTCCTCCTGGCCTCTTCCATTCCCGATTCTTTATTAAAAACGGGCATGGAGACCATTCTGCGAGTGATTTCAGCATTATGTGCTACTACATACTCGTTTCTTTCCTGAGTAAGAGCATCAATTTGTTGGACTGCTGTACGGTGCTCTGTAACTTCATTTTCTAGTTCCTCTTCAAGACGAGCAATCTCCACTCTCAGATCGACAATTCTTTTCTCTCTCTTCTCAGTAGTTGAGATTACCGATTCTAACTTGGAATTATATTCAGCAGCTTTTGTAGTATAAGCATCCAAGAAATTTTGGAGGTTCACTCTTTCAATTGCCGCTGCTTGAGCCATTTGTTCGAACTCGGCTTGCACCAAAGGTTCCACTTCCCCTTTGTTGAGATCTTTATAATTCTTCATAGAGATTTCCATCTCACTTAATATATGTTCAAGGAAGGTAGCCTGAGCTTCATCACCTTGTTCGCGAATGGCATTCACCAAGAAAGAGGTCGGACCTCTAACCATGTAGAAATTTGCATCTTCTTTATCCATCATTCTATTAATCAGTGGTCCTAAGGACTCGAAAAAGCATCTGGTGAATGACTGGATGACAAGCTGATTAGTCGCCAGAGCACCAGGAGTCGCAGCTACTCCTGTTAATGACGAAACTGTAGGACGCTGAATCTCTCGTGTCTGAGCAGCAGGCTCCTTGAATAAGGGAACCAAAGTGGAGCTGGTTGCTCCTCTTGGTTGTTCCTCTGCAAAATCAAATACTGTCAGTTTGCCTGTTATCGACTATTGATAAAGAGAATCAAAAATAAAAGCAGTCTTACCATGGGTGGATTCAGTAACAGGTCTATCATCTGCAGGAACATACTATAACTGAGCAGAAGTAGCTTCAGACGCTACGGCCTGGCTACTCCCTGCTTCAGAGCCACAAGATAAATGGCGGCTACTACTGGCAATTGTCGTTACCAGTACTATGTCCATGCATATTTGAGGAGCAGAAGAGGACCCGGGTTCTGTATGGATAAAAGTAAAGATGTTAGCTATCAAGTTATTTATTAAAAGAAGATCGCTAATTTCATTACAATACCTTTGGGAGCAGTAACTGGAGTTTCCTCCAAATCCACCTCTTCATCAGCAGTCTTCTCTGGAGATCTCAGCACCTCAGCTTCCTTTTCAGGAGTCAAGGTGTCTCAAGGGGATGTCTGGATTTCAACATTTTTTTCTAGATTTTGTGTCTCATCAGCAGCTTCTGATGAGGCGCTTTCCTCATTCTCGCTGTCCTCGGGAACCTCTTCACTGGCAGCATCAGCAGTATGATCAGCTTCTGTTTGATAACCGAAGTCACAGCCATATAAAGCTTCGATCATCAAACGATCTTCTTCTGCAAAGGTTGCTCCAGGGGTAAGAGGAAGTTGAGTAGTCTCTGCTGCAGGTGAGGAAGATTATACGGCATTATGCTCTTTCTCTACAATGTTATTCCTGGGCTCTTCAGCTTCATTTCTCTGGTCCAGCTCTTTCCTCTGCTCAATATTCTCCCTCTGTTCTGGAATAGGAGTCTTATGTCCAGTTTCAAAAATAGGAGTTGGAGAGGGCATAGTGATTCCCGCTGAAGCATCTATCACGATTGAAGACGAAACTTGTCTTCTGCGGACCAACCTTTTCCTTCTATGCAGAGGTCTCTCAGGACTCTCTGCGTCTATTGTCTCGACTTGTTTTTGAACAGAGGTCGGTGTGACACATTTTTCCTGCTGAATCGTCTCGGCCAGCTACCGAGATTGAGATCTGGTTGTAACCTTTTCCGAAGAATGATCCAAGATCAGTTTCTTCTTTGCAGCCGGGACGGAAGGCTCCTCTCTCCTTCTCTTCTTGGCTGGAGATTTAGCAACTTTCAAAAAAACGTGCAGTGGCACGTTAACCTCTTCAGGGAATATAGCGTCCCTCGAAACTTCTAATGGAGCATCCACTGGCTCGTGCACCTCATCATTGGCTGGAAGTGATAGGATGAATCCTCCTTTCCTCAATCTTGTTGCAGACGCGAAGCTATCCGCAAGATTAAAATTCTCTGCAAAAGTGTTCGCTGATGTATAGAACACCGAATAGGTGAACAGCATATGAGGGCCATGACTACTGTTCACCGGCATCGAGAACGTTTCTTTCATATCTCAAGCATTGTAATAAGCCCAAGCTCGGGCTCCATCTATCAAGAAACCTTTTCCTTATAGGCATGTGATGGCATTACCTACGTGGAATTGGTCATATCCAAACTGTCGAGCAAACCGGCTGGGAAGATATGGCTCCAAGAAGCATTCTTCTTCAAATCAATACACCAGGTGGGATGGACGAATTGTCTTCAACCAATTAAAAGCTGTACGACTCAAAGGTTGTATCTTTGAGTCAACCATCTTGGTCGGCATTTGTTCATATCCGGCAGGAGGATAGGTGCAATAGAAGTTCCACCCTTTGCCCAGGTTCAAAGCATATCTGCAATCTCTCAAAGAAGTGTATCTCCACTTTCCTTGAGAGTATCTTCGCAAAACCTACCACCAACTGGTCCCATGTTGGGGTCCATCAAAGTAGGATGGTGCAAAAGTAACCACCCAAACAGATAAGTGTATGGCAATTTGAGCCGAGGAAACTCTTTCTTGTCCTTAGCTTTTAGCATCAAATTGACGTACAGGCGAAGACCGGCGTTCAATCTACATGTCATCGCCGATAAAAGATCCATCTTATAGCCGAAGACTAGTTGAACGGCTGCAAAAAGAACACCACGATGGAAGCGGTCTACAGCACTTGATCCAGGAACAACGAACCGACGGAGCCAGTACGTCAGAAATCCTGCTAATTAGGCTTCTTTTGACATGAATCTATATCCCACTCTCATATAACTCTCGAGAGTGTCCCCTTTCTTTAGAGGAGGATATTGATAATCGTCCTTGATCTTTTCATCCAAATCCCTACTTACCTCCATCAACTTCACCACTTCAGTGCTGCTCAGTGGTTTAAAGAAGTCGGGATGGCAGCTATCATGTTCCTTGGTCTTCTTCTCTTTAATATGGTTGAGGAACGGATAAGGCAACCATTTTGATGAATAGCAGGTATTGGATGTACCGCTTTCATAAAACAGAGAACAGATTTTATAATGACATAGCAGTTCTTCGAAGACTGCTACCATGACTGCGTTCTCTTTTCGAAGTTTGTCCAATTCATCATTAGTTGGGACAAATTCTTCATACGGGGCATCCCCCATCGGCAGGTAAGAGAGGTACTACATCTCATGAAGGGCAAATCCGATCTCTCCGTAGGGAGTCATAAAAGTCCCTGTCATGTAATTGTATCTCTCTGCTAAAGCCAGGAATAGATGTAAATTGGGAGCAAAACCGTAGATAGTGGCATACACTGCTTGATACAAGTTAATTTGTTGAAGTTCGTCTTCAAATTTAGTCAAGATCCAATTTGCTATACAATTCCATCTCTTGAAGTCTGGGTTCACCAGTCCAGTTAATCTGAGGTCTTGATCTGGGTACCTCCCTTCAACCATTGCAAACTCATTTGCGAATATAGAAACTCTTACGGGCATTAACAAAGAAAAAAATTTCGACGGAATACAACCGGGCTTCAAACCTCTGAGCAAGACACTGCATCGTTCTGAAGAACTGTAAAACATGTCTTTCTTGTCAGACCCCTTTTTCACATAAATCTTTCCTGGACGGGCATCCTGAAAAGGTGTGAGATTCCATTCCACTCTCCTCGAATAGCTTGCATGAGCATATCGAGACAAGGGAAGACAGCGGGAGACATCTGGTATAGAGATTGTTCTATCTTTCTGATGGACAATCCGTTCTTCCATCTATGGCCTTGGCTGAGAACTCTTCTCAAAAGCCTCGCCAAACAAAAATAGGGGCTTCTTGTGAATGATGGCATCTACCGACTCCAAGGGTTGTCCATTTATCAGATACAACAGAGTTTTATTATCTTGGGCTACCAAGATAGTTTGGCGGGAAGCTGGCAGATCATACTGTGGATAGTGCACATGGGACAAGTCCTCTTTGTATTCTGATTCTGAAAGAGTCCCTACAAAGTTCTCGTACCCTGGATCTTCTCTGGTATTAACTGCATCAAACAGAGAAAACAAAAATTCAGCATAAGGAAAAATCAAAGATGCGACCATTAGATTGCGTAACCTCAGATTGTGTAAATCATCAGACTGCGCAGCAATCAGATTGTGCAGCAAACAGCAATCAGATTGCGCAGCAAGATAGTCATCAGATTGCTCTGGCATTTTTGCGTAAAACAACAAATTGCGCTGACTTTTGCTAGCACAGTTCAATCGATTGTGCGAGAAATTATTTTTCATAAAAATGAAGAATAAATGGTTTCATGCAACCAAAACCCTAAAAAGGGTGGTACAGTATGATCACATCTCTAAAAAGAGATGGATTCTGAAGAACAGTGAAATCAAAAACCCTAAAAAGAGTTTTGATTGGGTCATCTACCTTCCAATGCGGGATGCACAGTCTCGTGACGAGAAGCACGCCGTGCGACCCTAGCCGAAGACTCGGCGGGGGCCTTGCCTTTGGCAGCGACGGAGGATCGCTTGGGGGCCATAAAGATTCGATGAAGTGGAAAGGAAGGAATAGCTCGAGATTTCTCTCTCAGATCATGAAAACAAAGTAAAGAATGAAATGAATATCGAATAGAACTATTTATAATTTTTTTGAAGAGTAACGGCTGCCTCAGATTGCGCCGACAAAGTCGGACTGATCTATCCGATTGCGCAAACAGCTTAATACATGCTCAATTTGATTGAAATTTCAAAATTCAAAGTATTTTGAAATTTTGAATAAGTTCAACTTTCGAAAACTTTGAAGGGGGTCTTGTAGGTCCTAAAAAAATCAAATTGCACACATCAACAAAGTCATAAAGATCAAGAAATGCATCGTTCAAATAAACTGCGTAGACATCAGATTGCACAGCATGAAGATTGTGAACACTAGACTGCGCACACTCTCAAGTGCGCAAATGACGTGGCAAATCATCATCATTACCTGACACAATCAAATCTTCTGACAGCTGACAGCACGGAGAACGAGGCAACTGTTTGTTTAATCGTGCAGCACGGCACTCGAGGACAGCTGGCAGCATAATCTGTCAGCCTATCTAATGCGCAATCCATACTGGCGTAATCTATTCTTGCACAATCTAGAGCCAGCGCAATTCAGGTTGCGCACTCTATCAACACAACTGACAGTATATATGTGGCATTCATGCCATCAATTGCTCATTACGTGGCAATCGTCTATACATGATCATGCACATTTCAAACAAATGATGCCATGTGTCCAAGACAGTTGGCCCATGATTAGACAACTGCCTGCGCAGTCCATTGTTGTGCAATCCAATTCATGCGCAATCCATCATGCGCAGTCTAAAATAACTAAAAGATAGTTATTTTCAGAACTCTATAAATAGAGTTTCAAAGTCTCCATTAAGGGGATCAGAGATTATAAAATTAGAGATCAGACATTAAAGTTCAGAGAGTTCAGGAGTTCTTGCCCAAGTGCTGCTGCATTCTTCCGAGGCTTTTGCCTTCAAGTCAACTTCAAAGGCTACCATCTTCAAAGTTCACATCGTCCAAGGGATAAAGCAAGCGTCTTCTAGATTGGATTCCTACAGTTGTCCCTTTCCCAGAATTCTTGTTATCTTTTACAAAGTTTGTATCAATAAAGTTTCATACTTTTGTTTTTGCAAACAACGGTAAAATAGATAAGATATGATATAAAGATTACCAAATGAAATACAAACATGAGAATAAGTCTAAGTGTCTAAGATAACAACTCCACAAAACATCCAGAATAACAACAAGATCATAAATATATACATCAATACATCCAAATGAGACAAGACATCAAAATAAGATAGAAGTCTAAGCTAACTAGCTTAAACTATAGGGGTGACATCCTTTACTGCTGATAGATCATGCTAAAAGTCCAAGTCACAGGTGTCATCTATGGTAGCTCCATAATAGGTAGGGCAAAGGTCCTCGTCATCCTCTGTAATATTTTCAACTGGTCCAGTCAGGATAGGAACAAACACAAAATCTCAACAATTCATATCAAGACAGGAATATAAAGCACGCAATAGAGTAAAATACATAAAATGTTGAAAGAAAGTACATGTAGTAAAAGAGAGAGAACTGTAATGTAAATAGCTACTATAAGTAGAGAACTATCAGTGACTATTGATGTAGAGTACAAGATAGACATGTGAAAGGCTTGAATTTGCACATGATTACACTAAAAAGTTTGCACATGATTACGCTACTTTGGAATTGTTCACATGACTGCTTCTACTCTTCTGTACCCCAATCAATACACAAGGATCCAGACAAGTTATGTTATTGTATAATATTTCATATAGGGGCCCATAAATGGGTGCACATGAAGTTATACATGAGGGCTCTGTGAACATGAGAGTACATGAATCACAAGAGTATACATGAATAGTGAAAGCACAGGAGTACATGATGAAAGTGAAACGTACATGACATGATGTACCTGATGCTCCCGAGGGGATAACAACTCAATGTAAAGATCCATATAGTACCAATCTGTGTTAACAACGTGACAGTATTTGTCATTGATTATAAAAGAATAGAACAGTTTTATGGGAGGACTGGACTTTTACTTCACAATACAAACTCGCTCATACAAAGAAAGCCTAGGAATGAAAACCTAGGTACAGCAATCTAAGTACAATTGTTTAGTTTTAATTTTGGGGGTGACGATAGAGGCTCGGGAAAGCGACGGCAGCTCTGCCTTACTCCTTGGACGATCGGACGTAGCCTCGGCTCTGATGAAGAAATGGTCTCGGAGTATGTGGAAAGACTCTTCCGTGCGTGCCTTTATCTCTCTGTGTATCCAGCCAAGGGTCCTCAAGTGCTTTGCTAGGGAATGGCACCTTGCTATTTATAGAGGTGGGGGTGTCATCATTAGGGTTTGCAATGATTTTCTCCTTAAAAAGTTGGCGGCCAATCATCTGGACCATTAATTTTGATTGCAACGCATCTGGGCAATTAATATGGATTGTACCAAATCTTATAGGTAATTAATGTTGATTGCCATAAATTTTGATAAGCTCGGATCTCCTGCCACGTGTTCGATTTGTCTAATCTGATTTGATTTGGGGTAATTATGATGATTGTAACAAATCTGAGTTTGTTATGATTTGTTAGCAGCCATAATTATGAGGGGGATAAGAATGCCACGTGTCTCAGCTGTTGCAAGGACCACCACGTGTCTCAACTGTCTTGAGTGGAATGTACTGATAGAACCGCATGAGTGCGGTTTCTAGGTGAACCGCATACAGGAGCCCCCTACGATCCTAGTCGCATGAAGGTAGCAGCCGTATGAGGGTAGCAGCCGCATGAAGGAGACAGTCGCATGAAGGATACAGCCATATAAAGAGGACAGCCACATGAAGGATACAGCCGCATGAAGAGGACAACCGTATAAAGAGGACAGCTGCATGAAGGATGCAGCCGCATGAAGAGGACAGTCGCATGAAAGATGTAGCCGCATGAAAAGGACAGCCGCATGAAGGATGCAGCCGCATAGGGGTGCTTGGGAATCCTGTCAGTTATAAAAGATTTTTTTTTCCCAAGGGCCACGCCATCATTATTTCAGCTTTATGGCAGAGCTGTCATTCATTACGTCAGAGCTGTCATTCATTGTGTCAGAGCTGTCATCAGAGCAATTAATTGGAAGACTGCTTTATGGCCAGCTATAGAAGCAGACAGCGTATGGCCACGTGTCTTTGCCTGAGCCGTATGGAGCTGTTGGGGAGTTTCGAGCTATATAAAGTTCTGAAGGATTCCTGAGCTGCATAAGGCTCCTTCTGTTTGGAGCCGCATGGGCTTTTCTTGTCCTTTTCCATGCTTCTACAAGATTCCATTCAAAGTTTTCAATTTGCTAAATTAAAATACTTTGAAATAAGAAGCATGGCTGTGTATAAGCTCTTCTGGCGGCAGAGGATATTCTGACCGCATGGACTTTATAGCCTCAAGGACATTCTAGCCGCATGAACTCTTCTGGACGCATGGATCGTTTATGGCCGCATACTGTTCTCTCTGGCACGTAGGCGACATTAATTGCTCTTAATTCGTTATGATTTAGGGCCATCTTTAGGGGTAATCCCAAGAGTCGGTTCATTAAATATTTAGATTTTGTGCTTTGATGAATCTCCTTTATGAGAGAGGACGAAATCCTAGGAGTCGGTTTTGCCTGCAGCACGAGACTCGGAGCATTCATCAATCCACGTGTCTCTCCCTTGGCTTCTTATAAATAAGAGTAATTTAGAGAAAGAAATTCTTTACTCCCCTTTCTAATTTAAGCACTTCTTGCCCTAACTGTCATCCTCTTCTTCTTCTTTCTTCGATCAACAATGGCCCCCAAGTCTTCCAAGGCTGCCTCTGCTGCGACGAAGGGCAAGAAAGCCCTGTTTTTGACTGTGCCGTATAAGGCTGTGCTGAAATGAGCCGCATAAGCTCGTCTGCTATGCAGAACCACATAAGGCTGTGCTAAACTGAACCGCATAAGTCCCTCTGACTTGGGCCGCATAAGGCTGCACTAAACCGAACCGCATAAGCTCCTCTGACTTAGGCCGCATAATACTTCGCTAAACCGAACCGCATAAGCTCCCCAGACTTGGGCCGCATAAGGCTGCACTAAACTGAACCGCATAAAGACTTTCTGAATCGAACCGCATGAAGCCTTCTCAAACAAGACCGCATAAGCCCTGTTTTGGACTGTGCCGCATAAGGCTGTACTGAACTGAGCCGCATAAGCTCGTCTGCTAAGCAGAACCACATAAGGCTGCACTAAACTGAACCGCTAAGTCCCTCTGACTTGGGCCGCATAAGGCTGCACTAAACTGAACCGCATAAGCTCCTCTGACTTAGGCCGCATAATGCTTCGCTAAACCGAACCGCATAAGCTCCTCTGACTTGGGCCGCATAAGGCTGCACTAAACTGAACCGCATAAGCTCCTCTGACTTAGGCCGCATAATGCTCCACTAATCAGGACCGCATAAGCCTACACTAATTAGTGCCGCATAAGCTTATGCTCAAACAGAGCCGCATGAGCACAGAGCCGCGTAAGCTCGTGTTTGAACAAAGTCGCATGAGCTTATATGGACTGGACCTCATGAGCCTAAAATTACTAAGTGGTTTTGTTTAACCATCTTGTAATCTGTCTCTTTCTTTTCTTCTTCAGTGAACTAGTGGGTCATGCGCAATCGACTTTGGGCTATTGATATGACCACATAGTCGAGTATGTGACGAACCAGCTTCCGAAAGAGCCTTTGGAGAGGCTGAATGCTATCAATAAACAGTCCTTCCACTTTCTTTGTACCATGATGAACTTGGGGCAATTGGAAGGAGAATACCTGAAGCCTGCGTTCCTCTTTGGGGATGCTTTATCTATAAAGAACACCTTGGTTCTGGATATGTCGGAGAGCTGGGACTTTATTCTTGACGGAGTGGAGACCCATATCCCTCCGATAGAGTGTTATTTTTCTCTCTCGTGGTTCAACATGTTATCGCAAGACAGAAAGATGGTAGACTCTTTGACCCCAAGCAAGTCAGGGATCTTCGTGGGAAACATCAATTATAATAGGAATCTGGGGTCGGCGTATGTTGGGAGGGAATCGATCAGTAAGTATGTGACGGGACTGGCTCCGGGGACCTTTATAAATGTAACGGGTCCCAACTTCACATTCTCTCAGGCTGATACCTTTTTGAACCAGCTTGCTCGTAAATGGTCGTATCCTGTCGACCGGTTGGCGTTGCTGAACTGGATAAACCCTATCCCTGTATGGGCCAATTTGACCACATGGATTCTGCAGAAGTATGCGACTTTCCTGCATGAGATTGGCCTCTATCATGCCATTCGGGGCACCTGTCATGGTATGTCCATAAATAAGCCATTGTTCATGGTTCTTCTGGAGATGTACAACCGGCAGATGGGAACCTTCTTCACACCGGGAGGGAAGCTGGGACTTGCTCTCCATGAGATGTATGTTATCTCCAAGCTGCCCTAGGAGAAGAAGTTTTTGAAGTGTACACCCCTACGAGCGAAGAGCTCGAAGATTTGGACCGACAGTTCCCGGGCTTTATCACCGTGTATCGAGAATTGTTATGTCATCACAGCATTTGTCATCAGATGGCCATCAAGAAGGATGGCAGCACGGAGGGGAGCACTCCTCACACCTGGTCCTGGGTTTCATATCTCTCTACCCTTGGTGCCTCAGGCCGGGTTTCTTCTCGAGATCCTTAAACCCCAGAGGAGGTTCAACACCAGGTGTCGACTGCCAGGAGGTCGAGGTCCACGGGCGACATTTTTGGGAGTCGAACTGACTCTTTCAGCTATTTTTATCATGGTACTCAGCCACTGTCGGAGAAGGGGCTTTTGGCGGGATTTCTGATAGTGTGGCTACGGAACTGCATAGTCTCCGGAGGGGCAGGTTCTATTGAGAGGATCAGCCGCCACTTCATCCTCTCCGCCAGAAAGTTGGTCTTCGGGGTCAAGCTGACTCTTCTTCCGGCTATGGTGTGCAGCATACACAATGGCCTTCGCGCCTTTTCTTCCACGGTCATCGCCCGTTACACGGCGATGGATTTTGAGCGCATAGAGCTAACATACCATTATCTAATTGGGTGGTTGTTAATGCACAACAGGTCTTTGATGAGGCTTGGAGCGAAAGATAGCGTTACAGTTGATGACGCTTTCATTTTTCGATTCCACCATCAGCTCTGGGAATGCAGCACCATGCCAGCCTGTCGGAGAGCGCTGGCAAGAGTGGACGGATACGACTTTTTTGTGTCCGTACCTTATTTTACTGCTGAAGAAGTGAGGAGTGTACATGTTGATGGTACCGAACCTCCTCTCCTCTTACCTGAGAAAATGCTCCTTTGGCTGCGTAATATCCGTCCAGCGCACCTGGTGTATCGTAACCGCAACCTCGTCTTCCTGGAGGCTTACTTGCCCAGCAGGTTTGCATGCCAGTTCGGGTATAGCTAGTTGTTTTTTGACAGTCCCAGCTCTTGCCTGGGCTTTGAAGGTAGCGTGCTGGATGGTATCACGGTATGGCATTATTATGACACGGTTCATACCCAAACCACCTTTTCAGTCCCTGACGGTGGGGTGCCAAGAGTGATTTTATACATGGCGGCCTTATATCATGTTACGACGAGCAAGCCTTCCATTAATTTCGAACCGAGTACCAGCTTTATTGTGGATACCGGCTTGGCAGAGAAGCCCAAGGGGTCTAAGACGAGGAAGAGGCGGGCGAATGCGGTTCATGTGCCCGACTTGGAGTCCACAATGGCGGATGAAGAGAATAACGAGCAGGAGAAAGATAACTCTTCCTTTTCGGTAGAATATGCTGGGGCGAATCAGCCGCCTGTCGTGCCAGATAAGACGGTGGTGAATCAGCCGCTCGTCGTGCCCGATGAGATGGTGGCGGATCAGCCGCCCGTCGTGCCTGGTCCTTCATGCAAGCAGGGCAGGCGCGTGTCCACTGATGGTGGCAGAACCTACTCTATGAAGCGGGCTGCGATAAGACGCCACGTGATGTTCATTAAAGAGAGAGGTGAAGGTGATGATGCTGCTTCAGAGGTGAATTGAACTACAGCCATCTTTTCCTTTGGTCCTTCTTTTCTCTGAATTGTAGCTTAATCATTTTCTTCTTCTCTCTGTAGGCGTCAGAAGAAAGGGATTTTCTAGAGCCCGCTGATGTTCCTGAAGCTGATCCGGTCATAGCCACTTTGGTTAGTGACCTGTGTACCGAGATCGTTACTGTCGGGGTTCTCCCGGCGATGGCTGAAGTTCCTTCCGTCATGGAGGTTTCCATTCAGGGTGATGTGGACCCTTCTGAGCCAATCTTTGAGGGTGCTGAATTCTAGCCGGGTGATGTGGACCCCACTGCGTCTACCTCCGGGACTGCTGGAGCGGAGGAACCTGCGGCATTTGTCTCGGATGTTGCCGGTAAGGAGGGCACGATCACTGAGATCGAGCCTCAACTTCGCAACCCTCCTCTGGTAAGCTAAGTCATATCTTGTCCAGTGAGGAGGTTTATTCGCTCTACCATCACATCCTTTGGGTTGATATGATTGATAGTTTCTCTGGACATACAGGTCATGCCTCTTTGCTGTCCATGACGGATATTGTCAGGGAAGGCTCTGCTGCCGGGGATCTGGTGGAAGGGAGCGTGCCTTCTCCTCTCTCGATTTATCTCGAGAGGCCTCCCTCCGGATCGAGTTCGGAGATCAGATGGTGGCACAGCCTGGACAGGGAGCAATGGTCCCTTCATCCTCCTCTGCTCGTATGACTTCGGGGGTTGACCTCTCAGCCTTACCGAGTATCCAAGTTCTTCGGGCCGTGGAGGAAGAATTGGCCCTATTCAAGCGTCCTTTCGCTTAGAATTTATCTCCCTTATGGCAGGGGCAGCAAGTTCTGTTGCGTCTTCTTCGACACTGCCAGCCACACTTCCTTTGACGCCATCCTCTACAGAAGTTCTGGATGAGCTATCACAGGATGTGGACGACAGCTTTTACCGCCATCTAAAAAGAGGAGTCGATGCTGCATTAGAGCGGGGGACCCCCTTTGCCCTGGCCCGACAATGCGCTCACGGGCAGATTGAGATTCTTAAAACCCTTCCTGGCGGGGAGGGGATAGATGCGCTTCTGGAGCCCAAGTTGTTAGAGGCTGATCAGCTTGTGGCCCAATTTTGAATGCTGAGGCAAGCTGATCTGTCTGCAGAAATAGATCAGGAGCGGGGCTTCCTCACCACTGCCTTAGAGAAGATAAGGCTTGCACGAGATACGTCCAAGCCGGTCATAATAAAGGACCTTGGTGACCTATCTCTTATGTATGACCAGCTGAGTCGCCGGAGCGAGGTTTGCAGAGCTCAGGAAGCGACCGCTTCCCGTGGAGTAACCGATACAAGGGAGCAGATCTTCGAACTTCATAAGAAGCTGGCCTTCTTGGAGTCTGAGCTTGAAGCTTCCCGTGTAGATAAAGAGTTGATCATTCAGGACGCTGAAAGGGTTTCCCGAGCTTCTGCCAACCTTGAGCCTGCTCTGAAGAAGTTTGAGGATGGCGGGCGGGCTCATGCGCACCTGGAAGACTCGGCGCAGCTGAATCAGGAGGCCGAGCGCCGGGCCAAACAGAGGTTTGAGCGGTCGAATACCCTGTTGAGAGACCGTCTCATGGTATTATGTATCGCCGAACAATAGTCGGCTCTTTTTTTTTTCTTTTGTTTATGATCTTATTTCTTTCTTTTTCCATCTTGTAATAGGGACATAGTCCCAGATAATATAGTACCTCGAATTTTGAATAAATGAGCATGTTTTGACTCATCCTTCATTTCTTGTACTTGTTGTGTTTGTAGCATTTTCTGTCCTACTGGGGACTATTTGTGGACCTGTTACCCTGGGCATACCTTAGTTTTAGGTACGGATAACAAGTTTGAGAGGGATACCTAGAACAACTTTGCGATGAGGTGGCTGTGGAAATTCTTGGTATTTGAAAGAATGCCCGAGAGCAGCTGGATTCCCAAGACATGATAAGAAAAGAGTGGCATGTACTAGAAAACTTAGTACAGCGTTTGTGGTCGACTGCGGACATTTGTGGTCAACAGAGGACATTTGTGGGCCTATTATCCTTGGCGTACTCTGGTTCAAAATATGGATAATAAGATGAGAGAAAATCAACATACTTACTCAGAGGTAATGAGGACGTGGCAAGTATGGGGGTTTTACCACGGGGTCTTCCTACTCTTTGGTAATAAGGACGTGGCAGGAGTGGACTCAGCAGAGGATATTTGTGGTCAATAGTGGATATTTGTGGGCCTATTATCCTTGGCGTACTCCGGTTTTGGGTACGGATAATAAGTTGAGAGGGAACCAACATACTTACTCAGAGGTAATGAGGACGTGGCAAGCATGAGGGTTTCTTCGATGGAGCCTTCCTACTCAGAGGTAATAAGGACGTGGCAGGAGTGGGCTCCATGAAGGGGTACATAGAATGACTCAAAGGTAATGAGGACGTAGAATTTCTATGTAAGGGTGTGATTTGTTTTTGGCGGAAGTAAAACAACTCAGAGGTAACATCGACGTGGTTGTTTCGAGAAATTTGTGGATCTGTTACCCTTTTTTGTGCACTGAAAGTGCGGGTAGTAGATCATGAGGCGGGAGCTCTTTTAGGAAAAAAGTTCAGAGGTACGATCATACATGACTTACTACCTAAAAGACGCGATATAAATTCATCTGGAGTGACCTGAGTGTAAGTTCAGCGGTACCTGCTGGTACATAACTCGACAATCTAGGTTATATGGAGTCAGAATGTAAGTTCAGCGGTACCAGCGGGTACATAACTCAACAATCTGGGATTTGGAGGGTGTCATTTCAGACATAATACTTCTTCAGGAACTTGCCGTTTATGGGCAACATGAGCAAGTCTCCATTTTGATTCGCGAGACGGTAAGTACCGTTAGAGAAGACGGTCTCAATGACAAATGGGCCTTCCCACTTTGGCTAGAATTTGTCGACGGTTTTGTGAGTCATAACCATTGGCCTCCGAACTGCCAGAACGAGATCGCCTACTTGGAATGTTCTGATCTTAACCTTCTTGTTGAAGGCTCCCGAGATACGTGCTTGGTATAGCTCGATTCGTTGTTGAGCTAGTAGGCGCTTTTCATCCAGGGCCTCCAACTTTTGTAGTCGGCGATGGTGATTATCATCTGTTGTCAATCGATAGGTGAGGACGACACGGAGCGAGGGGATTTGAGTCTCCAATGGGAGAACTACTTCACTCCCGTATACCAAGGAGAATGGCGTGTTCCCGATGGCCGTTCATACTGTAGTACGGTACGCCCATAAGCATTCGTCGAGCTTCTCATTCTAGTCGTGCTTGTTTGATGACACGAACTTCTTGAGCAACTTGATGATGGTTTTGTTGAATGCTTTTGCCAACCCATTTGCTGCTGGATTGTATGGCGATGAAGGAACATTCTGGATTCGGTGTTTGTCGCAGAACCGATAGAAGGCATGGCTCGCAAACTACGGACCATTGTCGTAGATGATCCTTCGATGCAGTCCAAAGCGGTAGATTACGTGATGCTTGAGGAAGCTGATCACGTTTGATGTCTTCACTTCTGTAAGTGGATTAGCTTTCGTCCATTTTGAGAAGTAATATGTGACTGCGAGTATGAAACGATGTCCTCGGGACGAAGGTAGAGTGATTAGACCGATGATGTCCATTTCCTATGCTTCGAATGGCCAGGATGCCACCATCGGATGTAGAAACTCGGATGGTTGGTGAATAAAATCTGCATGGACATGACAGGCTTTGCACTTTCGTGCATAGTCTATTGCATCTGCAACCATCGTAGGCCAGTAGTTGCCCATTCGGCAAAGGCGATCTTATAGTTTCGGACTAGGCTGATGGGCCCCACAGACACTGTTATGAGCTTTGTGTACGGCTTCTTTGGCTTCTGTATTTGATAGACACCGAAGCAGTAATCCATCGTAGGACCGTCGATACAGCATTTTCGTCTCTGTATCCTAGAAGAATCTGAGGGAACGCCTTCTGATAGAGGTGGCCTCCTTTGGGTTTTCGGGCAAGATGCCATAGACTACAAAGTCTATGAATGGTTGTCTCCAGTCTGGTGTTTCATCAACCGTCTGAGCAGAATAACTCGCCACAAACTGAACGTTATTCTTGGGACAGACCAGTTCGTGGCCTATCACATCCACCGAGTGATGAACATAGTTCGGAACTGCTATGGAAGCGGCAAGGCCAGCTAAGGCATCGGCTTCGATATTTTAGAGTCTAGGAACGTGTTCTATGAAGAACCCTTCGAACGACGAAATAATGTTGATCGCCATTTGGTGATAGGGGATCATGTCTTCATGGCAGACTTTATATGAACCCCGGATTTGATTGACGATTAATTGTGAATCGTCGTATGCTTCAAGGTATTCTACCCCCGTTCCTTTGTAAGTCGAAGGCCAATGACCAAAGCATTGTACTCGACCACATTGTTTGAACAGGGCTCCGTGAGGGAATAAGCCCGATTGATTACCAACCCGGAGAGGGTTGACTCGTGAGATCACATGTATGGTTTATCCTGTGACATAGTATCGCGTCTTCTGAATGGCGAACACCAGGACGAGGCATTCCTTCTCCACGGCGGTATATCGGTGTTCCGGCCCCATCATCATTCGACTGAGGTAATATATAGCATGCTCATGGCTTGTATCACTGTTTTATGCTAGCAGAGCGTCGAGAGAATGCTCTATCGCTCGTACATAGAACAAGAATGGTTTTCCAGCAACCAGGGCCACCAGGACTGGAGGGTTCGACAAATATTCTTTGATGCTGTTGAAGGAACTTTGGCATTCTTCATCCTATACGAATGAGACGCCCTTCTTCATGAGGTGAGTGAATGGCTGACATCGTCCGAAGAGGTTGTAAATGAACCTCCTGATGTAAGCTAGCCTCCCTTGAAGGCCTCGGAGTTCACGGAGATTTCTCGGGGGATCCATCTCCATGATTGCCTTTGTCTTCTCTAGATCTATATGAATCCCCTGGGCAGTAATGATAAAACCCAGGAATTTTCTACTGGATACGCCAAAGAAGGATTTGGTAGGATTCATCTTCAAGTTGTGCGCTCGTATCAGGTCAAACACTGTCCTCAGATCATGCAGATGATCTTCCTTAGAACGGCTTTTGATGGCGATGTCGTCGACGTAGCATTCCAATGTCTTGCGCTGGTCTCTGAAGATGACACTCATGGCTCTTTGATACGTGGCGCCAGCATTCTTTAAACCAAAGGGCATAACTGTGTAGCAGTATATGCCAATCGGTGTTCGGAATGCTGTGTGCTTCTCGTCGTCGGGAGACATCTTGATTTGGTTGTATCCCGAGAAACCATCCATGAATGATATACGCTCGAAGCTGCAGGTGTTATCGATCATGATGTCCGTGATAGGGAGGGAGAACTCATCTTTAGGACATGCCTCGTTCAGATTGCGGAAGGCGATGTAGATTCGAATCTTTCCATTTTTCTTGAGGACCGGTACTATGTTGGCGACCCAGTCCGAATGTTGTTCCTCATGAATGAAGCCACTGGATATCAGGTTGTTGACTTCGGCTTCGATCGCATTCATAATGTCCGGACGGAAGCGTCGTTGCTGTTTCTTGACCGGTTTTGCGTCCGGACGGATATTGAGCTTGTGAAGTGCAACCTCGGGGTTCAGTCCTGTCATATCTTCGTAGCTCCAGGCGAACACGTCGATGTATTCTCTGACGAGTTGTAGTAGTAATGCTCGCTCCTCGTCCGTCAGATTCTTGCTGACGTATATGGGCTTTGGAGAGAACTCATCACCGAGATCGACTTGTACAACCTTATCCTCGGTGGGAGGCTCTCTTTGTTCGAACCGCTTCTTCCATTATGCATCTACTTGTTGGGCCCACGGCTCTAATTCAAGGAGTTCGGAAATGTCTTCTTCTTCTTCGTAAGCGTCGACGAATGCCATATTGACAGACAAGACTTGCCTGAATACATCCCCGATGCTGATATCTGAATCAGAAGTTGGTGATCCGGTTGAGTGTGAATGCCAGTCGTATTCCTCATCTGAGCTTTCAGGGGTCGTTGCAGGTGTAACATACCCCAGTCCACATCGGGTCTTGTTGTAGTAATCTCATGGTTTCCCGACCGGGACTGGCAACTGTAAAGGTAACCGCCGACCAGTACCGTAGTTCACGCCTGGTATAGTCTCCAGCTCATACCCCTATCTTTGTATGAGGTACTTGGATTGGGAGCTATACAGATAAAGGGGCAGTCACCCGGCGTCCGATTCGAGATTGGCTTCCTCTATTGCGAAGGGCTGTGGATCATTCTTCCGGCCGAAGATGATTGGATGGTCTTCTCACTCGACTATGAAGTAGGCGCCTTCCACGGGAGTAATTTGATTTGCGGGGAGTGCCTATACCGTGTTCCATAGCATACATTGTACAAAGCTTATCAAGCTCGAGGTAGTTCAAAGACAGCCCTTTATTGATAAGGTAAGGTATCTTTTCTAGTAGGATTACATCATCTACGGATGGGACATCAGTATGAGTAGCCACATACTTGGCCAATTCTGGTTCTTCTTTGGCCACCCCCTGTATAACTGAAGACTGAGAGGATGAGTTGGACAGCTTAATCGTCAGGGGTTTCGCTGGTGGGGCAGAACATGGAATCGTTGGCGAACTAGCGACCTCCTGTTTGGTACTTGAAGCTAGGTAGGGAGTTGTTGGCTCGCTAGGAGTCCCCGACTTCGCATTGGGCTGACGATTTATCTTGGAAAGACGTATCGTTATTGGCTTGTCAGAAGGTTTGAGCTTCTCTGTTTGTGGCTGGTCGGCTCTTGGCATCCTGATTATCAGTGGCTCCGTTGTGGGTTTTGGCGCTTGGCCAGACCTTGGTAGTCGGATTATCATTTGCCCCTCTTGTGCCGAGAGACTGATTGCATCCTTACGCAGAGCGGCCGTAAGAGGTACGGTGTTGCCGGGTTTGTGAGCATGAAGATGGATCGTCAGAGGTTCTTCTTATCCCGTTGCTGTCTCAATTTGAGCTAACATATCTCCTTCGATAAGGTGCCTCTTCGACTTTTCGTACAAGCCGGAGTCCGAGTAACAAGACTCGACCCCTTTGAAGGGATCGATGTCGGCAAATTTTATCCTCACGAAGCCGTGCTTGTCGACATACTTGAAGAACTGGTACAGCGTGGAAGGCACGATCATGTAATCATGTATCCAGGGATGCCCCAGAAGAATATTATAGGAAGTGTCCGCATCTATGACATACCAAGTCACTTTCGACTGCAGATCGCCGATTTGGCACTTCAAGCGAATCTTCCCGATCGGGTAGCTCCTGTCCAAATTGAAACCGCTGATGGCGGTGCTTGTCGGCATCAGGCGATGTATGGGAATACGAAGATGGTGCAACAGACTCTTCGGGATGATGCTTATGAAAGAACCGGGATCAATGTGCATTCAATCCACCTTTACGTCACTGATGTATCCAGTGTAATACGACGGACGATCGTGTAGGTTGGTTTTAATGAGCATATCCTGCGGAGTGAAGATGATATTGGGCATTGCACCTGTGCAAGCACTGTTCTGGAGATTTATAGGCGGGCTTTCTCACGTGAGGTTGACCGGAGCCAAATATGCGTCGGTATTCTGGAGTGCATTGCTCAGTGCCACGTGAACATCTTTGGAGAGTCTCAGGAGCTCGTATAATAATAATTTGGTCGTTGTGTTGGCCAATTGTGCCAAGATGTCAAAGTTGTAGGGCCTCTCCAGCCCATGAGGTGCCTCTTTACGGAGGGATTTGTCAAAGCGAGTTTCCTTAGGACTAGGCTTGTCGGTTGTCGGAGTTCAAGAAGGTCCTGGAGCGTCAGCAGTAGCCGACTGATGATCTTCAGTCGAGTTATCCGGTATAGGTTGGGATTGCGCACCCGACCGGGTGACAACGGCTGTGGCTTCTTCGACATCTGCCGAGATTGTACGATAGGATCTGACCTTTCCATCCTTCTTTCTGCCAGTGGAAGGTGGTGTGGGTTGAGTTACTTCAAGTACCAGGTCCAGATGGACCCACATGACCTCCCCTCGGGATGTGGTGAGGGGCACTAGACCAGCAGCCTGATCTCGAGGAGGTAGAAGATTAGCAATCTCCATTGTTGCCCGAGGGACGGGTACTATACCATCTTGATTCTTTGTCGGAGGGAAGCTGCCGAACTGTACTGACATCATGTTGGCTGCCACGGTTACCTCCTCAAAATTGATGGCCATAACCTTCGAATCGATGAGATGTTGAATATATCTCTTCAATTGGAAGCTGTCCTGCGTGACGTGGTGGACGTAACGATGATAATGGCAGTACTTGGGGCTTTCCATCTCGGTCGTCCGAGGTTCCCATCTAGGTGGAGGGAGCTGGATTCTATCTCCTTGTATGAGCATGTCCAAGATGGGCTTGACATGACCGTCCTCGAAGGAGTAAGTCATCTGCAGCCACTGCTTTTCAGCTGGCTTTGATTCAGGTTTATGGGTTGCGTCGGCCACCATAGCCTATTTGTCCTTGTTGTCTCGGTTATTTGAGGAGTTACCGCCGTTGTTGGTGTTGGCATTAGGGCGTTTGCCCTTGTCCACTCCCTCCGAGATGTGTAATCCCAGTTGGCGAGCCTTCTTCAACTTATCTTCGGCGCTAGTGGCACTGATGATGAACGTCTTCCAGTCCTTAAATTGACTTTCACCCATCCAGAGGCTGATTGTTGGGAGCAGTCTCTTTTGAAAAATTTCAATTAAGGAGGAATCCGGACTTCCAGACGGCAACTTCATTGCGGTTTGGCGAAACCGCTCAATATAGTTCCTTGTCAGCTCCTTCTCTCCTTGAACAACATCCATGAGAGTGGACATTGTCACGTCTTGTCCTACTTCGTAGAACCTCTCCAAGAAAATACGCTTGAAGCCGGCAAAGAAATGAATGCAGTTGTCTGGCAGGTTGCGGTACCAGTCGAAGGCGACCCCTTCTAATGCCCCGATGAATAATCGTGTATGGATGGCGTCGTCATAGGGCAAATGGTCGTTTATGACCTCGAAGTAAGTAATGTACCGACTTGCGAAAGTCTTGCCATCATAGGGATTGATGTTGAACGGCTTATATCTTGGTAGGAAAGGGACATCCCTCCATGCAGCAGGGTACGGTTGCCGTATTCTGAGGTCTTGGAAGGTTTCTGGCGCGTGAAACATGGCCCGGATCTCCTGGACCTCTCTTCTTGCCTCCCTGGCCTCATCAGCAGTGGTGGAAGCCAATATTTCAGAAGGATTGTCGTCCGGGTTTGGTGCCGCTGAGTTCGAGTCCGTATTGACCGCGGGATCCAAGTTTGTTTGGCCAGGCGTCCTTCCTTACAGAGTTGGAAGAGCCGCTTTGATTTCGTCTACAGATTTGACCAAGGTACACAATATGGCCTCTAGAGTGTCGATGCATTGGCAATCACTGGAACCGTCTTGATCGTCGTTTGTCATGAATGTCGTCCTTATACGAGCCGAAGTGGAAGGAACGGTGGATGACGTGCCCTCTGAATCATACCCCTATATAGAGAAGTCGTCGGGGTATATTGAAATATTTTCCTCTGGTTCGGACTCAGAAGGAATAGCACCCCCAGCTTCAGAGCTTGTCTCGTCTTGTGAGTCGCGAACATCCTCGGGGACGTCGGTACCGACTGTATCTGTTGGGAGAGTCGTTTCCCCGGGCTCATCTTCTTGGAATACCGGATTGTCGTAGATATTTGGATGAATGCTACCCCAGGTTCCAGCGACCCCCAGTGATGTGGATGATGAATCTCCCAATGTAGTAGATTTCGTCTTTGAACGGGTACCTTGGAAAACTCCGGTGGTAGGCAACCACTTAGATGATAGTTTATTGGTCATAGTAGTTTGAAATCTTAGGGCTGGAGATATTCGTTTTCTTTCCTTTCTCGCTGGCGGAATTCTCTGAGCAGAGTTGCAGGAGACGACGGGAAGCGCCTCATCCTCTGAACTTGGTTGTTGCAGTCTTTGGAAGACGGACCGTCGGTCATCTTGTATTGTCGCGTTATTGCAGCAGCTGTTGACAATGACTTGGGTGAAGTGATATCCGTGGGAGGACTCTTTATTTACCGAGTCCCCTTCTCTTTCCTTGCGTTTGTGAAGGATCACGTCACGCAAGTCAGATGGGTCTCGAGCAACCATTTTTTCTCCCTGGTTGTGGGAAGACTTTTGGGAACCACTCTGTCCGTTTGCCGCCGGGGGCTGGACTCGAGTGGTTCTGTATAACTTTCCATCAGAGGCCCGCATAATAGTAAGCGGAGCGCTCGGACGGTCAGAGGTTAGGACAGTCGACTGAGCTTGCCGAGCTCGCACTGCCCTAGACTTCTTCACTCTAGCGCCTGAGGGCACATAGTAGGAAGAGTCTAAGTGGTGCTGCAGAGAGTCAGACACATTTTCTTGGGATCATGAGAGATCAGGGCTATAGGAGAGGCGGTCGAAGACAGAGCCCGAGCTGCGTGGAGTGGATAATATGCGGCTGGAATCAGCAGTCTTCATGCGGCGGGCAGTCGTGGCCGCATAGGCCTTTTTCATGCGGCTGGAAGTCTCGGCCGCATGAGTTTCCTCCATGCGACTGGAAGTCTCAGCCGCATGGGCCTTCGGTATGCGGCTGACAGTTTTGGCCGCATGAGCATCATGCATACGGCTGGCAATCTTGGCCGCATGAGCATCATGCATGCCGCTGACAGTTTTGGCCGCATGAGGATCATGAACGCGGCTGGCAATCTTGGCCGTATGAGCATCATTTATGCTACTGGTGCCTTTATTCGGCTTCTTCCTGGACCACATAGAGTCCCTCTTTGCCCCTGCAAGTCCAGCATCGTAGTGTCTACCTCTGCCGGACTTGGGGACAGCAGAGTCCTCTATGGCCTGAAGTGGAGCCGTATGAGAGTCACCATTGCCGTCTTGGACAGCAAAGAGTACATCGTCCAGAGCTTGAAAAGGAGCAAATGACTTGGGCCTCCACTCCCTGCGAGCCTTCTTCGTACGGGCTTGCTTATGGATCGGGTCAGCGCTCCCTTCGGAGAGCATTTCTTCAAACGCCTGTTGGTCGAAGCGGACGACCACCTTCTGTTGTGTAGAGCCGAGTTTGGCTGCATCCGATTGTGTCACCAACTTCTCAGCCGTAGAGAAGTTTATCCCCAGCAGAGTCGCCATCGTGTTTGCCATTGATTATAAAAGAACAGAACAGTTTTATGGGAGGACTGGACTTTTACTTCATAATACAAACTCGCTCATACAAAGAAAGCCCAGAAATGAAAACCTAGGTACAGCAATCTAAGTACAATTATTTAGTTTTGATTCTGGGGGGTGACGATAGAGGCTAGGAAAAGCAACGGCAGCTCTGCCTTACTCCTTGGACGATCGGACGTAGCCTCGGCTCTGATGAAGAAATGCTCTCAAAGCGTGTGGGAAGACTCTTCCGTGCGTGCCTTTATCTCTGTGTGTATCCAGCTAGGGGTCCTTAGGTGCTTTGCAAGGGAATGGCACCTTGCTATTTATAGAGGTGGGGGTGTCATCATTAGGGTTTGCAATGATTCCTTCCTTAAAAAGTCGGCTGCCAATCATCTTGACCATTAATTTTGATTGTAATACATCTGGGCAATTAATGTGGATTGTACCAAATCTTATGGGCAATTAATATTGACTGTCATAAATTTTGATAAGCTCGGATCTCCTACCACATGTTCGATTTGTCTGATCTGATTTGATTTGGGGTAATTATGATGATTGTAACAAATCTGAGTTTGTTATGACTTGCTAGCAGCCATAATTCTGAGGGGGATGAGAACGCCACGTGTCTCAGCTGTTGCGAGGACCGCCACGTGTCTCAACTATCTTGAGTGGAATATACTGAAAGAGCCGTATGAGTGCGATTTTTAAGTGAACCGCATACAGGTGTCCCCTACGATCCTAGCCGCATGAAGGTAGCAGCCGCATGAGGGTAGCAGTCGCATGAAGGAGACAGCCGCATGAAGGATGCAGCCGCATAAAGAGGACAGCCACATGAAAGATGCAGCCGCATGAAGAGGACAACCGTATGAAGAGGACAACCGCATGAAGAGGACAGCCGCATGAATGATGCAGCCGCATGAAAAGGACAGCCGCATGAAGGATGCTGTCGCATAGTGGTGCTTCGGACTTGACAGATCCTGTCAATTATAGAAGATTTTCTTTTTTTCCAAGGGGCACGCCATCATTACTTCAGCTTTATGGCAGAGCTGTCATTCATTGCGTCAGAGCTGTCATTCATTGTGTCAGAGCTGTCATCAGAGCAATTAATTGGTAGACTGCTTTATGGCCGGCTGTAGAAGCGGACAGCGTATGGCCATGTGTCTTTACCTGAGCCGTATGGAGCTATTGGGGAGTTTCGAGCCGCATAAAGTTCTGAAGGGTTCCTGAGCCGCATAAGCCTCCTTCTGTTTAAAGCCGCATGGGCTTTTCTTGTCCTTTTCCATGCTTCTACAGACAGCATCAAGTAAAGTAATCTAGAGTAATCCTAACAAGTATGAAATGATCAGAGAATATACTCGCCTGAGATCCTGAATGTCCGATAAGAATAGATGTCCAAATCAGAGTAACTGAGTCCTATTTAAAGCAACACAGGTCACGACATTTCCAGAAAATGTAAACTGAAAATTACAATGCACTCTACATGATTTCTGGGTCATTCTAGACTAAAGTCAACTCATGGTCAACTTGTAACACCCAGTTTTCCAAATGAGGGTATTTTGGTCATTTTAAAATTTTGAGAATTATTTGGAATTATTATGTATTATTTAGATTTATTGGAATTAATGTGATTTTTTATAGATTTTTAATATAATTGATTTTGGTGTTTTAGTTGACTTGACTTATGTTGACCTTGTAAACTAACCTAGTGGCTAACCTAGGTCATGACTAAGTGGTTAGGTTATGAAAACCTAGGTTGACTTAAGTTAGTGAGGTTTGACTCATTGGAATTAATTTGGTGAGAATAGGAGCTAGTTTGATTAAGTAATGGCTTGTGAAGTCACAAGTCATTTTATGACTAATAGGCTTAATGGCCCATAGCCCACACCCATTGAACCAAGCCCTAACCCTAGAAAATCTGACCAGTCCCTATGGTCAGCCCCCCTATTTATATGCTCCTAAAATTAGGGTTGCCTCTTTAGGAAACATTGCCATTTGGAAGAGGTGAGTCCCCATCTTTGTAAATTCTTAGAAAACCCATTTCTTCTCCAAATTCCTTCAAACAAATTGCAATAGAACCTAAATCCAATGTTCTTGCTGTTGGTATTGAGTTTTTACAGGGAGGAATCAATTTGGAGAACTTTTGGTGGTTTGAAGAATCATTTCATTGGGGGCTTTTTGAGAGCTTGTTCACCTATAGGTATAATCCTTTCCTTTGCTCATAAATTTTGTTAAAAATCATTTCTAGGTTGTCCTAACCCTAACCTAACAGTAGGATAGGCTAACCCTAGAATTTGGACCCATTTCGTGTCCGTATCGGACACGTATCAATGTGTCTAGGTTAGTGTTCGACGAAATGCCTCAAAGGGCGGGGCATTTCGTTCGATTTTTGTGATTGTGTTTGAATGGAAAAATCCATTTTTGTCTCGCTTATACATTTCTTGGACACTTAGCACATATTAGCATCGCGTCGTATCCCCACAGACACGCGGATACGCTGTTTCCTCCCACGTGCGCGGGCAGATTTTCTCCCCTGCTGTTCGGGTATGTTTTCTCTGAGCACAGAGGGTTTCAACCCTTGAAACTCGACATGGAGTCGTGTCCATGACTAACACGAGATCCCTAGAGTTTCAGGGACTCTCGTGTCGTGTCGGACACGTTATGGGCTGTGCACGTGCACTGCACTGCGCGGCCCAGTGTGTTGATTTGGTGTTCACTGTTTAATCGTTTTTAATGTTTGTAAATCGTGTTATTAATTAGTAAATAGATCCTAAACTTGATGTTAAGTCTTTGTTCTAATTGTTACATGATTTAACTTTGGTTTTTAATGAGGAGATTGGATTAGAACATGGGATTTTGGCAAATAACTGATACTTCCCGATATATGTCATTTCAGTATTGTCCTAACCTAAATTCCCTGTTTTAATTTATGTTTTCAACTGATTAATAAACCCACATGATTGCTAGTTATGTTAACACAGTTTTTACTTTCGATTTTGGGTTTTGATGTGTTAAGGAGGATTCGAGCTGTTGAGTTGGATTCCTATTGATATTGTATAGGTTGTTCAATGAATGACTGATATGGTTTTCCTATAAAAACCTGAGTTATTCCCAGATTTTTCCCAAACCTGGGAATGATTGTTCATTCACATTAAATTTGTTTTTCCTATACAAACCTGAGATTGGTTCTTTAAATCTTTTTGAATTGGCTCTTGGCTTGTAATCAGGATTTTGATATATGGGATATTAGTATTTGAATTAGGTTTTCCTATTTTTGTTGAACTGAGATTCACTGTTTAATCTGGAAATTGGTTTCCC
Organism: Iris pallida; assembly: GCA_029216955.1. Classification (NCBI taxonomy): domain Eukaryota; kingdom Viridiplantae; phylum Streptophyta; class Magnoliopsida; order Asparagales; family Iridaceae; genus Iris; species Iris pallida. Next base: position 43,071,947 of record JANAVB010040619.1, read on the forward strand.
TTTACATTACATGTGTCAATCTGAGATTTGTTTCCTTAGTTAAACCTAAGAATGGTTCTCTCTTCACTGTAAATGAACGGTTCTTTTTACTGTAAGTTGATTAGGAGGAATGTTTAGTTTCAATTCCTTCATGAACTGATATCTTTCTTCTCACAATTTTTCATTTACTTTCAAAGACCTGAGATTGTGTTAACTGTTTTCTTCCCCCATTCTTAAACTGTTGTCCAGTTCCCTTCATTGGTTTTATATAACTGAGATTCATAATGTGTGAAATCTGAGTTTTAGTTAAGATTGGTTGTTTCTTAACTGATTTTACTTCCCTTTCCTTAACTGTTAATTTCGTAAGAATACAATGTTGGATTGTAATAGACTGTTAACCGAATGTGATTCACTGTTAACCCCTAACCTGAGTTTTCCTGACTCTTATAACTGAGATTTGAATGAATGTGAATATGTTGATTCCTTTTTCCATTCAAAATGGATAACTGTAAACTGGTTTCCCCTTTCCCTATTTCCTGAGAACTCCATTCTCTAACTGTCAAAGGATTTCCAGATTTTCCTTTCCTTCCTTAAAACTAAATTGAATTAATATTGTGTCATTTGTATTGACTGTTAAATGGTTTTCCTATTCCCCTACTGTTTCTAGATTTCTTAGGATACTCATTCCCAGTTTTCACATTTTATATTGTTCACTGTTTTGCCTAATATTGTTCACTATTTTTGCAATAACACTATTTTCAGTTGCCATATGCACACACATTCAAGTGGCCTGCTCTCTCACACTCCACACACACAACTCTCATGTATCATGCTCACCCACACACACAAGTTTATCACTCACTCTCTTGACACACACACTCTTGTATCACACACACACACAAATGTCTCTCTTCACTCACACACTCCATGATCACTCTCTCATTCACTGTTTCTCACTGTTGGGCCTGTCACTCTATGACACCCCCTTGACACACTAATAGGAATCATTCCACACACACACACATACACTGGTACACATTGTGTGCCCCTCTCTCTTTCATGCCTATGTATGTATTGAGGGTATGTGTAGATACCCTATATTGTAGTGTTGTACTTTGTATAGAATAGTTATATATATGAATGTGTGTAAATGTTTTACATATATGTGGTTGTATGGGGTAATGTATAGATAGCCAATATGGGTATATTCTAACTAGATTATAATGTATACCAATATGTGTTTATCTATCTATAGAGAATAACATGTGTGAGTTGTGTCTAGTAGGCTATAGGCTAGATATATGACATGTAGAGATGTATATTGGTAGGCTTGACATCGTATAACCTAGAATAGTCTTGTTAGACCTAGATTAGACTTGGTTGACCTAGTTTGACTTCTAGGGTTGACCAGAGTTGACCAAGAGTTGACTTTGGTCTAGATTGACCTAGATTCATGTAGAACGTATTGTAGTGCATCTTATTACCATTCTGGACTTGTTGTGACTTGTGCTGTTCTAATAGTAGCCAGACACCACTCCTCGGACAGTATATATTCTACAGATTCTCAGGATACAGGCGAGTACATTCTCTGATCATATCATATCTTGTTTAGGACTATATTCCTGCTTTAGATTACTTTACATGATGCTGACACGTTAGAAACACGGATTAGTACTATATGGATCTGGTTGTGTGATGTTATCCCCCTTAGCGGATACATCGGGTATTCGTGTTCGTGTACTTTATCGGGAACATCGTGTACTCTTTGTATTTGTTACATTCATATACGAAACGTATGAATCGTGTATAATCATGTATTCACATGACCTTCGTGTACAATAACATAACGTAACTGGATCCTTGTGTATTAATTGGGGCGGGGGAGTAGAAGTGGTTATGTATTCAACCCAGTAGATTACTCGTATACAACCTCTGTAGATTACTCGTGTATAATATCGTGCCGTCTACATAACCATCTTGTGCTCTGAATCACTAGCACTGTTAGTTCTCTATATATTGTAGCTATTTACTTACAGTTTCTCTTTTTATCATATTATTTCTTCAGATCTTGTATCTTACTCGCTAGCATGTTTATATTTCCTAACCGGTTATGATTTTGTTGAGAAGTATTGTACTCGCTCCTGTCCTGACTGGACCTGTTGAAAATTTTACAGTGAATGATGAGGCTTATTTACCTAGGACTAGTGACTTGGACCTGCTAGCAGTGGATGATACTTCTCTAGATTAGGGTTGTCTTTACTTTCTGGATCACTGTAGTTAGATTCTGGGATATTTCTGAGATATGTACTTATTTAGACACTTAGAACTCTGGGTTGTATCTCTGTGTTTCATTTCTGGATATTTATCTATCTTTCCTTTCATGTTCTATCCTAGATGTGGTTGAGTTATATTCTGTTATGTCACCCCCATTCGGGGAGTATAACTGTAAATTACCCTTATCTGTTAGATATTATTACCTAGGACAGCGTTCTACCGCCGACACTGCGGCGTAGGCTGGGCGTTGTTACGTCCTCGTACCCTCACAGTGGGTGCGGGTCGTGACACAACTCTAGTCAACTATACTAGTCAAACTAGGTCAACTAAGCCATTCTAGGTCTAAACCTAGTCTAACAAGTCTTTCTAGGCCTAACCAAGCTATTCTAGAAATCAAGCACAACCACAAAATAATGCAAGCCATACCAAGTGTGCGTGTGTATATATATATATATATATATATATATATATATATATATATATATATATATAGGGTGAGTTATATATGTAGGGCGACATAGAGATAGTGTCATATAAGTGTGTGAATATGTAATGTGTCAACTGGTTATGTATATAGTGTTAATACATTAGTGTCAAGGGTGTCAACATACACTAAATGTCAACAGTTAACAGAGGGAGGGGGTTATCTCAGGAAAACATGGCAGCAGGGGTTCTAAGTGTTCTGGCAAAATATGGTGTCAAGTGGTTAGGTGTATATGGCAATTGGTGTCAAACATTATAGTGTAGTGCCAAATGTGTCATACACTAGTGTACATGTGTATAGGGTTAATATTTTCTGGTATACAGCAGCATGTTAGTGTCAACAAGTGTCAAAGTGACGTGGTAGTGTCAACTGGACATGGTGTCAAGTATAGCATAAAGTGTAGTAAAGCATGTAGGGTGTGTGGTGAGTGTCAAGGCAAAGTAATGTGAAAGTGTGACAGTAAAGATAATGTGGCATGTTAGAGTGTACAACAAGTGATATAGTGTTAGAGTGAAAAGTGTGTGAACTTAGTGTGGTATCAATTGTGAACTGGTAGAGTGTATCCAAGTGTATAGCAATAGAGTAGTGTGGCATGTTAACAGCAGCATATAGAGGTAATTCTCAGGAAACACATCTATAACCCTCATTCCAGTTCAGTCAATGTACCAATATCAGGAACATTTAGGTACATATATGTTCAGTTCATATACAATGTATCACAACAGGGTTCGAAACCTCATCCCTAATTCAATTCGAACACCACATCATGTCTCAGATATAATACAAGATATCTCAGTTATAATGCAGTTAAAAACATATCAAATTAACACTAATTTATATTTAAAAATCAATTAAAAACCCAGTTTATATCATAGTATCAGAATATTGAACATTCGAACCCAAAACCTAAATTCATGTATCGAAATCCAAACAAACATCAATTTAGTGTGTGATAACATGTCATGCATATATACACGTGTCGCGGAGGTCATCTCATGTCCAAACAACTGGACATTCTCTAAACATGCATAAAACTCACAGACACGAACACTGCATAGAGCAGTCTCGTGCGGCCAGTACGTGGGCTCGTGGATACGACACGAGCCACGACACGTCTCGTGCTTGTGTCCACACGTAGCCCACATATAGGCCTACAAAAACGACACAACACGAGACACTCACGACACGTGTTCGTGTGATACGACACGCGTATCTGGCACAAGTTCACGCACGTTCTGTCACAGTACGAAATCAATGCACTCACGATTTCGTGTCCGACACGACACAAGACACCACGAAACTTTAGGGACACGTTCGCAGACATCGCCCCTACGTGTCCCTTGAGTTTTGTCTCATCTTGTTGCGTGTCGTGTCCGCTGCATGCCTCAAAAAGTAGGACACGGTACAAGGTTGTGTGCGAGCGTGTTCGTATCCAAATTGGATACGGACATAGCACGAGAATCAACTCAGTGCAATACGAATCAAGAGGCCACATATAGATCTATAAAATCATTCAAACAGATTTAAAAAACAGCAATAAAAATCCCTTTGGAGCATTTCAACAAACATCCTGTATTGGACAATGATACATGTCCGATACGCACATCAAAACAAGTCCAATTCCTACCAAACTCACTCTACAGCTAGGGGACACCTAGATGGATGCTTCTATGTAAAAAAATAGAGATTTGAATCAATTTGAGAGATTTTACCTATTAAGAGATCTCAATCAAAAAGCCCCAAAATGAGAAGTCCTCCTCCAATGGCCAAGTGAGCTCCAAACCATGCAAACAAGCCCCCTTCAACCTCTACTCCAGAAATGACCTCCAATGCAAGTGAATGGGATCAATTTAGTGGAGGAATGGTGAGATTTGATGATTTAGGGAAGAACTATTAGGGTTTCTAAAGGGGGATTTCTAAAAGAGGCAAGTGAGCATTAAGAGGCATTATATAGGGGTGTTGGGGTCTCCATATGGTTGTGATGTGGCCGACCGTGTAGGGATTAGGGTTAGGGTTTCTTGGGAAATGGTCATGGGCCTATTGTACTAGCTAGTTGATTCAGCCTTCTAACTAATAGGGCTAACTACCAAGGAGACCCATTCTCTACATGAACCCAAGTCAAGTTGAGTCAACTTAAGTTAGATTAGGGTCCCACACCATTCTACCATGCTAACTAGGTCACCAAAGTCAAAGTCAAACTCTAGGCAAGTTTCCACAGTCTCAATTAGCAAAAGTCAAAAATCACAACACCAATGCAATAAATAATAAAATAATTCACAAAAATCAAAATAACCAAAATACCCCTAGGCTAAAAGTTGCAATTAGTCATCCTAACATAATTAGAGTCCTACTAACTCGTCTAAGTCCATTAGTTAGGTCCCTGTAGAAGCATGGAAAATATTGCTTTTAGTCCCACATCGGAAAGGAGAAGAAGAAAGAGCTTACTCCATTCTATAAATAGAGCCCCCTTACCTCCTTTGAAAAGGGCACCAACTTCTCTTCCCTCCTTCCAAACTTGGACTCTTCCTATTACGCACCTTCGGGTGCTAAGTAGAAGAAGTCTAGGGCAACGCGGGCTCATCGGGCTCAGTCAGCTGTCCCAACCTCTGACCATCAAGAGCGTCCCGCTAAGCGGGCCTCTGATGGAAAGTTGTACAGAGCCGCCTGTGTCCAGCCCCCGGCGGCAAACGGACAGAGTAGTTCTCAAGTGTCTTCCAACAAAGATCGAGGGCAAGTGTTTCTATTAGCCCCCACATCAGGGAGCAAACATGATACCTACGCACTCGTGTGTTCGGGATACCCGGGCCCACAAAGCGAGTGCACGGGCAGATCGAGACATTCCTCATGCGAGTCATGAGACATTCCTCATGCGGCTCGGTCATGAGACGTCCTTCATGCGGCTCGGTCGTGAGACATTCCTCATGCGGCTCGGTCATGAGACGTCCTTCATGCGGCTCGATTATGAGACATTCTTCATGCGGCTCGGTCATGAGACGTCCTTCATGCGGCTCGGTCATGAGACATTCTTCATGCAGCACAGAACCCAGGAAGCTTCATGCGGCTCAAAATCAGACGAGCTTCATGTGGCTCAAGAGTATCATACGGCTCAAAAGTCACCAACATGGACATGCGGCTCAACGCACATAGGCAGCTCGAGTAAACTCCATGCGGCCCAGAGAGAGAGGCCACGTGGTCTTCAAAAACAGCTGTGCCCAACGTGTGGACGCATTTAATGCTCTGACGGCTGACAGACCTGACAAGTGACAGACCTGACATAAAGTTGTCATAATGACTGACACGAAAAGCAGTACTTCGGGAATAAGGAAAATCTTCAAAGTGGCGCTGTCTACCAAAGTTTTGAGGCGAGCTTATGCGGCCAAGAATAAACGAGTTCATGCGGCCAATGCAGAGAAACCTATGCGGTTCAACCATGAAGGTCCCCCATGCGGCTCGGCTATAAAGAGATCCATGCGGCTCGGCCATGAAGACTCTCATGCGGCTCGGCCATGAAGACTTCCATGTGGCTCAGTCATGAACATATACATGCGGCTCGGTCATGACAACCTTCATGCGGTTCGAGTATAGAGACTATTCATGCGGCTCGGTCATGAAATCTTTCATGCGGCTCGATCATGACGACCTTCATGCGGCCCAAACATCGACACTCCTCATGCGGCTCAACGTTGATGACTGGACACGTGTCCTAAAGTCAATCAAATCTTGGGCCAAATCCCAATAACCTGGGACACGTGGCAGAAGAATGAATTAAATTTATTCATTAAGATTCGCAGATGTCAGCAAATCATCATGACGAAGATTTATTGCAATCAGCATTAATTGTTGATGGGATTTGGCATAATCCATATTAACGGCCCAGATCTTTCATGTTCAAGACTAATGGTCCAGATTGGTTAATCATCAGGCCGCCACCACTTTGAGAATGGATAATCATCCAAACCCTATGTAACGCCCCAGTCCCAACATACTTAGGACTAGGTACGTATCCATGCCAGCTGCATATATACGAAGTATACTCCTATATATGGAAACTTCGTATGAACACATAAGCTGTAAAATGCAGTAAACCAAGAGTAATCTAATCTCATCCACAAATAAAAAATAAAAAATATCAAATAATCAACTGTAATAAGTTTTTGCACAATACGTTGGGTGGAGACAAAGTCCACTACCAACTATCTCAAAGAAAAGATACAAGAAGAAGTAGATGATTTAACAAGACTAGCCAAGTGCAATCATCTTCGAAGGGATAGAGGAGATCATGGCCTCGACTAGAATACCTGCAATATCACAGAAGCACACACACCTGGGGAGATAACCAGGTGCTCAGAGGGACGTAACAAGATACAGGAAGAACATGCCATATGAACTGAATATAAATGCACCATAAAATAAAGATAAAGTAAAGGTGTCCAAACCATAACACGGCTCAATATCCCATCATCGAAACAGTAGGCTATCCCTACAACCAAACAAGGACAAGGGGTAACTTACTATTCCACGATGTGACATTTTTCCGTGCCATGATTGAAACATGAAATTTGCTAAGGTCTCCTAACCTTTCTAGTAGGCAATTTAGAAGACATATTGATGTATGGGCAGGTGAAGGCTGACTCCCCCAGGACAAGGTAACAACTCACAATATACACACGTCAATACCAATACTATCAGCCGGCATAACTCAAGGCTAGCGGCCCACGTGACCCTCGGTCCACATAGCTCGAGGCTAGTGACCCTCGCGACTCGACTACTGTAGTACGCAGTTACTACAGCTATTGGATTTGGGGTAGCCCATACATTTCATTGTCTTCTCCCTCCCAAGGACACTAGCAAAAGGTAGTTCGCTAAGACTAGGTCCATATGCATACAAAAGACAAGAAGGAAAAATAACTGAAGCAAAACAAAATGAACTAAAAATAGCAAGTAATGGATCCAACTGAAAACGGATAATAAATATGCAGTAAATAAATAAATAAAGGTGCGTATAATTATAACAGTAAATAAGGCAAGGTATCTTGCCTGAGGGTGGTGTGAGAAGCAGCAACGCCAACAATCAGAATAGTCACCACGAAAGTCAAAATCCACAAGAAGCTCCAGATGCTGAAACAAACATCACGAACGAGTTTGGAATAAAAGATATGCCTAGAAAATGCATGTCCAAAAGTCTAATTCTGGAACAGGGGCAAAATCGTAATTTCGGGTCAAAATGATGTCCGCCATTGGACCCGTCTTGCACCGAAATGCGTGCCAGAACCTACGGTCTCTAAAGTCGTCAAACTATATGTCTACGAATTCAGTTTGAGGAGAGGAACTTAACGGTATGTCCAGTTTTGGATTCCGATGAGCCGTGTACAATTTCGTCCGTTTGAGTGGGTCGCGGGCCCGCCAAAAATGGGTTCCGATTCGACCTTCTCAGAATCGAACCAAACTTGGCACGTTGGACCAAAATTTCGATTCGGTCCTGTTGGCGCAAGTTTTGTCTCGATTCGACGACTGTACACGAAGTTATGGGCAAGTCTACAAAACGCCGATACGGGGGTATCTCGACGGATACGTGTTGATTTCGTCGCGCACACGCGACGAAATTGAGTTCCGTCAGTTCCCACACGTCCGCAACGTCCATACGCGCCTTTCGATGTGTATAGCGTGCGACCACGTCGCCCGATTTGGCGGGACGCACGTCGTATCGGAAGTTTTTATAAAAAAAATCAATAGTTTCAAAACAGTTTTTCATCACTTTGGGAAATCGATTTCTCCGCGTATAGTCGTCGAAATCGGCTTCCGTAAAAAGGATCATGCAGCCATATATGTTGTCTAAAAGTATGTTCAAACAGTTTCTGAAACTTCTACATATCTTGCCTGGATGATGACTTCGAATATCGGTGTTTGCTGATCCTATATGCTGTTTGCAAAAACAGTTTTTTTCTAGTTTTTAACCCGATTTTTCTGGTCGATTGCTTGTCTTTTCCCAAACCTAATTGTTGGGATAACGAGGGGGTCATGTAAGGTTTCTATAGAGACTTTACGAACTAAGAAACGACCTAGTATGTAAAGAGAAGTTGGCTCGAGTAGAGGGGTACCTGACTGCGGTCAGAGAACAGAGGGACCTGTTCTTGCGCCTGTGCTCCGCCGCTGCTGCGCGCGTTTCTGCCCCGCAGTCGGCCGGTGGCGGCGCTGGGGCATTCGCCTGGGCCGGGGGTTGTCGAGGATCTCGGGGTCGAGGTCGCGGCGAAGAGTGGTTAGGGTTTCGAGGGTTCTCTATTGTAGCGTTATATGCATATATACACATAACAGAGTTTAATACTCTGCTGCGGGTTGGACCCTGTGGGCCGGTCATTTAATAGATGTTCCCTTCGGGGAACAGCGTTGTTGTATTTATTATTATTTTTTTTTTTTTTCCTTTTTTTCCTTTCTTTCCGAGACTTCAGTCTCTTTTGCCTTGCGGAATAGGGGGGGGGGGGAACAGAAGAGGCCGGGTTCGGCAGCGGCTTTGCAAGAAAGAGGAACAGTGCTATGCACTGTTCCGTTTCTTCTTCTATTATTTTTTTTTCTCTCCTAAAGGGCTGTGCTGACGTCAGCATGACGTCAGCTACTACTTTTTTTTTTTTTTAAAATTCTAATTCCCTGTGTACTTATATATATATATATATATATATATATATATATATATATATATATATATATATATATATATATATATATATATAATGAATAAAATATTTGAATAAAAATATTTGAGTTAGTAAATATATTCCTATTAAAATAGTTAATGCACCTTTATATTAGTACTATTCAATTATTACTATTAATAATCAAATCTAGCCTTCAAGATACTAAAATAATTTAGAAAGCAAGGTTTAACCATATGTTATATACAAGAAAATATTCAGTATTATCATATAGTAAGTGTTTTAATATCTAACCATAAAAAGACTTGGAAAAATCTCTAACACCAATAGTAATCATATAATTAATATTTTGTAAATATTTACTAGGAGGGACTTTATATACGCATTTAGGTATGAAATCTATCATTAATATTATACAACAAGAAAATAAACCAATAATTTACAATTCATTCTAAAATTGTAAAAATTCAATTTAAGTCGAAAATAAATACCCAAAAATTTGGGGGTTTACACCCTAATGATGCCCCCACTATTATAAATAGCAAGGTGCCATTCCCTTGTAAATAGAGATAATATAGAGAGAGATACAAAAAAAAAAAAAAAAAACCAGAGAAGAATACGTATACACAGAGAGACTTCCCCCATAGTCAGAGAGAGAATATACACAGAGAGAGAAGCCAGGAGAGCAATCAGAGAGAGAGAGAGCAAGAAGGCATTTCTTCGTCAACGATCAAGCAGATCTTCCCCGAGTCAAGGCTGCGTACCGATCGTCCAAGGAGTAAGGCAGAGCGGTCGTCGCTTTCCCGAGCCTCTATCGTCACCCCCCAGAATCTAAAATAAACAATCGTACTTAGACTGCTGTACCTAGGTTTTCGTCCCTAGGCTTTCTTTGTACGAGCGAGTTTGTATTGTGAGTCTAAGTTTAGTCCTCCGATAATTGTTCTGTACTTTTACAATCAATGGCAAACACGATGGCGACTCTGCTGGGGACTAACTTCTCCACGGCTGAGGAGTTGGTGACGCAATCGGACGCAGCCAAACTTGGCTCTACACAACAGAAGATGGTCGTACGCTTCGACCGACAGGCGTTCGAAGAGATGCTCTCTGAAGGTAGCACTGGCCCGATCCAGAAGCGTACCCGCACCATAAAGGCTCGCAAAGAGTGGAGGCCAAAATTATTTGCTCCTCCGCAAGCCCTTGATGGGATGCTCTCTATTGCTCAAGATGGCGAGAAAGACTCCTCTGCGGCCCCACTTCAGACCGTAGACAACTCTGCTGTCCCCAAGTCCGGCAGAAGAAAATACTATGATGCTGGACTTGCAGGGGCAAAGAGGAACTCTACGCGATCCGAGCCGCAGAAGAGTATTAGCCGCAGGGAGAAAGCCCATGCGGCTACAACCGCCGACCGCATAAAGAAAACTCATGCGACCACATCTGTCAGCCGCATAACTTATGCGGCTACAGTTGCCAACCGCACGGATGAGACTCATGCGGCTATTAAAGTCAATCGTTTGCTGAAAACCCATGCGGCCACAGATGCCAACCGCATGCGGTCAGCCTGCACGGTCGTGACTCCTAACCGCATAAAGACTCATCCTACAACAAAAGACAGCCGCATGTAGACAGCCTGCACGGTATCCAATGCTAGTCGCATAGCATCCGTCCCACGCTTCTCTCGATCAGTCTTCGACCGGCTTTCATGCGGTCCTCACTCTGATCATTCTCTGGATGATAATCCAGACTTTGTGGTATTCGACTTAGACTCCTCCTATTACGCACCCACAAGTGCTAAAAGAAGGAAGTCTAGGGCAGCGCGGGCTCATCAAGTCCAGACGACTGCCCCAACCTCTGACTATCGGGGCGTCCCGCTGATTATCATGCGGGCCTCTGATGGAAAGTTGTATAAAACCACTCAAGTCCAGCCCCCGGCGGCAAACAGACAAAGTGGTTCCTCTGACCTGCGTGAGGTTATCCTCCACAAACGCAAGGAAAGAGAAGGAGCTTCAGGGTGTAAAGAGCCCTCACACGGACATCAATGCACCCAGATCATCGTCAACTGCTGTTGCAGCAACGCGGCGGTGACGGAAGACCGGCCATCCGTCTTCCAAAGACTACATCACCCGAGCTCAGAAGACGAGGCACCTCCTGTTGTCTCCTGCAAGTCCGCGCAGAAAGTTCTCGCCAAGGGAAGAGGGAAGAAAACGAGCATCTCCAGCCCAAAGGTGTCAACTACTGCAGCTAAGAAACCGTCGTCTAAAGGGTTATCCTCCACTGGAGTATTTCAACACACCCGTTCGAAGATGAAAATTGCTGCGGTAGGAAGTTCGTCGTCTGCAACATTGGGGGTCGTCGGAACTGGGGGTAGCACTCCTCCAAACATCCACGATAATCCGACATTCCAAGAATACGGACTGGAGGAAGCAAATCCTCCGACGGATACAACAGATACCTACGTCCCCAAGGACATCCTAGACGAAGCAAGCTCCGAAGCCGGAGGTAGTGTTTCTTCCGAGTCTGAACCTGAAGAGAACATCCCCATATATCCTGATGATTTCTTGATGCACGGGTACGACTCGGAGGGTACATCCTCCACCACTCCTTCCGTTACTCTTCATGTGAAGACGGTGTTCATGACAGACAGCAATCAAGGCGGTTTCGGTGATCGCCAGCGCCTCGACACTTTGGAGGCCATATTGCACGCCTTGGTCAAGTCTGTAGACGAGATCAAAGCGGCACTTCCTAATCTGCAGGGGGTGACACCTGGCCAGACAAGCACGGGTCCCCCAATCAACGTAGATTCAAATTCGGCGGCACCGAACCCGGGCAATAATCCTTCCGAAGTAACGGCTCCGACTGCGACAAATGAGACCCGAGAAATAAGGAGAGAAGTTCAAGAGCTCCGAGCCATGTTCCACGCCAGAGAAAACTCTCAAGACTTCAGAATACGGCAACCATATCCTGCTGAATGGAGGGATGTTCCATTCCCACCAAGATATAAGCCGTTCAATATCAACCCCTATGATGGCAAGACCTCAGCAAGTCGGTACATCACTTACTTCGAGGTCACTACCGACCATCTGCCCCATGATGACGCTATCCTGACACGGTTATTCATTGGGGCATTGGAAGGAGTCGCCTTCGATTGGTACCGCAACCTGCCGGACAATTACATCTATTCCTTCGCTGGCTTCAAACGCCTGTTCTTGGAGAGGTTCTATGAGGTAGGACAGGACGTCACGATGTCTACCCTCATGGACGTCATTCAAGGAGAGAAAGAGCTGACGAGGAATTACATTGAGCGGTTTCGTAAAACCGTAATGAAGTTACCATCTGGCAACCCGGACTCCTCCTTGATCGAAATTTGCCAAAAGAGACTACTTCCAACAATCAGTCTCTGGATGGGCGAGAGTCAATTCAAGGACTGGAAGGCTTTTATCATTAGTGCTACAAGTGCCGAAGAACGATTAAAGAAGGCTCGCCAACTGGGATTACATATCTCAGAGGGAGAGAACAAGAGCAAGCGTCCCAACACCACCAACGACAATGGGGGGAGCCCCTCCAACAACCGGGACAACAGAGGCAAGCAGGCTATGGTGGCCGATACAGCCCAGAAGCCTGAGTCGCAACCTGCGGACAAACAATGGCCTCAAATCACTTACTCTTTTAAAGACAGTCACGTCAAGCCTATCTTGGACATGCTCATACAAGGAGATAGGATTCAGCTTCCTCCACCAAGACGGGAGCCTCGGCCAGCTGATCTGGAGAACCCAAAGTTCTGCCATTACCACCGCTACGTCCACCATGCTACGTACGACTGCTACCAACTGAAACGATATATCCAAAACCTCATCGATTCGAACGCTCTGGCCATCGATTTCGAGGAGGTAACCGTGGCAGCCAACATGGTGTCCGTACAATTCGGCAGCTTCCCTCCAACAGAGACCCAGGACGGGGTTATACCCATCCCTCTGGCAACGATGGAGATTGCTAATCTCCTGCCTGCTCAAGCTGCTGGTCTAGTACCCCTCACCACCTCACGAGGGGAAATCATGTGGGTCCATCCGGACCTAGTCCACGAGGTAACTCAGTCCACTCCATCTTCTAAAAAGAAAAGTGGAAAAGTCAGATCCTGTCGTACCACCTCAGCAGATGAAGAGGAAGTCACGGCCGTTGTTACTCGATCTGGAGCACAATCTCAACCTGTGGCTGAAAACTCGACTGATGATCATCCGCCCATTACCACGGATGCTCCGGGACTGGCTCAGCCTTCGACGACCGACAAGCCTAGGCCGAAGGAGACTCGCTTCGACAAATCCCTCCGAAAGGAAACATCTCAGGGGCTGGAGAGGCCCTACAACTTTGACATCTTGGCGCAATTGGCCAATACACCGGCCAAATTGTCCTTATATGAACTCCTGAGGCTCTCAAAGGATGTCCGTACAGCTTTGAGCGATGCACTTCAAAATGCCAATGCGTACCTGGCTCAGGTCAACCTCACGGGAGAAAATCAGCCCGCAGACCTCCAAGACAGTGCCTGTACGGGAGCAATGCCCAACATCGTCTTCACTCCACAAGACATGCTCATCAAGACTAATCTACACGATCGCCCATTATACTACACAGGCTACATCGACGACATAAAGGTGGACCGGATGCACATTGACCCTGGGTCTTCCATAAGCATCATTCCAAAAGGACTACTGTATCATCTTCGCATCCCGATGCATCGCCTAACCCCTACAAACACCGCCATCAGCGGGTTCAATTCGGGCAGGAGCTACCCAATCGAGAAGATCCATCTGAAATGTCAGATTGGCGATCTCCAATCAGAAGTCACATGCTACGTCATAGATGCCGACACTTCATACAACATCCTTTTGGGGCGCCCTTGGATACACGATTACATGATTGTGCCTTCCATGCTACACCAATGCTTCAAATATGTCGACAAGCACGGCTTCGTGAGGACAGAATTTGCTGATATCGATCCCTTCAAAAGGGTCGAATCTTACTACTCGGACTCCTGCTTATACGAAAAGTCGAAGAGGCACCTTGATGAAGGAGACGCACAAACTCATACCGAGACAACTACGGGATCAGAAGGACCCCTGACGATCTACCTCCAAGCTCACAAACCGGGCAAGTCTGCACCCCTTATCGCCACTCTACGGAAGGACGCACTCAGCCTCTCAGCACAGGAGGAGCAAAGGATAATCCGGCTGCCAAGGTCTGGCCAAGTGCCGAGACCCACAACAGGGCCACTAACAATCAGATTACTGAGAGTCGATCAACCCCAAACGGAGAAGCTCAATCCCTCTGATCGGCCACTGACGATACGCCTTCCCAAGAAGGGTCGTCACCCCGATGCAAGGTCTGACACTTCTAGTGAACCAGCCACTCCTCGCTCCTCGTCAAGTGCCAAACTGGGGGTCGCTAGTCCGCCAACAACTCTACGATCTACTCCATCAACTGAACCCCTGATGATCAAGTTGCCCAAATTATCCTCTCAGTCTGCATTTACACAGGGGGTGGCTGAAGAAGAGTTGGAGCTGGCCAAGTATGTGGCTGCTCACACTGAGACTTGCTCATGTTGCCCATCAACGTCAACTTCCTGAAGAAGTATTACGTCCGAAACGACATCCAAAAAAAAAAAATCCCTGATGATTGAGTTATGTACCCCCCTGTACCGCTGAACTCACATTCCGCCTCCAAATTTCCTAGATTGGTGAGTTATGTACCCCCCGGTACCGCTGAACTCACATCCACTCCAGATTATCTAGTCATGTACCCGCTGGTACCACTGAACTCACATCCACATTCTCTCTAGATCACCGAGTCATGTACCTGCTGGTACCGCTGAACTCATATCCACAATATTCCAGATTTTTGAGTCATGTACCCTCTCGTACCGCTGAACTCACCTCCTCCTTCCACAAAAATCCTAAACTACCAAGTCATATACCCGCTGGTACCTTTGAACTTACACTTTGGATTGTCGAGTTATGTACCCACTGGTACCCCTGAACTTACATCCCGGTCACTCTTTTAGGGAGAACGTTATGTATAAACATACCTCTGAACTTTTTTTTCTGGAAGGGATCCTCCCTCATGATCCACTACCCGCACTCCCAGTGCACAAAAAGGGTAACAGATCCACAAATTTCCAAAACGGCCATGTCCTCATTACCTCTGAGTCGTTCCATTTCTGCCAAAAACAAATCACCCCTTTACATAGAACTTCCATGTCCTCATTACCTCTGAGTCGTTCTATGTACCCCTCTTCATTGAGCCCACTCCTGCCATGTCCTCATTACCTCTGAGTGGGAAGGCTCCGTCGAAGAAAACTTCATACTTGCCATGTCCTCATTACCTCTGAGTAAGTATGTCGATTCCCTTTCAACATATTATTTGTACCCACAACCGGAGTATGCCAAAGATAATAGGTCCACAAATATCCTCCGTTGAGTTTTCTCCTGCCATGTCCTCATTACCTCTGAGTAGGAAGATTCTGCGGTGAAACAAAAACCCTCATGCTTGCCATGTCCTTATTACCTCTGAGTAAGTATGTTGGTTCCTTTTCATCCTATTATCCGTATCCTAAGCCAGGGTACGCCAAGGATAATAGGCCCACAAATGTCCTCTGTTGACCACAAATGTCCTCTGTTGACCACAAACGTCCTCTGTTGACCACAAATATCCGCTGTTGACCGCGAATATCTTCCGTGAAGTCTCCCCTGCCATGTCCTCATTACCTCTGAGCAGAAAGATTCTATGATAAAACCCTCATGCTTGCCATGTCCTCATAACCTCTGAGCAAATATGTTGGTTTCCTTTCATCCTATTATCCGTATCCTGAACCAGGGTACGCCAAGGATAATAGGTCCACAAATATCCCTTGCTAAGCTTCTTAGCATAAATCCACCATCTCACCATGCCCCGGGAGCCCAGCTGCTCTACGGCATTCTTTTTCCTAATACCGAGAGCACCCATGACCACTTTGCCATGGCTGTTCCAGATATCCTGACCAAACTTGTTATCCGTACCTAAAACCAAGGTACGCCCAGGGTAACAGGTCCACAAATAATCCTCCAGCAGGTCCAATTCCACAAACACCACAAGTACAAGAAAGAGAAGATGAGTTGATACATGCTCATTTATTCAAAATTCAAAGTACTACATCATCTGGGATCACATCCCTTGACAAAAAGAAAAGAAAAACAGTGAAAGAAAACAGAAAACTGTTCACTGCTCTATGGTATTCTTTCGCCCGATACCAAGAACCTCCATATCCGCCTTACCGCGGAGTTGTCCTAGGCATCCCTATCAAACTTATTATCCGTACCTAAAACCAAGGTATGCCAAGGAAAATAGGCCCACAAATGTCCTCTGCTGACCACAAATGTCGTACTAGGTCCCTTATTACATCCACATCTTTCCTCATCATCACATGCTTTCGGAGCCCAGCTGTTCCATAGCATTCTTTTACCCAATGCATAGAACTTCCATGTTGATAGCACCTCTGAGTTGTTCTATGTATCCTCATTCGAGTTCGCTCCTACCATGTCCATATCACCTCTGAGTAGGAAAGCTCTACCATCAACCTTATATTTACCACGTCCATACCACCTCTGAGTAAATATGATGGTTCCCTCTCTCAACTTATTATCCGTACCTAAAACCAAGGTACGCCAAGGATGATAAGTCCACATAAAATCTCCAGCGGAAGTACCCAAACCTATCATGTCCATGCTACCTTTGATTGGGTTGCCACACCTAAACAAATCTACTTTCTATGCTTCTTATTCAAAGTGTTCCAAATTTGCAATTTAGAAACTTTGAAGGGGGTCCTGTGGAAGCATGGAAAATATTGCTTTTAGTCCCACATCGGAAAGGAGAAGAAGAAAGAGCTTACTCCATTCTATAAATAGAGCCCCCTTACCTCCTTTGAAAAGGGCACCAACTTCTCTTCCCTCCTTCCAAACTTGGACTCTTCCTATTACGCACCTTCGGGTGTTAAGTAGAAGAAGTCTAGGGCAGCGCAGGCTCATCGGGCTCAGTCAGCTGTCCCAACCTCTGACCATCAAGAACGTCCCGCTAAGCGGGCCTTTGATGGAAAGTTGTACAGAGCCGCCTGTGTCCAGCCCCCGGCGGCAAACGGACAGAGTAGTTCTCAAGTGTCTCCCAACAAAGATCGAGGGCAAGTGTTTTTATTAGCCCCCACATCAGGAAGCAAACATGATACCTACGCACTCGTGTGTTCGGGATACCCTGGCCCACAAAGCGAGTGCACGGGCAGATCGAGACATTCCTTATGCGAGTCATGAGACATTCCTCATGCGGCTCGGTCGTGAGACGTCCTTCATGCGGCTCGGTCATGAGACATTCCTCATGCGGCTCGGTCATGAGACGTCCTTTATGCGGCTCGATCATGAGACATTCTTCATGCGGCTCGGTCATGAGACGTCCTTCATGCGGCTCGGTCATGAGACATTCTTCATGCGGCACAGAACCCAGGAAGCTTTATGCGGCTCAAAATCAGACGAGCTTCATGCAGCTCAAGAGTATCATACGGCTCAAAAGTTACCAACATGGACATGCGGCTCAACGCGCATAGGCAGCTCGAGTAAACTCCATGCGGCCCAGAAAAAGAGGCCATGTGGTCTTCAAAAACAGCTGTGCCCAACGTGTGGACGCATTTAATGCTCTGACGGGTGACAGACCTGACATAAAGTTGTCATAATGACTGACACGAAAAGCAGTACTTCGGGAATAAGGAAAATCTTCAAAGTGGCGCTGTCTACCAAAGTTTTGAGGCGAGCTTATGCGGCCAAGAATAAACGAGTTCATGCGGCCAATGCAGAGAAACCTATGCGGTTCAACCATGAAGGTCCCCCATGCAGCTCGGCTATAAAGAGATCCATGCGGCTCGGCCATGAAGACTCTCATGCGGCTCGGCCATGAAGACTCCCATGCGGCTCAGTCATGAACTTATCCATGCGGCTCGGTCATGACAACCTTCATGCGGTTCGAGTATAGAGACTATTCATGCGGCTAGGTCATGAAATCTTTCATGCGGCTCGATCATGACGACCTTCATGCGGCCCAAACATCGACACTCCTCATGCGGCTCAACGTTGATGACTGGACACGTGTCCTAAAGTTAATCAAATCTTGGGCCAAGTCCCAAAAATCTGGGACACGTGGCAGAAGAATGAATTAAATTTATTCATTAAGATTCGCAAATGTCAGCAAATCATCATGAGGAAGATTTATTACAATCAGCATTAATTGTTGATGGGATTTGGCATAATCCATATTAACGGCCCAGATCTTTCATGTTCAAGACTAATGGTCCAGATTGGTTAATCATCAGGCCGTCGCCACTTTGAGAATGGGTAATCATCCAAACCCTAATGATGCCCCCACTATTATAAATAGCAAGGTGCCATTCCCTTGTAAATAGAGATAATATAGAGAGATATAGAAAAAAAAAACCAGAGAAGAATACGTATACACAGAGAGACTTCCCCCATAGTCAGAGAGAGAATATACACAGAGAAAGAAGCCAGGAGAGCAATCAGAGAGAGAGCAAGAAGGCATTTCTTCGTCAACGACCAAGCAGATCTTCCCCGAGTCAAGGCTGCGTACCGATCGTCCAAGGAGTAACGCAGAGCGGCCGTCGCTTTCCCGAGCCTCTATCGTCACCCCCCAGAATCTAAAATAAACAATCGTACTTAGACTGATGTACCTAAGTTTTCGTCCCTAGGCTTTCTTTGTACGAGCGAGTTTGTATTGTGAGTCTAAGTTCAGTCCTCCGATAATTGTTCTGTACTTTTACAATCAATGGCAAATAGTCCCATGGATCATGGTTAGTCTTTGGGCTTAACAATTCTAGGATTGCACTAGTTAAACATCAAAATCACAATTCAATAATTTAAATAGTATTAAAAGAATTAAAAATCATCAAAATCATAACATGATTTAAACCTCATTATTAAAAGACTAAAATTGTAAAAGTTCAAAATTACCCTCATTTAGAAAAGTGGGTGTTACAGGATTGTACCGATGCTCGGCACCAGTCATGGTCCTAATCAGTTAGTAGATTGACTGCTCATGGCCTTCAATGTTTCTTTGGGCTAGCAAAGCGCCAAGAGAATGGTCCATGGCTCGAACGTATAGTAGAAAGGTCCTCCCCACGACCGGTGCTACCAAAACTAAGGGACTGGTGAGATATTTCTTGATGTCGTCGAACGCCCGCTGGCATTCTTTAGTCCAGACATAAGAAACCCCCTTCTTTATTAGCTTGGTGAAGGGTTGGTATCATCCAGAGAGATTTTCTATGAATCTTCTTATGTATGCCAAGAGTCCTTGTAGGCCTCGAAGCTTACGGAGGTTCTTCGGGGGAGCCATGTCTAAGATCGCCTTAGTCTTGTCATGGTCAATATAAATACCCTTAGTTGTGATGATTGTAGAAGCATGAAAAATCTTAGCTGATGATATCCCTTCGTCACAGAGCAGATGATACAAAGGCTCAGTCCAAGTGCTAAAAAGACAAAGCAGATGATATGGAAAGAAGTCCCTTATGTGTCACGTCTACCAAAGTCTAGTACAGACACATCGAGACTACACAAAAAGGACTAATTCTGTTCGTCTACAAAGGATCTGGTACAGGTTCGACATAGCCTAGAAGGGTCTATAAGGGATTTGGTCTTCGTCAAAGTGCATTCCTTCTTCTTCATGCCAGAAGATTGACCTCCATCGAGGCATATTCTAACCTTTTTATGGGCGCAAGCCTCCCAGAAGCATATCAGCCACTCGGCTAAAGCAAGCAGCTTTCTGAAGCAGTCATTGGCCTGAGCCTGCATAGAGTGTAGCAGGTCGTCAGGACCTCGAAGATCCCTCAGACGTCGCCCAGAGTTGAACTCCCTAAGGAGGACATTTACATACTCCTTAAGGGCAATGATGGCTCCTTCTATACAAAGTTCTTCTATAAGAACATGGCCCCTACGAACGAAAAAAGCCTAAACCAGCAGCCAACTTATACAAGGTTGATCGCCGCCCGAAGTTAAGTTTGGAACTTACATGGTAGTGAAGGATGCTATGAAGGATGCCAAGAAGAAGATAGCGACTCTTTAGAGAAGAACTTCCCCTTTATAGGACCGAGAATGGCTCAGAGCGCACGCCACATGGCCGACGGTCATAATTTCCATATTAATGGGATGAACTTAAGACTCAACATGACGAGTGTCAGCCTTAGACCCTTAGAATTCCCTATATTACGGTAGCAATTAAGAGGGAAGTCCTTAAAGAGCGGGTATTTATCGTCCTTTATTCAGAAGCCAAAGCCTTCAAGCCAGAGGCACAGCTACTCGCCTACGCCAACCTCAGAAGCAAGATGGTGGTAGTCTCCGCCCTTTTCTTTGCTTCAGAAACCAATGTTTTCACTCCAGAGGCGCAGCTACCTGCCTGCGCCAACCCCAGACATACAAGGGTGTTATTCCCTTTCCTCCATAGCCAACGCCTTAAAAGTTCAGAGGCGCAGCTACTTACATGCGTCCACATGAGGCGCAGGATGGTGATATGCTCACACCATTTCTATTCCCATGGAACAATCATCTGCCCTGATCTAGAAGTTTAAGTCACTTCTCTACAAGAGACTTGGGAACTTCCACTGCAACCAATGCAAGTTAGTCTGTCGCTCCAAAAGCACAGTAACCTCACCAACCTAAAGCATAAGCCTACTCGTCGCCTATAGCACAATGACTATGTTACTCCAAAACATAGCTTCATCGTTGCTATAAATGCACAGAAGTCTCATCATCATTCGAAGCTAAGTCCACTCGTCGTCTGAAAGCACAGAGGCTCCGTCGTCTCCAGAAGCACGGTTTACTCTTCACTCCAGAAGCACAGCTGTACTTAATACTCCCCAGAGGTGCAGGAAGCATGGGATCGCCCCAATTGGTTTATTTAAACTGCCTCTTACAAAAAAGATTCGGATTAAATCATGATTGATATCATATCAGATTGATTTAAATCTTAGACGAGGATTAATTAGACTCCAAATCTAGGATAAAATCCTAAGATTTACTCAGCTGCATTCGAGCAAGCAAATCGGCACGCGCCACGTGTCACCTCCTTCGATTTATGTTGATAACCACCATAGATCTTGATTGAGGGGAATCTCGATGTCCGCCATGTATCAGCATCGCAGAAACCTATACTGTACAATGACGGAGATTCTTTCATATCTTAGGAACCTTAATACACATCACATATGTGCTCGGTTCTCTATAAAAGGAGAAAAAGAAATGAAGAGAACCTGGATCTAAGAAGGAACAACCACCAACTAACCAACAGAAGAACAACCACCTCCAAGGGATCTTCTTCTCCAGACAGCCTTTTGATCGATGACCCTAGAGTTTCATCAAAGGTGCCAGAGAGCCAGAGCAAGGTTGATTCGTCGTCAGATCATCAACGGAGTAAAGGAGCCGCTGCAGTGCTCGATCTCCACCATCACACTTTCCCAGAAACCTCTTCTCCCTATACTTAGAATATCCTGTTTAGGACTTCCTTTTTTGTACACAGATACCTTATACATTCAATAAATAAAAAAGTTCATCCAACTTTTTATAATATCGAACAAAATGGCGACTCTGCTGGGGACTACCTTCTCCTCCAACGAGAAGGCGGTAATGCAATCTAATGACAACTTGTTCGAATCTTCCCAAGACACGCTGGTCGTACGCTTCGACCAGCAAGCTTTTAAAGATCGTATCTCTGATGAAAAGTCAAAGACTTCGAAGCGGTTCGTACAACAGAAGAGGACTCGACGTGTCTGGAGGCCTAAAGCGGTTGTAGCCAGCAGCACGATGGCAGGAACTGCGTCTCAGGATCCCCTCAACGTCGAAGCCACATAGAAGATTTTGACTACTCAGCCTTATCTCCTTGCCCGATTTCCGTCCTGGGAAAGCATGGCGAGGAAGACGGTGGTTCTTTGGTTGATCAGATAAAGACACGACACCAAAGGAAGCACACACCGGTCCAACCCCTCACGATAGGAGCATTATCGGTAAGAAGATATGTCTTCGACAGAATTACTTTCCCTTCAAGCGAGCCTACGTCAGACTCTGAATACTACTCACCCGCTGGGGGTAGTAGAAAAAAATCCCAGCCGGTTTGTGCTTTGTGTAATAAGCACACGGTACCTATGGCGGACTAGAGGCCCGTATTGACAGTTACACGCACGGCCAACGGAAGGCTATACAAGACTGGCTCTCGTGCTCTGACGCTTCGACTAATCGAACCTTCCTTCCGCCTGAGTACTCATATACGAGAACCAAGCTAGGGGTATATCCTACGAAGAGGGAGCCATACGAGCAGCATTCCTGCAGAAGCGACAAGAGGCTACCCCTCCAGACTCGCTCTGACCATACTCGCGTGCAGCTTCCCTGCACGTACAATGGGGGTATCGTGGCGGAAGATCCGCCCCTCTCCCAAGCGAAAGAAGAATCTGTAGCACATGGCGTACCTAAATCAAGGCACTCTTGCACCCAGATTACTATCAACTACTGCTGCCAGCAGATGGTCGTGCCATCATCGAGCTGACGTTTCGTCTTTCAGAGATTTTACTCCATGTCGGCTACACGCCAGAGGCTCAACAGAGGGTCGATGAGCCATAGAGAAGACAAACCCCGCATCGCCATATGCTACATGGTGTAGGATTCCAGAGCTTTCAAGAAGCCCTTCCAGAATCCTTTCGTGTCGGTCACTAAACCGAAAAGGAGGCCGAAGAGCAGCAAAGCTAAGGTACCCGATGCAGGTATGTTTTAAGATACTCGTTCCAGATCTGTATTGGGTGCCATACCAAATACTGGGGGTAGCCAGCCTCCAACCATGTACAAAAACCATGTGTTCCGATCCGAGGAGGAGCAATACGACACAGATGCCTCTATCGGTGCGGCCAGTCACCAGACTGGGGGTAGAAATCGTGCTGAGTCCGAGGAAGATCACAATCTTACGGTGTATCCTCAAGACAGCGAGGCTCAGGCGTCTGATCCAGAGAGCGAAGGATCTACGGCTCCCTCGACTCATTCTCACACTTGGTCTGTGTTCATGGACAATGGCAACGAGGAAGACAACAATGAAGCTCTCATACGTATCGAAGCCCTTGAGGCAAAGTTAAATACGCTGACGAACACCATGAAGACCCTGTTGTAAAAACCCTAAATTTTCTACTATTTTTTAAATAAATTTGGTAATGATTTTTTTTGTATTGTACATTGTGCGCGAAAATTCACTTTTTAAATTTGCTCGACGAGTGCGATTATGTGCGAGAGTACATATTTTTAGAAAAATATTTTTTTCTATTTTTATGGTTTCAAAATAATTTATATAATAATTATTTTAGCTATATTACCAAAATTTCAAGCTCATTATTTTATTTATTTTATTTATTTTATTTATACAAAGCCTTTCGTTTATAACAATTATTGATAATGTTCTTGTGCATACGTATATATTTCCTAAATATTTTTCTAGTTTATTTTTAGATAAAAATGTAATTTTTGAGATTTATTAATATTAATATTTTATTATTCAAAAAGATATTTAAAAATGTTTATTATTTTTGAAATTATTATTATTGGTATTTTAAAAAATATATTTGGAAGTTATTGTGGCCATTTTAAATTTTGATTTGATTTTATGGATTTAATTTAAATAGTTTAAAGGTAGAATTTATATTTAATTTGAGTCTAGATTATCTAGATTTAAAATTAGAATTTAAATTAAATTTAGATTTGATTTAAATTGAATTATCTAATTTAAATTTTTAGTCCTTATCCAACTGGAATTTCTACATCCTATAAATAGGCAGGTACTCTTCCATATAATTATTCCACAAATTATTCCAAATTCTCCACCATCCACATCATTGCATGCATCATGTCCGTGTCTCAATCTTTTCCACTATTTTCTCCATTACAATTACATTGTCATCTTCTTCGTGTCCACACACGGACACATCATCATCCTTCTCCAATACCAAGCCCTACACATAGAACTCAATTCCTAGCAAACCCAAACCCCTAATCTCAACTCATCTAACCCTAACCCTAACCCAGACAAGATACCTCCCTGGCCGCCACCTAACAGCCAACCCCTGTCCTGGTGCCTCCAGCGCCTTGTCGAGAGCCGCACTTCCAAGCCACCCTCACGAACACCTATCTCCACCATCGACCACCTCCCATCCACCGTGGCCAACAGCCACTACCACCGTCTCCCGACCACCAGACCCACCACCACACGACCCAGCAAAAAGGCCCCGGCCGCACCCAGCCACCCGAGCCCAATCCCTGCCACCGCCACCATCGGCCTAACCACCGCCACCGTCGTTTCCATCATCCCCGCCATATTCCCTCCTCGTCGAAACATCCCGACCACCGCCACTTCCCGGACTCACGGGGTCCACGACCGTCGCACCCAAACCCCCTCATCACCTACACCATAACCGCGGCCATCGTCGCGGCAGCCCACGCCGCCACCACGAAAGAACCCCAAGAAAACCCAAATAAAATTAAACCCCATCACCAACCGGCTTACCTTCGTCGGAGCCGCGCCCGGACGCGACGTCGAGCCTGCCGACCTCCGCCGTATTCCGTCCCTTCGCAGACTTCCTCCGCCGCCGTGCCAGCCTGGCTTCACCCACGACAAACCCCCGCCTGCGACCACGCGTCCGCCTCTTCCGACGCAACGCCCGCCCCGGCCGACGACTCCCAGACCCTCCGTCGCGCTTGACTCCGCACGAGCAAGCTCCGCCGACCGTGGCCGAGAACCCCCTTCCGGCGAACTTCCCGACCGCCTCACCTATCCTCTCCGCCGCCCCCTGTAACGCCCCAGTCCCAAAATATGTAGGACTAAGTACGTAGATATGCCAGTTGTATACATACAAAATACATGGGTCTCGTATGTATACATAAGCTGTAAAATGCAGTAACGCAAGACAAACTAAATCTCATCCACAATGAAAAGAATAATAATATAAATATCAACTCGAATATTTATAATACAATCGTTGGGCGGAGACAAAGTCCACTACCAACTATCTCAATGAAAGAAATGTACAATAAATCGAACGATAAAAATAGCAAGATGAACCAAGCGCAATTGTCTTCGAAGGAATGGAGAAGACCACGGCCTTGGCTAGAATACCTGCGGAAAACATGAACACACACCTGGGAAAAAACCAGGTCCTCAGACGGACGTAGCAAGATACAGGAAGAACAAGCTAATATGAACTGTCAGAATAAAATAATATATAAACTAGACATAAATATGCAAAGGAGATTCTAACCACCTAATATGCAATTTAGAGGACAACTTTCATGCGCATGGGTGGGATTTTAGGCTATGTGTACGTAACTGGCATCCAGTCATCTGTATCCGTCCGTAACGTCCAAAACGTCAGAGGGCATCTGCAAAAATATTGCCACAGTTCCATCCGGAGACTGTGGTTTACCTGTTTGGATTCCCATACGCACTAGCGACTGTCCTCCCCCAATATTTCCCATACTGTTCAAGTCATGTCCATGGCTCGTCCAGTTTTGTAATTGCTTGAGTCTCTAAAACCCTAATCATAGCAGTTACGATCATCTATCCGTCACACGACTTTAGAGAGGGCCAGTCCATAAGTCGTGCCCCTAGCAACATGTCTCCAACCGTGTAGTATAAGTGTCACAGCCAAAGGAAATATAAGGATATCTCCAAACAAAAAGGTAGTCTGCTAACACTAAGTCATCATGCATAAAATAAAATAACGACTAATAAAGTCGCTTGCACCCAAGTATGGCTTGGATGCGCAGTTTATAACAAAGGGAAACTAACAATATGAAACAAAATAAATAATACAGAAAATAAATTATTTGACAGTAAAATTAGCAAGGTATACTTGCCTGTTGCGACGCCTGGTGAGCTGCTTGGTGTGGTGCTATGATCATGTGGCATAGAGTATGACTGCGATGTTACAACTACGCATGACGGCCTCGGATGGCGACACTGACTGCTCCATTAGGTCCAGAGCAGTTGAATTAGCTAAGGTGGATATGAGGACGTACATAATTCACTAGGGCGGGAATTTATGACTGGTCGAGATTAGAAACGGTAATCGAAGGAAAATTTGGGAAACTAATTACATTATTATCATTAAAGTACTTATAGTAGTTGGGAGCCAAAAAATAATATTTTGTAAATACTTAAAATATGGGAAAAATCAATTTAGGCTAAAACTATGCGTTTCGCAAAGATAAATTTTTGATAGCAACCCGTATATTATTAGATAAAACGTTTGAAAGAAAAATATTTAAAAATTATTTTAGGCAACTAAAATGCAGTTAAAATACTACTATAATATTTAGTTCAAATATCGCAAAATAATAATATTGTTAGGCCTTGAATTCCATTTTTTTTAAAATAATATAAAGAAAAGCTTAGTACAATATTTTTGTTACAACATATAAAAATACTAATATATGTATACTTATAATAACAATAATACTTACAAAAATAACACGTAAAATATTATCAATAATACTTAATAAGAATAATAAAAATACTGATAATAATAAAATAATAATAATAAACAGATATTAATAATAATAATAATAATAATATTAATAATAATAATAATAATAATAAATATAAAAAAAAGAAGAAAAGAATACAAAAAAACACAAACAAGAATATCTAAAACAAATAGGCATTCCTTTTTTTTCAGACAGACAGAGAGAGGATGACCGAGTGTGAGAGAGAGAGAAGCGAGAAGAGGGCGGAGAGAGAGACTGAAGAGGGTTCCGAGATGGGTCGGGAGAGGGGCCTTGGAAGCGGGAGCGGAGTTCGGGGGAAGGCGGAGGCGGTCATGGGCGGAGGAAGAGGGAGCTGGGGCGCGCGGGAGGCCGGAGAGGGCCGGCGATCGGTTTGGGGGAAGTCGTCGTCGGCACACACCGGCGGAGAAGGGGGAGAGTGTGCGGGGAGATCGGGCGACGCGGCGGCGCTGGAGCCGAGGCGTCCGGGGATGGCACATGCACGCGTCAGGGAGGCTCAGGCGGCTAGGGCTGACGACGGTCGGCGCGGTGTTCTCGGGCGGCGCGGAGACCAGGACCTGGTGGCGGCGAGGCGAGCATAAGGAGGATGGAGGCCGGCGGGCGGTGGCTGGGTGGAGTCGCCGGTGAACCGAGGTAAGTGCGGCGGTGGTTCTGTAATTTTTTTTTGGTTTTTTGTATGTGGTTGTGGTGATGACGAATTGGGGGGAGGTTGATGGTGGTGGTGACCGGCGTTGGGCTGGAGAGCGGTGGTAAGACGGTGAGGCCACGCGCGGGACAGCGACGGGCGGAGGGTGGATTCTGATGGCGATAATGGTGGTGGTCGGTGCCCCTGGCCGGAGACAGGGCTGAAGGTCTGTGTTGCGATGATGTTTGTGGTTGGCGAGGTCTTGGTGGTCGAAGGAATTGTGGTGGTGCTGAGTCGAGATTGCTTGGGAGACGGCGCCTGGTGCTGCGACTCGAAGTTGGCGACGACAAAAGCGAAGGTCGATGGTGGTTGGAATGATGATGGTTGGTTCGGCAGCGTGGGGTTTACCGCGGTGGTGCGGGTGAGGCTGGCCGGGGTCGAGGCTGAGGCTGTGATGACGGCGGTGTTGGAGAAGACAGGGAGGGCGTAGGGTTAGAAATTGGGTTAGGGTTTGGGAGTATTGTTAGGAATAGGATTTGATGGTGTGTCGGGGGTGTCCGACACTAAGGAGTAATCATGTATATGTAAAATATTGGAATAAGATGGGCTGGAGGGAACATGGACACGGTGCACGAGGGGTTGGGAAATTATTTGTGGAGAAAATTTGGTTTATGGAATTATAGAGGAGTACCTGCCTATTTATAGGATGTGGGAATTCCCAGT
Source organism: Iris pallida (assembly GCA_029216955.1). Classification (NCBI taxonomy): domain Eukaryota; kingdom Viridiplantae; phylum Streptophyta; class Magnoliopsida; order Asparagales; family Iridaceae; genus Iris; species Iris pallida. The sequence continues at coordinate 43,100,276 of JANAVB010040619.1, forward strand.
TGGATACGGATTACCCAATTAGATAATTAGCTACTAATAATTTAAATCCAAATTTTAAATACAAATCCAATCCAAATCCAATTTAAATCTCATTTAAATTCCAACCTTTAGCTTAAAATTAGATAAGATAGATCAAATATAGATAATATTTTAACTACTTAAATAAATCCATAAAATCAAATCAAGATTTAAATTTCCACAAAAATTTCAAAATATGTTTTCCAAAAATACAAATTATAATAATTTCGAAAATAATAAATATTTTTAAAGAACTTTTCGAATAATAAAATATCAGTATTAAATAATTTCGAAAATTATAATATTTATTTAAGTACTAATAGGAAATAATTTCAAACTACATTTTTATTACTTTGGATAAAACAATTTCGAAAGTAAACATAAAAATCAAATATTTAAAATATCTTCTTGCCAAATTATTTTTAATAAAAATAATTATTATATATATTATTTTGATACCATCATTGATAATAAAATCAAAAAGAATATTTTCTAAAATATATATCTTGAACATATTCGCACTCGACGAGAAAATATGAAAAATACAAATTTGCGCGCAACGTAAAATGCAACTACGCGTAAAATACAAAAATTTAAATCAATACCGAATTTAATAAAAAAAAATATATAGTCAAATTTTAGGGGTTTTACATCCTACCCAACTTACAAGAATTTCGTCCTCGAAATAAAAATAAGTAGGAGGGTTTGAGAGGGTACAAGGGTATATCAATGAGGAACTATCAAATCACGACGATCAAAACATAGATTAGAAATCGTGACTTTGAATTGTGGAAATAAATCACGAATTGAGTTTGGGGTGTAATTGATGGTCGTGGGTTAACACAAGAAGAGAAAGATTAATGGTCAATAGAGGGTGGTAAATTGATTTGAGATCAAGGACAGGTGGTTTCCTAGGGGAACATACTCGTCTAGGTTTTCGGGGTGTTAAGGAAGTAATTCTAGTCATTTTTAAATATCAAATGATTAGATGATCAAGAGTCGAAGGGTAGGTCGAATAACTCGAGACGAGGTTGTAAACACAAAGCTTGGTTGATGGCTAACTATAACTATCATGGTCATAGGGGAACACTTGGTTTTTATCTATCAAGTACGAGTGTTCTGTCCTTCCAAATTAAGTGAAGGACAAAACGAATAAGAGTTCGAAGGAGATGTTTATTGAATACGAACACGTGGTTCAAAGACGACTGAATAAATTCAAAGAGAATTGCCAAGGCAGCCGTGGATGAGATTCTAGGGAGCAATCTTAACTATATCTCCACCCACGTATAACGATAAATAAAAGCGAACCAAAGTGCACTCGGTTGATCAGACCATCATGCACCGGTTCTCACTAGACAATATGTTAGTGAGCGCGCGCTCATTAGCATGTGTCTTGAATAAGTTTGATAACGGTTAAACTTGCAAAACTAGGCTATAGTAGCAACATTTAGTCAAGATAGGCACGTGAGATAAATATTGAAAGAGACTAGAATTAATTCGAACTACTTAGGAATCTAAGTCTTATTTGGTGCCTATACAGTCGACTTATTGTCTCCTAGTCTAAGGCTTGGTCGACCAATAAGTTATGGTCTTTAAAAATTTATATCCTAGGCAATCCACTTAGTATCCACTATGGTGAGTCATAAGGACGAAGTCTTAAGCTAGGTCATGAGACATTCTACCCAACTTACAAGAGCTAAACTAGTAGGGTGATGGAACAATGGGTCACGTCCACCTAGTATGGGTTACCTTATTAATCTCTATTAAGCACGAAAGGATAAGAATTCACGGTAGAGGGAATCAAGCAAGATGCAAATCGAGGAGTCAAGCGAGAAGGCAATCAAGTGTGTGGATGAGATCCTAGACTTTAATCCTATCCGCAGGCTTGCTTGGTACGGTAAAGTAACCAAACAATTTATCTAGACCTGCATGGGCCACCACAAAAATATGTAACGCCCCAGTCCCAAAATACGTAGGACTAAGTATGTAGACATGCCAGCTGTATACATACGAAATACATGGGTCTCGTATGTATACATAAGCTGTAAAATACAGTAAAGTAAGACAAACTAAATCTCATCCACAATGAAAAGAATAATAATATAAATATCAACTCGAATATTTATAATACAATCGTTGGGCAGAGACAAAGTCCACTACCAACTATCTCAATGAAAGAAATGTACAATAAATCGAACGATAAAAATAGCAAGACGAACCAAGCACAATTGTCTTCGAAGGAATGGAGAAGACCACGGCCTTGGCTAGAATACCTGCAGAAAACATAAACACACACCTGGGGAAAAACTAGGTCCTCAGATGGACGTAGTAAGATACAGAAAGAACAAGCTAATATGAACTGTCAGAATAAAATAATATATAAACTAGACATAAATATGCAAAGGAGATTCTAACCGCCTAATGTGCAATTTAGAGGACAACTTTCATGCGCATGGGTGGGATTTTAGGCTATGTGTACGTAACTGGCATCCAGTCATCTGTATCCGTCCGTAACGTCCAAAACGTCAGAGGGCATCTGCAAAAATATTGCCACAGTTCCATCCGGAGACTGTGGTTTACCTGTTTGGATTCCCATACGCACTAGCGACTGTCCTCCCCCAATATTTCCTACACTGTTCAAGTCATGTCCATGGCTCGTCCAGTTTTGTAACTGCTTGAGTCTCTAAAACCCTAATCATAGCAGTTACAATCATCTATCCGTCACACGACTTTAGAGAGGGCCAGTCCATAAGTCGTGCCCCTAGCAACATGTCTCCAACCGTGTAGTATAAGTGTCACAGCCAAAGGAAATATAAGGATATCTCCAAACAAAAAGGTAGTCTGCTAACACTAAGTCATCATGCATAAATAAAATAACGACTAATAAAGTCGCTTGCACCCAAGTATGGCTTGGACGCGCAGTTTATAACAAAGGGAAACTAACAATATGAAACAAAATAAATAATACAGAAAATAAATAATTTGACAGTAAAATTAGCAAGGTATACTTGCCTGTTGCGACGCCTGGTGAGCTGCTTGGTGTGGTGCTATGATCATGTGGCATAGAGTATGACTGCGATGTTACAACTACGCATGACGGCCTCGGATGGCGACACTGACTGCTCCATTAGGTCCAGAGCAGTTGAATTAGCTAAGGTGGATATGAGGACGTACAGAATTTACTAGGGCGGGAATTTATGACTGGTCGAGATTAGAAACGGTAATCGAAGGAAAATTTGGGAAACTAATTACATTATTATCATTAAAGTACTTATAGTAGTTGGGAGCCAAAAAATAATATTTTGTAAATACTTAAAATATGGAAAAAATCGATTTAGGCTAAAACTATGCGTTTCGCAAAGATAAATTTTTGATAGCAACCCGTATATTATTAGATAAAACGTTTAAAAGAAAAATATTTAAAAATTATTTTAGGCAACTAAAATACAGTTAAAATACTACTATAATATTTAGTTCAAATATCGCAAAATAATAATATTGTTAGGCCTTGAATTCCATTTTTTTAAATAATATAGAGAAAAGCTTAGTACAATATTTTTGTTACAACATAATATAAAAATACTAATATATGTATACTTATAATAACAATAATACTTACAAAAATAACACGTAAAATATTATCAATAATACTTAATAAGAATAATAAAAATACTGATAATAATAAAATAATAATAATAAACAGATATTAATAATAATAATAATAATAATAATAATAATAATAAATATAAAAAAAAGAAGAAAAGAATACCAAAAAAACACAAACAAGAATATCTAAAACAAATAGGCATTCCTTTTTTTTCAGACAGACAGAGAGAGGATGACCGAGTGTGAGAGAGAGAGAAGCGAGAAGAGGGCGGAGAGAGAGACTGAAGAGGATTCCGAGATGGGTCGGGAGAGGGGCCTTGGAAGCGGGAGCGGAGTTCGGGGGAAGGCGGAGGCGATCATGGGCGGAGGAAGAGGGAGCTGGGGCGCGCGGGAGGCCGGAGAGGGCCGGCGATCGGTTTGGAGGAAGTCGTCGTCGGCGCACGCCGACAGAGAAGGGGGAGAGTGAGCGGGGAGATCGGGCGACGCGGCGGCGCTGGAGCCGAGGCGTCCGGGGATGGCGCATGCGCGCGTCAGGGAGGCTCAGGCGGCTAGGGTTGACGGCGGTCGGCGCGGTGTTCTCGGGCGGCACGGAGACCAGGACCTGGTGGCGGCGAGGCGAGCATGAGGAGGATGGAGGCCGGCGGGCGGTGGGTGGGTGGAGTCGCCGGTGAACCGAGGTAAGTACGGCGGTGGTTCTGTAATTTTTTTTTTGGTTATTTGTATGTGGTTGTGGTGATGACGAATTGGGGGAAGGTTGATGGTGGTGGTGACCGGCGTTGGGCTGGAGAGCGGTGGCAAGACGGTGAGGCCATGCGTGGGACGGCGACGGGCGGAGGGTGGATTCTGATGGTGATAATGGTGGTGGTCGGTGCCCCTGGCCGAAGACAGGGCTGAAGGTCTGTGTTGTGATGATGTTTGTGGTTGGCGGGGTCTTGGTGGTCAAAGGAATTGTGGTGGTGCTGAGTCGAGATTGCTTGGGAGACGGCGCCTGGTGCTGCGACTCGAAGTTGGCGACGACAAAAGCGAAGGTCGATGGTGGTTGGAATGATGATGGTTGGTCCGACAGCGTGGGGTTTGCCGCGGTGGTGCGGGTGAGGCTGGCCGGGGTCGAGGCTGAGGCTGTGATGACGGCGGTATTGGAGAAGACAGGGAGGGCGTAGGGTTAGAAATTGGGTTAGGGTTTGGGAGTATTATTAGGAATAGGATTTGATGGTGTGTCGGGGGTGTCCGACACTAAGGAGTAATCATGTATATGTAAAATATTGGAATAAGATGGGCTGGAGGGAACATGGACACGGTGCACGAGGGGTTGGGAAATTATTTGTGTAGAAAATTTGGTTTGTGGAATTATAGAGGAGTACCTGCCTATTTATAGGATGTGGGAATTCCCAGTTGGATACGGATTACCCAATTAGATAATTAGCTACTAATAATTTAAATCCAAATTTTAAATACAAATCCAATCCAAACCCAATTTAAATCTCATTTAAATTCCAACCTTTAGCTTAAAATTAGATAAGATAGATCAAATATAGATAATATTTTAACTACTTAAATAAATCCATAAAATCAAATCAAGATTTAAATCTCCACAAAAATTTCAAAATATGTTTTCCAAAAATACAAATTATAATAATTTCAAAAATAATAAATATTTTTAAAGAACTTTTCGAATAATAAAATATTAGTATTAAATAATTTCGAAAATTATAATATATATTTAAGTACTAATAGGAAATAATTTCAAACTATATTTTTACTACTTTGGATAAAACAATTTCGAAAGTAAACATAAAAATCAAATATTTAAAATATCTTCTTGCCAAATTATTATTAATAAAAATAATTATTATATATATTATTTTGATACCATCATTGATAATAAAATCAAAAAGAATATTTTCTAAAATATGTATCTTGCACATATTCGTACTCGACGAGAAAATATGAAAAATGCAAATTTGCGCGCAACGTAAAATGCAACTACGCGTAAAATACAAAAATTTAAATCTGTACCGAATTTAATAAAAAAATATATAGTCAAATTTTAGGGGTTTTACATCCTACCCAACTTACAAGAATTTCGTCCTCGAAATAAAAATGAGTAGGGGGGTTTGAGAGGGTACAAGGGTATATCAATGAGGAACTATCAAATCACGACGATCAAAACATACATTAGAAATCGTGATTTCGAATTGCAGAAATAAATCACGAATTCAGTTTGGGGTGTAATTGATGGTCGTGGGTTAACGCAAGAAGAGAAAGATTAATGGTCAATAGAGGGTGGTAAATTGATTTGAGATCAAGGACAGGTGGTTTCCTAGGGGAACATACTCGTTTAGGTTTTCGGGGTGTTAAGGAAGTAATTCTAGTCATTTCTAAATATCAAATGATTAGATGATCAAGAGTCGAAGGGTAGGTCGAATAACTCAAGGCGAGGTTGTAAACACAAAGATTGGTTGATGGCTAACTATAACTATCATGGTCATAGGGGAACACTTGGTTTTTATCTATCAATTACGAGTGTTCTGTCCTTCCAAATTAAGTGAAGGACAAAACGAATAAGAGTTCGAAGGAGATGTTTATTGAATACGAACACGTGGTTCAAAGACGACTGAATAAATTCAAAGAGAATTGCCAAGGCAGCCGTGGATGAGATTCTAGGGAGCAATCTTAACTATATCTCCACCCACGTATAACGATAAATAAAAGCGAACCAAAGTGCACTCGGTTGATCAGACCATCATGCACCGGTTCTGACTAGACAATATGTTAGTGAGCGCGCGCTCATTAGCATGTGTCTTGAATAAGTTTGATAATGGTTAAACTTGCAAAACTAGGCTATAGTAGCAACATTTAGTCAAGATAGGCACGTGAGATAAATATTGAAAGAGACTAGAATTAATTCGAACTACTTAGGAATCTAAGTCTTATTTGGTGCCTATACAGTCGACTTATTGTCTCCTAGTCTAAGGCTTGGTCGACCAATAAGGTATGGTCTTTAAAAATTTATATCCTAGGCAATCCACTTAGTATCCACTATGGTGAGTCATAAGGACGAAGTCTTAAGCTAGGTCATGAGACATTCTACCCAACTTACAAGAGCTAAACTAGTAGGGTGATGGAACAATGGGTCACGTCCACCTAGTATGGGTTACCTTATTAATCTCTATTAAGCACGAAAGGATAAGAATTCACGGTAGAGGGAATCAAGCAAGATGCAAATCGAGGAGTCAAGCGAGAAGGCAATCAAGTGTGTGGATGAGATCCTAGACTCTAATCCTATCCGCAGGCTTGCTTGGTACGGTAAAGTAACCAAACAATTTATCTAGACCTGCATGGGCCACCACAAAAATATGTAACGCCCCAGTTCCAAAATACGTAGGACTAAGTACGTAGACATGCCAGTTGTATACATACGAAATACATGGGTCTCGTATGTATACATAAGCTGTAAAATGCAGTAACGCAAGACAAACTAAATCTCATCCACAATAGAAAGAATAATAATATAAATATCAACTCGAATATTTATAATACAATCGTTGGACGGAGACAAAGTCCACTACCAACTATCTCAATGAAAGAAATGTACAATAAATCGAACGATAAAAATAGCAAGACGAACCAAGCACAATTGTCTTCGAAGGAATGGAGAAGACCACGGCCTTGGCTAGAATACCTGCAAAAAATATGAACACACAACTGGGGAAAAACCAGGTCCTCAGATGGACGTAGCAAGATACAGAAAGAACAAGCTAATATAAACTGTCAGAATAAAATAATATATAAACTAGACATAAATATGCAAAGGAGATTCTAACCGCCTAATGTGTAATTTAGAGGACAACTTTCATGCGCATGGGTGGGATTTTAGGCTATGTGTACGTAACTGGCATCCAGTCATCTGTATCCGTCCGTAACGTCAGAGGGCATCTGCAAAAATATCGCCACAGTTCCATCCGGAGACTGTGGTTTACCTGTTTGGATTCCTATTTGCACTAGCGACTGTCCTCCTCCAATATTTCCCACACTGTTCAAGTCATGTCCATAGCTCGTCCAGTTTTGTAACTGCTTGAGTCTCTAAAACCCTAATCATAGCAGTTACGATCATCTATCCGTCACACGACTTTAGAGAGGGCCAGTCCATAAGTCGTGCCCCTAGCAACATGTCTCCAACCGTGTAGTGTGAGTGTCACAGCCAAAGGAAATATAAGGATATCTCCAAACAAAAAGGTAGTCTGCTAACACTAACTCATCATGCATAAAATAAAATAACGACTAATAAAGTCGCTTGCACCCAAGTATGGCTTGGACGCGCAGTTTATAACAAAGGAAAACTAACAATATGAAACAAAATAAATAATACAGAAAATAAATAATTTGACAGTAAAATTAGCAAGGTATACTTGCCTGTTGCGACGCCTGGTGAGCTGCTTGGTGTGGTGCTATGATCATGTGGCATAGAGTATGACTGCGATGTTACAACTACGCATGACGGCCTCGGATGGCGACACTGACTGCTCCATTAGGTCCAGAGCAGTTGAATTAGCTAAGGTGGATATGAGGACGTACAGAATTCACTAGGGCGGGAATTTATGACTGGTCGAGATTAGAAACGGTAATCGAAAGAAAATTTGGGAAACTAATTACATTATTATCATTAAAGTACTTATAGTAGTTGGGAGCCAAAAAATAATATTTTGTAAATACTTAAAATATGGGAAAAATCGATTTAGGCTAAAACTATGCGTTTCGCAAAGATAAATTTTTGATAGCAACCCGTATATTATTAGATAAAACGTTTGAAAGAAAAATATTTAAAAATTATTTTAGGCAACTAAAATGCAGTTAAAATACTACTATAATATTTAGTTCGAATATCCCAAAATAATAATATTGTTAGGCCTTGAATTCCATTTTTTTTAAATAATATAGAGAAAAGCTTTGTACATTATTTTTGTTACAACATAATATAAAAATACTAATATATGTATACTTAAAATAACAATAATACTTACAAAAATAACACATAAAATATTATCAATAATACTTAATAAGAATAATAAAAATACTGATAATAATAAAATAATAATAATAAACAGATATTAATAATAATAATAATAATAATAATAATAATAAATATAAAAAAAGAAGAAAAGAATACAAAAAAAACACAAACAAGAATATCTAAAACAAATAGGCATTCCTTTTTTTTTCAGACAGACAGAGAGAGGATGACCGAGTGTGAGAGAGAGAGGAGCGAGAAGAGGGCGGAGAGAGAGACTGAAGAGGGTTCCGAAATGGGTCGGGAGAGGGGCCTTGGAAGCGGGAGCGAGTTCGGAGGAAGGCGGAGGCGGTCATGGGCGGAGGAAGAGGGAGCTGGGGCGCGCGGGAGGCCGGAGAGGGCCGGCGATCGGTTTGGAGGAAGTCGTCGTCGACGCACGCCGGCGGAGAAGGGGGAGAGTGAGCGTGGAGATCGGGCGACGCGACGGCGCTGGAGCCGAGGCGTCCGGGGATGGCGCATGCGCGCGTCAGGGAGGCTCAGGCGGCTAGGGCTGACGGCGGTCGGCGCGGTGTTCTCGTGCGGCACGGAGACCAGGACCTGGTGGCGGTGAGGCGAGCATGTGGAGGATGGAGGTCGGCGGGCGGTGGCTGGGTGGAGTCGCCGGCGAACCGAGGTAAGTGCGGCGGTGGTTCTGTTAATTTTTTTTTTGGTTTTTTGTATGTTGTTGTGGTGATGACGAATTGGGGGGAGGTTGATGGTGGTGGTGACCGGCGTTGGGCTGGAGAGCGGTGGCAAGACGGTGAGGCCACGCGCGGGACGGCGACGGGCGGAGGGTGGATTCTGATGGTGATAATGGTGGTGGTCGGTGCCCCTGGCCGGAGACAGGGCTGAAGGTCTGTGTTGCGATGATGTTTGTGGTTGGCGGGGTCTTGGTGGTCGAAGGAATTGTGGTGGTGCTGAGTCGAGATTGCTTGGGCGACGGCGCCTGGTGCTGCGACTCGAAGTTGGCGACGACAAAAGCGAAGGTCGATGGTGGTTGGAATGATGATGGTTGGTCCGGCAGCGTAGGGTTTTGCCGCGGTGGTGCGGGTGAGGCTGGCCGGGGTCGAGGCTGAGGCTGTGATGACGGTGGTGTTGGAGAAGACAGGGAGGGCGTAGGGTTAGAAATTGGGTTAGGGTTTGGGAGTATTGTTAGGAATAGGATTTGATGGTGTGTCGGGGGTGTCCGACACTAAGGAGTAATCATGTATATGTAAAATATTGGAATAAGATGGGCTGGAGGGAACATGGACACGGTGCACGAGGGGTTGGGAAATTATTTGTGGAGAAAATTTGGTTTGTGGAATTATGGAGGAGTACCTGCCTATTTATAGGATGTGGGAATTCCCAGTTGGATACGGATTACCCAATTAGATAATTAGCTACTAATAATTTAAATCCAAATTTTAAATACAAATCCAATCCAAATCCAATTTAAATCTCATTTAAATTCCAACCTTTAGCTTAAAATTAGATAAGATAGATCAAATATAGATAATATTTTAACTACTTAAATAAATCCATAAAATCAAATCAAGATTTAAATCTCCACAAAAATTTCAAAATATGTTTTCCAAAAATATAAATTATAATAATTTCGAAAATAATAAATATTTTTAAAGAACTTTTCGAATAATAAAATATCAGTATTAAATAATTTCGAAAATTATAATATATATTTAAGTACTAATAGGAAATAATTTCAAACTACATTTTTACTACTTTGGATAAAACAATTTCGAAAGTAAACATAAAAATCAAATATTTAAAATATCTTCTTGCCAAATTATTTTTAATAAAAATAATTATTATATATATTATTTTGATACCATCATTGATAATAAAATCAAAAAGAATATTTTCTAAAATATGTATCTTGCACATATTCGCACTCGACGAGAAAATATGAAAAATGCAAATTTGCGCGCAACGTAAAATGCAACTACGCGTAAAATACAAAAATTTAAATCAGTACCGAACTTAATAAAAAAATATATATAGTCAAATTTTAGGGGTTTTACACCCCCTTTTCCTTCCTCCGCCGGAATTGCCCAGCCCTGGCCTCCAGCATGTCCAGCGTAACCAGCCGTTCCCCACCGCCACTTCTCCCTCCTCATCTTCCCGCTGATCCCCAAGCTCCGATCCCCTTTTCTTCTCAGCCCACCCGATCTCTCTCTCTCTCTCTCTCTCTCTTTCTCTCTATCTGCTCCTCTCTATTAAGTGTTTAGTTTTTTTTATTCTATCTTATTTTTATATTGTTCTACTGGTGTATGGAAAGTGTGAGTGTTTCATTTTTTTTGTTTTTTTACTGGTATTGTTTTATATATTAACAGTATTATTATTATTATTATTATTATTATTATTATTATTATTATTATTGATTATTATTACTATTTTTGTTTCTGTTATATTGTCTTATTATTGCTAACATCATACTTATTATTTTTATTATTTCTATTGTTATTATTATTAGTACTACTTTTATTAGTACCATTATTAAACTGATTGTTGTTGTTACCACATTGTGGCATTTTTATCATAATTATCTTACTATTATTATTATTATTATTATTATTATTATTATTATTATTATTATTATATTTTTGTGACTAAGATTGATGTTTATTATGAGTTGTTATTATTAATTGGTTTATGTATTTAGGTATCATAAGCTTTTCAAAATTTTCTTGTAAAATATCTATACACAGTTTTATGTCAATATTATATTTGGCTTGGTTTATATTTCAAAATTGGTTTTAAATCCTAAATAACTTTTCAGATTATTAATATTTATCTAAAGTATTTTACTAACAAGATATAGTTTTCTATCTATAAACTTTTTGTGGACAAACCTAAGGTTTAGCCCAAAAACGATTATTGATTCTTCTAAGTATTTTTTTCTCCAAAAATTATTTGCTAAATATATATTTGGTTTCACCTAATAGGTCATATTTGACAACTTAGAGTTTTAATGGAAAATAAAATTTTATTTCTATTTTCAAGTATGTCTTTATTAAAAATATATTTTTGGTAATAAACTACATTTTCAAGTATTATAAATATTTTCAAAAAATGGTAGAATTTTTGTTACTCTAAATTCCTCTTCGATTATCTTCCTCTTCTGCGATTAGTCCTATACTCAATCCCTTGCCAATTCAAGACTACCTTATGTTGAACATAGCTAATTTGACCCTTCTGGACCCAATGGAACTGTATGTGTCACCACCCGAGGTCACATTGCATAGTTGTTATACCGAAGTCGCTGTTCGTGCTACCTTGATCAATGCAGTACACCAGGCGTCCTACCAGGCAAGACACCTTGCCATTTGCTGTTTATTTATTTTAGCTCATATTTCATGCATTATTTATTTTCTTTATGCAAAATAAACTGTGATACATGGCATAACATGTTAGAACTTACTGTTCATTTATATTTCCTACTATGTATTATTTTCTTACACATTAAACCTAGATTTAAGGGACCACCTTGTGTGTTGCATTCATAGGCCTTGACATATTTATACTACGTTGTTGTGAGTCACATATAGGACTCGGACATGCATGATTGGCTGGCCACCAGTACGTATAAGCCGTGTGTTAGGAAATAGCTGCTAATAGACTTGCATGCTAGAAGACTTAGCAGTTACGAGTTGACATTGGACGGAAAGAACATGATTGGAAGTTGACTACCACCCTATCTATCGTAGACTCGCTCGCTACTACGGAACCACTCTGTTCGTTTACCATCGGGGGCTGGACTCGAGTAGTTTTGTACAACTTTCCATGAGAGGTCCGCATAACAGTATGTGGAACGCTCGAATGGTCAAAGGTCGGGACAGCGGACTGAGCTCGCCAAGCTTGTGTTGCCCTAGACTTCTTTACTCTGGTACGTGAGGGCACATAATAGGAAGAGTCTAAGTGGTGCTGGAGAGAGTCAGACATGTTTTCTCGAGAGCGCGAGAGATCAGGACCATAGGAGAGGCGATCGAAGACAGAGCCGCGTGGAGCAGGCGGCATGCGGCTAGAATCAACAGTCTTCATACGGCTGGTAGTCGTAGCCGCATGGGCTTTCTTCATACAGCTGGAAGTCTCAGCCGTATAAGTCTTCTCCATGCGGCTGGAAATCCTAGCCGCATGAGTGTTATGCATTCGGCTGGCAGTTTTGGCCGCATGGACGTCATGCATGCGGCTGGCAATCTCGGTCGCATGAGTCTTCGTCCTGTGGCTAGTGCCTTTGTTCGGCTTCTTCCTGGAGTACATAGAATCACTATTTGCCCCTGCAAGTCCAGCATCGTAGTGCTTTCCTCTGCCGGACTTGGGGACAGCAGAGTCCTCTATGGTTTGAAGTGGAGCCGTATGATACTTGCCTTCGCCGTCTTGGGCAGCAGAGAGTACTCCGTCCAGAGCTTGGGGAGGGGCAAATGACTTTGGCCTCCACTTTCTGCGAGCTTTTTTCGTGCGGGTTCGCCTCTGGACCGGGCCAGCGCTTCCGTCGGAGAGCATTTCTTCAAACGCCTGTTGGTCGAAGCGGACGACCATCTTCTGTTGTGTGGAGCCAAGCTTGGCTGCATCCGACTGCGTCACCAACTCCTCAGCCATGGAAAAGTTTGTCCCCAGCAGAGTCGCCATCTTGTTTGCCATGAATTATAAAAGAACAGAACAATTATATCGGAGGACTGGACTTTTACTTCACAATACAAACTCGCTTGTACAAAGAAAGCCTAGGGACGAAAACCTAGGCACAGCAATCTAAGTACAATTAATTATTTTAGATTCTGGGGGGTGACGATAGAGGCTCGGGAAAGCGACGGCAGATCTATCTTACTCCTTGGACGATCGGATACAGCCTTGGCTCCGGGGAAGAAATGCTCTTAGGATGCCCTCTGTGTGTGCCTTTGTCTCTTTGTGCTCTCTTTTCAGGTCTCTCCAGGTGCTCTAGTGCTCTCGAAAAATCCTCTCCTTTTTCTTTTCTTTTTTTGCAAGGGAATGGCACCTTGCTATTTATAGGAGTGGGATGCGATCATTAGGGTTTACAATGATTGCCTCCTCGAGAAGTCGGCGGTTAAAGATCAATTAATCTGGGCCATTAATTCTGATTGTAGCAAATCTAGGCCATTAATGGGGATTGCATCAAATCTCTGTGGGCAATTAATGATGATTGACATAAATCCTCATGATTTGTTATGCCAAGCTCGGATCTCCCACCACGTGTTCAATTTGTATGATTGCAAATGATCTGATTTGATCCCAGTAATTATGAGGATGGCACTAAACCTGGTTGTTGGGATTTGTTGATGAATCTTGATCGATTGGATGCCACGTGTCCCACTATTATTATGCTACTAGCTGTAGGGACGTGGGGAAAACTAATCTTCTGCCACGTGTCTTAACCACGAGCCACTTAGGAAATCCGAACCGCATGAGGATTGTTCCCTACTGAGCCGTATAAGACTGGCCACATATGGAAATGATCTGAGCCGCATGAGCGTAGGCGACCGCATGATGGATGGCTACTCAGTGAGTCGCATGAAGATAGTCCTCGTGTGCCGCATAGGGTAGACTCTGCCTGAGCCGCATGAGGTGGCCTCTGCCTGAGCCGCATGCGACTGTCCACGTGTCAAGGTCGCCTGAAGGATTTTAGGGTTTGAAGGATTGTGTCAGAGATTTCCTCCCTTTTCCTAGGAGTCTACCATTATGACAGAGTCATTATTGCAGCTTTATGTCCGAGCTGTCAGTTCTCCTTTATGTTAGAGCATTAAATAGGGCCTTTTCTTAATGGCCAATTGTAGAAGCAAACCGTAGAAGGCCACGTGGTGTTGCTTGAGCCGCATGTCCAAGTTGGTGACTTTTGAACCGCATGATGCTCTTGAGCCGCATGAAGCTCGTCTGTTTTGAATCGCATGGGTTTTCCTATTCTGAGCCGCATAGACAATCATGTTCTTTTCCATGCTTCTACAAGACCCCCTTCAAAGTTTTCAATTTGCAAAATTGAAATACTTTGAATAAGAACCATGGCTATGTGAGCTCCGCTGGCCGCATAGGATGCTCTGGCCGCATGAACCTCTTTGCCTTATGGCCTGTCTAGCCGCATAAATTTTTTAGCCGCATGGGCTCCCTGCCACGTGTGCGTGTCATTAATTGTCTTTAATTCGTTTTAGAGCCATCTTTGGGGGAATTCCAAGGGTCAGTTCATTAAATCTTCGGATCTTATGCCCTGGGTGAATCTTCTTTATGAGAGAGGGAGCAAAATCCGAGGAGTCGGTTTTGTTTTGCCTGCAGCACATGACCCGAAGCGGTTATTGGTCTACATGCCCCCTCTCTTTGTCCTCCTATAAATAAGAGGATTTAAGAGAAGCAACTTCTTTACTCTCTCCTTCAATTCAAACCTTTCCTGTCCCGATTGTCATCCTCTTCTTTGCTCACCGATGGCTCCCAAGAAGACTGTTGTGGCGAAGGGTAAGAAGGCGGCGTCTTCGTCGGCTGCGGCGGCAAATGATAATGTGGCCGTCCCTCCGCCAGCCGACGTGCCCGTAGTTCACCCTGACGTCCACCCCCTATTGTTGGTAAGGACGCTGTATGAGCTTAAAACCCTAACTGATGTGGCTACGTCGCATGCTCTTATGCGCGAGCCTTCATCTTCATGTGTGCCGCATGTACGTCTCATGTTCGAGCCACGAGCCGCATAAGAATCATTACTGTGGCCGCATAAGCACTTCGCCAATGGAGCCGTATAAGCTACGCTGAGCCGTATAGGCTCGCACAAATTTATTTATCACGTGAGCCGCATGAACTTATCCGAACTCTGAGAGCCATATAAAAGCACTGCCTCATGAACCTTCGCTGGACGGAGCTGGAGTGAGTCTGCTGATATCGACATGACTTATTCTATGAAACGAGCTGCTGTTAGATCCCGTCGGTTACTTATCGAGAATGTTGATACTGCTTCTGAGGTGACTCGAATTATAGTCGTCTTCTCTTTTATTTTTCTGTACTATGATCTAATCATTTCCTTTACTCTTGTAGGCGTCAGAGGAGTCGGTTTCCCGGGAACCGGCCGCTGGGGTCGATCCGGCCCTGACCACTTTGGTCGATGATATGCGCACCACTATTATTTCTGCTGGGGTTCTTCCGGAGGCGGCCGAGGAGTCCCACCTTGCTGAGGCCTCAACCCGTGGGGATGGGGGCTCTACTGTACCAGTCCCTGAGACAGTTAAATTTCAACGGGGTGACGCTGAACTGGCTGGCTCCCTTTCCGGGGTGGCTAGGGCAGAAAAACCAGCTGAATTCAACTTTGAGGTCGCGAGTGAGGAGACCACGGTAGCAACGAACGAGCTACAGCCTCCATGCTCCTCCCCTGGTAAGATAAGCCAAATCTTAACTTGTGAGGAGGCCTATCTGCTCTATCATCACATCCTTCGAGTTACGTCGATTGATTTTTGCTCTGGACATACAGGTCCTGCCTTTCCTGTGTCGATGATGGACATTGTTGAGACAGGCTCTGTCGAAGGGGCACTGGCGGAGAGGAGCATACCCCTTCCTTTTTCGGCTCGTCTTGAGGGGCCTCCCGCTGGCTCGAGTTGGAGAAGTCAGGAGGCGGGACATCCGGGGCAGGGGACAATGGTCCTTGCGTCCTATTCTGCTCAGACGGCTCCGAAGGTCAACCTCTCTACCTTGTCGAGTGTCCAGACTCTCTGGGTGGCGGAGGAGGAGTTAGCCGCTATCCGCGCATCTTTTCGCTCAGAATTTGTCTCTCTAGTGGCAAGTTCTAGCGTGCCTCCTTCGACGTTGCCGGCCACGCTTCCTTTGACGCCGTCCTCTACAGAGGTTCTGGATGAAGCGTCACAGGATATGGTTGACAGCTTCTATCGCCACTTGAAGAGGAGGGTAGTGGTTTCTGTGGAACGAGGGACCTCTTTTGCCTTGGCCCGGCAATGCGCCCAGGGTCATATTGTTATCCTTAAGACCCTTCCCGGTGGGGCAGGGGTAGCTATGCTTCTGGAGGCAAAATTGCTGGAGGCTGATCAGCTGGTAGCCCAGCTTCATGTGCTGCGGCAAGCTGATCTGTCTGCTGCTATAGATTAGGAGCGTGGTTTCCTCACATCTGCTGTAGAGAAGATAAGGGCTGCTCGGGATAAGACCAGGCCGGCCATACTGAAGGACCTTCATGATCTGTCTGATCGATATGATCAGTTGAGCCATGAGAGTGAAGATATTATGGCTCCGGAAGCGACTGCCTCCCGTGGGGTCATTGACATGCGGGAGCAGATCCTTGAGCTTCAGAGGAAGTTAGCTTTCCTGGAGTCTGAACTTGAGGCTGCCCGCACCGACAGGGGGCTAATTATCCAGGAGGCTGACAGAGTTAATCGAGCTTCTGCTGGCCTGGAGCTTACCCTGAAGAAGTTGGAGGACAGCTGGCGGGCACACATGTACTTGGATGATGTGGAGCAGTTGTCCCAGGAGGCTGAGCGCCGAGCTAAGCAGCGGCTTGAGCGGGGGACCGCCTTGGTGAAGAACCGTATCCTGGAATTATGTACCTCCGAACCATAGACGGCTTTTTTCTTCTTTTTTTGTTTTCATTCTTTTTCTTTCTTTAAGTGGGACGTTGTCCCTAGAACATGTAGTACTTTTTGTCGTCCAAATAAAAGAGTATGCCTTATTCTACCCTTTATTTGTACTGCTTGTTGTACTTGTGGTGTTATGGTGGTGTTCGCCCTACTTAGGGGGGCTTATTTGTGGACCTGTTACCCTTGGCATACCTGGGTTTTAGGTACGGATAACAAGTTTACTGGGGATACCTAGAACAATTCTGCGGTAGGGTGGTTATGGGCGTTCCGGATATCGGAAGAAAGAATGCCATGGAGCAGCTGGGCTCCCGGGGCATAATGAGGAATGATGTGCATGTACTAGGAAACTTAGTACAGCATTTGTAGTCAGCAGAGGACATTTATGGGCCTATTATCCTTGGCATACCTTGGTTCAGGATATGGATAATAAGACGAAAGAGAAAACCAACACACTTACTCAGAGGTAATGAGGATATGGCAAGTATGGCGGTTTTACTGCGGAGTCTTCCTACTCAGAGGTAATGAGGACATGGCAGGAGTAGACTCAACAGAGGATATTTGTGGTCAACAGAGGACATTCGTGGACCTATTATCCTTGGCGTACCCTAGGGTTTTTTTGTTTTTTGGTACAGATAATAAGTCGAGAGAGAACCAACATATTTACTCAGAGGTAATAAGGACATGGCAAATATGAGGGTTTCTTCGATGGAGCCTTCCCACTCAGAAGTAATAAGGACATGGCAGGAGTGGGCTCCATGAAGGGGTACAGAGAACGACTCAGAGGTAATGAGGACATGGAAGTTCTATGTAGAGGGGTGATTTGTTTTTGGCGGAAGTGAAACGACTCAGAGGTAACATCGACATGGTCGTTTTGGAAATTTTGTGGATCTGTTACCCTTTTTGTGTACTGAGAGTGCGGATAGTGGATCATGAGCGACGAGCTCTTTCAGAGAAATAAGTTCAGAGGCATGGTCATACATGACTTACTATCTGAAAGAGTGAGCGGAATGTAAGTTCAGAGGCACCTGCGGGTACATAACTCGATGATCTGGAAGAGTTGGAGTCGGCATGTGAGTTCAGTGGTACAAAAGAGTACATGACTTGGCGATCTGGAATTTAGAGAATATGAGTTCAGCGGTACTGGAGGGTACATAACTCAGCAATCTGGGATTTTATGAATGTGAGTTTAGCGGTACCGGTGGGTACATAACTCAATAATCTGAGATATTTGGAGAAAGAATGTGAATGCGAGTTCAGAGGTACCGGCGGGTACATAACTCAATAATCTGGGATTTAGAGACTGTGAGTTCAGCGGTACCGGCATGTACATAACTCAATAATCTGGAATTTGGAATATGAGATCAGCGGTACCAGCGGGTACATAACTCAATAATCTGAAATTGAGAGAATGTCGTTTAGACATAATATTTCTTCAGGAACTTGCAGTTGACGGGCAACATGAGCCAATCTCTATTTTGTTTTGCGAGACGGTAAGCACCGTTGGAGAATACGGCCTCAATGATAAATGGACCTTCCCATTTTGGCTGGAATTTGCCGACGATTTTGTGAGTCATGACCATCGGCCTCCGAACTGCCAGAACGAGATCGCCCACTTGGAATGTTCTGATTTTAACCTTCTTATTGAAGGCTCCAGAGATGCGTGCTTGGTATAGCTCGATTCGTTGCTGAGCCAAGAGACGCTTTTCATCTAAGGCCTCCAACTCTTGTAGCCGACGACGATAGTTATCGTCTATCGTCAATTGGTAAGTAAGAACAACGCAGAGCGAGGGTATTTGAGTCTCCAATGGGAGAACTGCCTCACTTCCGTACACTAGGGAGAATGGTGTGTTCCCTGTGGCTGTTCGGACTGTGGTACGGTACGCCCATAAGCATTCACCAAGCTTCTCGTTCCAGTCGTATTTGTTGGAGGACACGAACTTCTTGAGAAGTTTGATGATTGTTTTGTTGAATGCTTCTGCCAACCCATTTATTGCCTGATTGTATGGTGTTAAAGCAATATTCTGGATGCGGTGCTTGTCGCAGAACCGATAGAAGGCATAGCTTACGAACTGCGGACCATTATCGGGGATGATCCTTCGGGACAGTCCAAAGCGATAGATGACGTGATGCTTGAGGAAGCTGATCATGTTTGAAGTCTTGATTTCTGCCAGCGGAACAGCTTCCGCCCATTTAGAGAAGTAATCTGTGATGGCAAGTATGAAGCGATGTCCTCGGGAAGAAGGTGGAGTGATCGGACCGATGATATCCATTCCCCAAGCTTCGAATGGCCAGGACGCCACCGTCGGATGTAGAAACTCGGATGGTTGGTGGATGAAGTCCTCATGGACTTGGTAGACTTTGTATTTTTTTGTATAGTATATCACATCTGCTGCCATCGTGGCCCAGTAGTAGCCCATTCGGCGAAGACGATCTTACAATTTTGAGCCGGACTGATGGATCCCGCAGACACCATCATGTGCTTCGTGTACGGCTTCTTTGGCTTCTGCGTTTGACAGACATCGAATCAATAATCCATCGTAGGATATGCAATACAGCATTTTCGTCTCTGTATCGTAGAAGAATCTGAGAGAATGCCTTCTGATAGAGGTGGCTTCCTTTGGATTCTCGGGCAGGATGTCATAGACTACGAAGTCAATAAATGGTTGTCTCCAGTCTGGTGCTTCGTCGATCGTCTGAACAGAATAACTCGCCACGAATTGAACATTGTTCTTGGGAAAGTCCAGTTCATGGTCTATCACATCCACTGATTGATGAGCATAGTTCGGAACCGCTAGGGAAGCGGCAAGACCAGCTAAGGCATCGGCTTCGATATTTTGGAGTCTGCGAACGTGTTCGATGAAGAACCCCTCGAGCGACGAGATGATGTTGATCGCTATTTGGTGATAGGGGGTCATGTCTTCATGGCGGACTTCGTATGAACCCCGAATCTGATTGACGATTAACTGTGAATCGTCATATGCTTCAAGATATTCTACACCCAGCTCTCTTGCAAGTTGGAGGCCAATGACTAAAGCATTGTACTCGGCCACATTGTTAGAGCAAGGTCCTGTGAGGGAATAGGCATGATTGATCACCAGTCCGGAAGGAGAAATTAGCACCACTCCGACTTCGACGATGATGTTGCCCTTAGGTCCGGTCCTTGAGGCGCCGTCGAAGAACATTTGCCATATATCATCGTGAGAGGTCGCATGTGAGTCGGCGACCTCATCTGGGATGTCTTCGTATATTCTGGCCGACTCCGGGCCTGGGTGGGCTGCTAAAAAGTCTGGCAGAGCTTAGCCTTTAACAGTCTTTTGTGGGACGAAGATCATATGGTAAGGGGACAGTAATATCGCCCATGTAGCGAGGCGAGAGCTGAGTGCCCCTGGTTTCGTCATGAGGACCCTGAGGGGGTTGACTCGTGATATCACATGTATGGTTTGCCCCGTGACATAGTGTCGCGTCTTTTGAATGGCGAATACCAGGGCGAGGTATTCCTTTTCTACGGCGGTATATCGGTGCTCTGGCCCAATCATCATACGGCTGAGGTAATATATAGCTTGCTCATGGCCTGCATTATTGTTTTTGCTAGCAGAGCGTCGAGGGAATGCTCCATTGCTCGTACATAAAGAAGGAATGGTTTTCCAGCAACCGGGGCCACCAGGACTGGAGGGTTCGACAAGTATTCTTTGAAGCTGTCGAAGGCACGCTGGCATTTTTCATCCCATACGAATGAGATGCCCTTCTTCATGAGATGGTTGAATAGATGACATTGCCCGGAGAGGTTGGAAATGAACCTCCTGATGTAAGCTAACCTTCCCTGGAGGCCTCGAAGTTTTCGGAGATTTCTCAGGGGACCCATCTCCATGATTGTCTTTATCTTCTCAGGGTCTACGTGGATACCTGGGAGGTGATGATGAAACGCAAGAACTTCCTGCTGGATACGTCCAAGAAGGATTTTGTAGGGTTCATTTTCAAATTGTGCGCTCGTATTAGGTCGAACACTGTCCTTAGATCTTGCAGATGATCTTCCTTAGAGCAGCTTTTGACGGCGATGTCGTCAACATAGCACTCCACTGTTTTGCGTAAGTGGTCTCTAAAGATGATGCTCATAGCTCTCTGATAGGTGGCGCCAGCGTTCTTTAAACCGAAAGGCATGACTGTGTAGCAGAACGTGCCTATTGGTGTTCGGAACGATGTATGCTTTTCGTCGTCAGGAGACATCTTAATTTGGTTTTACCCCGAGAAGCCATCCATGAATGACATACGTTCGAAGACACAGGTGTTTTCAATCATGATGTCTGTGATAGAGAGGGGGAACTCATCTTTCGGGCACGCCTCATTCAGATTACGGAAGTCGATGCAGATTCGAATCTTTCCATTCATCTTGAGGACCGGTACAATGTTGGCGACCCAGTCCGGATGTTGCTCCTCATAAATAAAGCCGCTGGCTATCAGTTTGTTGACTTCGGCTTCGATCGCATCTATGATGCCTGGGCGGAAGCGTCGTTGTTGTTGTTTGACTGGCTTTGCATCTGGCCGAATGTTGAGTTTGTGAAGAGCAATATCGAGATTTAACCCTGGCATGTCTTCATAGTTCCAGGTAAACACATCAACATATTCTTTGACAAGTTCCAGTAGCGATTCCCGCTCTTCGTCTGTCAGGCTTTTACTAACGAAGAT
Organism: Iris pallida; assembly: GCA_029216955.1. Classification (NCBI taxonomy): domain Eukaryota; kingdom Viridiplantae; phylum Streptophyta; class Magnoliopsida; order Asparagales; family Iridaceae; genus Iris; species Iris pallida. Next base: position 43,122,194 of record JANAVB010040619.1, read on the forward strand.
TGGTTTTGGAGAAGAGTCACTGCCGAGATCCACTTGCATGACCTCATCCTCAGTAGGAGGCTCGTTTTGTTCAAACCGCTTCTCCTATTGTGCATCCAGTTATTGGGCCCACAGCTCTAATTCGAGGAGTTCAGAAAAGTCTTCACCTTCTTCATAAGCATCAGCGAACGCAATATTGACAGACAGGACCTGCCTGAATACATCCCCGATGCTGGTATCCGAATCAGAAGTTGGTGATCCGGTTGAGTGTGAATGCCAGTCGTATTATTTATCTGAGCTTTCAGGGGTCATTGTAGGCGTAACATACCCAAGTCCGCATTGGGTCTTGTTGTAGTAGTCATGTGGTTTGCCAACCGGGACCGGCAACTTTAAAGGTAATCGTCGAACAGTGTCGTACTTCAAACCTGGCGTAGTCTCCAGATCATACCCCTATTTTTGCATGAGATATTTGGATTGGGGGCTATATAGATAGAGTGGCAGTCTCCCGGTGTCCGATTCGAGATCGACTTCTTCTATGGTGAAGGGCTGTGGATCATTTTTTCGATCGAAGATGATTGGATGATCCCCTCCCTCGATTATGCAGTACGCGTCTTCCGTAGGAGTGAACTGTTTTGCGGTGTAAACATTTGTCACCTGTGTATGTAGGTGAGTGCCTATACCGTGTTCCATAGCATACATTGTACAAAGCTTATTAAGCTCGGTGTAGTTCAAAGATCGTCCTTTATTGATGAAGTAAGGTATCTTTTCTAGCGGGATTACATCATCCGCGGATGGAACATCGGTGTGAGCAGCCACATACTTGGCCAGTTCTGGTTCTTCTTCGGCCACCCCCTGTATAAATGAAGACTGGGAGGATGACTTGGACAACTTGATCATTAGGGGTTCTGCTGGTGGAGCAGAACATGGAGTTGTTGGCAAACTAGCAACCCCCAGTTTGGTACTCAATGGACGGGGAGTGGTTGGCTCGCTGGAAGCCCCCAACTTTGCATCGGGACGACGATTCTTCTTGGGAAGACGTATCGTCATTGGCTTGTCAGATGGATTGAGCTTCTCCGTTTGTGGCTGGCCAACGCTAGGCAGTCTTATTGTCAGTAGCTCCGTTGTGGGTCTTGGCGCTTGGCCGGACCTTGGCAGTCGGATTATCATTTGCCCCTCTTGTGCCGAGAGTGATCGCATCCTTACGCAGAGTGGCCGTAAGGGGTGCGGTCTTGCCAGGTTTGCGAGCTTGGAGGTGGATCGTCAGAGGTTCTTCTGATCCTGTGGCCGTCTCATTACGAGCTTGTACATCTCCTTCACCAAGGTGCTTCTTCGACTTTTCGTATAGGCAGGAGTCTGAGTAGTAGGATTCGACCCCTTTGAAGGGATCGATGTCGGTAAATTCTGTCCTTACGAAGCCGTATTTGTCAACATACTTGAACCACTGGTACAGCATGGAAGGCACGATCTTGTAATCATGTATCCAAGGGCACCCCAAGAGGATATTGTAGGAAGTGTCCGCATCTGTGACGTAACATGTTACTTCTGACTACAGATCGCCAATTTGGCACCTCAAGCGAATCTTCCCAATCGGGTAGCTCCTGCCCGAATTGAAACCGTTGATGGCAGTACTTGTTGGCGTCAGGCGATGCACAGGAATGCGGAGATGATATAACAGACCTTTCGGGATGATGCTTATGGAAGAACCAGGATCAATATGCATCCGATCCACCTTTACGTCGCCGATATATCCAGTGTAATATAACGGTCGATCGTGCAGGTTGGTTTTGATGAGCATATCCTGTGGAGTGAAGACAATGTTGGACATCGCTCCCGTGCAAGCGCTATCTTGGAGATCTGCAGGCGGGCTCTCTCCCGTGAGATTGACCTGAGCTAGATATGCGTCGGCGTTCTGGAGTGCGTCGCTCAAAGCCGCACGAACATCCTTGGAGAGTCTCAGGATCGTATAATGATAATTTGGCCAGTGTATTGGCCAATTGTGCCAAGATGTCAAAGTTGTAAGGTCTTTCCAGCCCATGAGGTACCTATTTTCGGAGAGATTTGTCAAAGCGAGTCTCCTTCGGCCTAGGCTTGTCGATCGTCGGAGGTTGGGAAGGTCTCGGAGTGTCAGCAGTGGCGGGCTGATGCTCTTCAGTCGAGTTATCTGACGTAGGTTGGGATTGCATACCAGACCGAGTGACGACAGCTGTAGCTTCTTTGACATCTGTCGAGATTGTACGGCAGGATCTGACCTTTCTACCCTTCTTTCTGCCAATGGAGAGTGGTACGGACTAAGTCACTTCAGGTACCAAGTCTGGATGGACCCACATGACTTCCTCTCGTGACATGGTAAGGGGTGCTAGACCAGTAGCCTGATCTCGAGGAGGTGGAAGATTGGCAATCTCTATTGTCGCCCGAGGGATGGGTATCACACCGTCTTGAGTCTTCGTCGAAGGAAAGCTGCCAAACTGTACGGACACCATGTTGGCTGCCACGGTTACCTCCTCGAAATCAATGGCCAGAGCCTTCGAATCGATGAGATGTTGGATGTATCGCTTTAGTTGGTAGGAGACGTGTATAGCATGGTAGAAGTAGCGGTGGTAATGGCAGTACTTTGGGTTTTCCATTTCCGCCGGCCGAGGTTCCCGTCTTGGTGGAGGGAGCTGAATTCTATCTCCTTATATCAGCATGTCCAAGATGGGCTTGACATGGCCGTCTTCGAAGGAGTAGGTCATTTGTGGCCATTGCTTGTCTGCCGGTTTTGACTCAGGTTTCTGGGCTGTGTCGGCCACCATAGCCTGCTTGCCCTTGTTGTCCCTATTGTTGGAGGAGTTACCACCATTGTTATTGTTGGTATTAGGGCGCTTGCCCTTGTCCTCTCCCTCCGAGATGTGCAATCCTAGTTGGCGAGCCTTCTTCAACCTGTCTTCAGCGCTAGTGGCACTGATGATAAACATCTTCTAGTCCTTAAATTGACTTTCACCCATCCAGAGGCTGATTGTTGGGAGCAGTCTCTTTTGGCAAATTTTAATTAAGGAGGAATCCGGATTACCAGACGGTAACTTCATGGCGGTTTGGCGGAACCGCTCAATAGTTCCTTGTCAGCTCTTTCTTCTCCTGAACGACGTCCATGAGGGTGGACATTGTGATGTCCTGTCCTACTTTGTAGAATCTCTCCAAGAACATGCGCTTGAAGCTGGCGAAGGAGTGGATGTAGTTGTCTGGCAGGTTACGGTACCAGTCGAAGGCGACCCCTTCCAATGCCCCGATGAATAATCGTGTAAGGATGGCGTCGTCATGGGGTAGATGGTCGATGGTGACCTTGAAGTAAGTGATGTACCGACTTGCGGAGGTCTTTCCATCATATAGATTGATGTGGAATGATTTATACTTTGGTGGGAAGGGAACATCTCTCTATGCAGCGGGATACGGTTGTCGTATCCTGAGGTCTTGGCAGTTTTCTCGGGCATGAAACATGGCCCGGAGCTCCTGGACCTCTCTTCTTGCCTCTCTGGCTTCGTCTGCAGTGGTAGGAGCCAACATTTCAGGAGGAATATTGCCCGGGTTTGGTGCCGCTGAGTTCGAGTCTGCATTGACTACAGGACCCAAGTTTGTTTGGCCAGGCGTCCCTCCTTGCATAGTAGGAAGGGCTGCTTTGATCTCGTCCACGGATTTGACCAAAGTGCGCAGTATGGCCTCCAGAGTGTCGATGCGTTGGCGATCACTGGGACCATCTTGTTCATCGTTTGTCATGAATGCCGTCCTGACATGAGTAGAAGTGGAAGGGATGGGGGATGACGTACCCTCCGAATCATACCCCTGTACCGAGAAGTCATCGGGGTATATGGGAATGTTCTCATCTGATTCGGACTCAGAAGGAAAAGTACCCCCAGCTTCCGAGTCCGCCTCTTCTTGGGAGTTGTGGACGTCCTCGGGGACGTCGGGATTTGCTGCATCTAATAGGAGAGTTGTTTCCCCTAGCTCGTCTCCTTGGAACATTGGATTATCGTGGAGGTTCGGAGGAGTGCTACCCCCAGTTCCAGCAACCTCCAGTGATGTGAATGATGAATCTCCCACTATAGCAGATTTCGTCTTTGAACGGGTACTTTGGAAAACTCTGGTGGTGGGCAACCATTTAGACGACAGTCTCTTAGTCATAGTGGTTGAAATCTTTGGGCTGGAAACGTTTATCTTCTTTCCTCTCCCATCGGCGGAGATTTTCTGAACAGAGTTGCAGGAGACAACGGGAAGTGCCTCGTCCTCTGAACATGGTTGTTACAGTCTTTGGAAGACGGACTGCCGGTCTTCTCGTACCGTCGCGCTATTGCAACAGCAGTTGATGATGACTTGGGTGCAGTGACGTCCGTGGGAGGACTCTTTGCATCCCGAAGCCTCCTTTCTTTCCTTGCGCTTGTGAAGGATAGCCTCACGCAAGTCAGATGGGTCTGGAATGACCATGTTTGTGTCTTGGATTTTGGAAGACTTTTCGGAACCACTCTCTTCATTTACCGCCGGGGGCTGGACTCGAGTGGTTCTGTACAACTTCCCATTAGAGGCCCGCATAACAGTATGTGGAACGCTCGGATGGTCAGAGGTCGGGACAGCGGACTGAGCTCGCCAAGCTCGCGCTGCCCTAGACTTCTTCACTCTGGTGCATGAGGGCACATAATAGGAAGAGTCTAAGTGGTGCTGGAGAGAGTCAGACATGTTTTCTCGGGAGCACAAGAGATCAGGACCATAGACGAGGCTATCGAAGAGCGAGCCGCGTAGAGTAGGCGGCATACGGCTAGAATCAACAGTCTTCATGCGGCTGGCAGTCGTAGCCGCGTGGGCTTTCTTCATATGGCTGGAAGTCTCAGCCGCATAAGTCTTCTCCATGCAGCTGAAAATCCTAGCCCCATGAGTGTTATGCATTCGGCTGGCAGTTTCGGCCGCTTGGACATCATGCATGCGGATGGCAATCTCGGCCGCATGAGTCTTCGTCCTGCGGCTAGTGCCTTTGTTCGGCTTCTTCCTGGAGTACATAGAATCACTCTTTGCCCCTGCAAGTCCAGCATCATAGTGCTTTCCTCTGCCGTACTTGGGGACAGCAGAGTCCTCTATGGTTTGAAGTGGAGCCGTATGAGACTTGCCTTCGCCGTCTTGGGCAGCAGAGAGTACTCCGTCCAGAGCTTGGGTAGGGGCAAATGACTTTGGCCTCCACTCCCTACGAGCTTTTTTCGTGTGGGTTTACTTCTGGACCGGGCCAGCGCTCCCGTCGGAAAGCATTTCTTCAAACGTCTGTTACTCGAAGCGGACGACCATCTTCTGTTGTGTGGAGCCAAGCTTGGCTGCATCCGATTGCATCACCAACTCCTCAGCCGTGGAAAAGTTTGTCCTCAGCAGAGTCGCCATCGTGTTTGCCATGAATTATAAGAGAACAAAACAATTATATCGGAGGACTGGACTTTTACTTCATAATACAAACTCGCTTGTACAAAGAAAGCCTAGGGATGAAAACCTAAGTACAGTAATCTAAGTACAATTGTTTATTTTAGATTCTGGGGGTGACGGTAGAGGCTCGGGAAAGCGACGGCAGCTCTGCCTTACTCCTTGGACGATCGGATGCAACCTTGGCTACGGGGAAGAAATGATCTTAGGATGCCCTCTGTGTGTGCCTTTGCCTCTTTGCGCTCACTTTTCAGGTCTCTTCAGGTGCTCTAGTGCTCTTGAAAAATCCTCTCCTTTTTCTTTTCTTTTTTTTGCAAGGGAATGGCACCTTGCTATTTATAGGAGTGGGATACGATCATTAGGATTTGCAATGATTTCCTCCTCGAGAAGTCGGCGATTAAAGATCAATTAATCTGGGCCATTAATTCTGATTGTAGCAAATCTAGGCCATTAATGGGGATTGCATCAAATCTCTGTGGGTAATTAATGATGATTGCCATAAATCCTCATGATTTGTTATGCCAAGCTCGGATCTCCCGCCATGTGTTCAATTTGCATGATTGCAAATGATCTGATTTGATCCCAGTAATTATGAGGATGGCACTAAACCTGGTTGTTGGGATTTGTTGATGAATCTTGATCGATTTGATGCTACGTGTCCCACTATTATTATGCTTCTAGCTGTAGGGATGCGAGAAAAACTAATCTTCTGCCACGTGTCTTATCCACGAGCCACTTAGAAAATCTGAACCGTATGAGGATTGTTTCCTACTGAGCCGCATAAGACTGGCCACGTATGGAAATGATCTGAGCCGGATGAGCGTAGGCGACCGTATGATGGGTGGCTTCTCAGTGAGCTGCATGAAGATAGTCCTCGTTAGCCGCATAGGGTAGACTCTGTCTGAGCCGCATGAGGTAGCCTCTGCCTGAGCCGCATGGGGTGGCCTCTGCCTGAGCCGCATGCGACTGTCCACGTGTCAAGGCCGCATGAAGGATTTTGGGGTTTGAAGGATTATGTCAGAGATTTCCTTCGTTTCCCTAGGAATCTACCATTATGACAGAGTCATTATTGCAGCTTTATGTCCGAGCTGTCAGTTCTCCTTTATGTCAGAGCATTAAATCGGGCCTTTGCTTAATGCCCAATTGTAGAAGCGAACCGCAGAAGGCCACGTGGTGTTGCTTGAGCCGCATGTCCAAGTTGGTGACTTTTGAACCGCATGATGCTCTTGAGCCGCATGAAGCTCGTCTGTTTTGAACCACATGGGTTTTCCTGTTCTGAGCCGCATAGGCAATCATATTCTTTTCCATGCTTCTACAAGGGGTCTCCTCGACAATACTTGAGGTACTTTGCTTCGGTAACTGGGCACCTGCCAAAGGACGATGCCCTCATATCCAATATATTCATAGGAGCCCTGCAGGGGGTAGCCTATGAATGGTTCTGCAGCCTTCCGGACGATTGTATCTCATTATTTGAAGACCTGGAGACTCTTTTTATGGACCGATTCTACGAAGGAGGGATGGACATGACGATGTTGAACCTCATGAAAATTGTCCAGAGAAAGAAGGAGCCTGTCCGTGCATACATCGAGTGCTTCCACCAGGTAGTCCTTAGATTACCGCCCGGCATTCTTGAGCCCTTGCTTATGGACTCTTGCAGCAAGAACATGCTATCCGCAATCAAATTGTTGCACAGTGCTTCCTGCACGGAGTGGATGCCTTTTATTACGGATGCGGACGTCGCACAGAAGAAAGCCTAGGACGTTCAGCTCCTAGAGCTACACTTTCATGCACCTGAAGACAAGGGGAGACGCTCGTCCAGCAGCAGAAAAGGCAAGCAGGCCATGACCGTCAACATCTCCAAAGGTTCAGCATCCATGAACCCCAAGTCCGTAGAAACGCAGAGGCTGAGGGAGACTTACTCCTTCAATGACGAGGATACGCTGGAGCTCTTCGAGATGCTTAAGAACAGTGGCAAACTGTCCATCCCGACACGCAGACGTCCCGATGAAGTAGAAAATATGGACCATCCCAAGTACTGCCATTACCACCAGTAAGTCCACCACTCAACACAAGATTGTTGTGTTGAAAAGGCAAATACAGTGCCTCATCAATGCCAACATCATATCTTTGGATTATGAGGAGAAGACCGTCACGGCTAACATGGTTACTCTCCAGTTTGGGAGTTTTTCGGCCACAGAGGTGCAAGACGACGTCGTCCCTATGCCAAAAGCGACAATGGAAGTAGTCAACCTTCCACCAGCATGGGACAACGCTCAAGGGCTCATCCCGTTCTCCACACCTCTAGGCGAAGTCATGTGGATTCATCCTAACTTAGTCCCCGATATGATGGCACCTACGACCCTTTCTATCAATGGAAAGAAAAGCAAAACATGTTGTATGGTCTCGGCTTCGACTGATGATGCTTTGGTGACCACCCTCTCAATGTAGTGACAAAAGAAGAGCCAGGCTCCAGAGCAGAAGGAGTCTCCACCGACTAGTTCCCCTGTCCTAGATATATCAGGAGCAGGTCCATCTCAAGCTCCTAACGCGCCAGATGCAGGTCCAGCTCGAGCTCCTACCACGGATAAACAAAAACAGAATAAGGTTCTCTTTGAAAAACCTCTCAGAAAGGATCCGGCAATAGGGCCTATCAATCCCTACTACTTCGATATTCTATCACAGCTGGCCAAAACTCCGGCTAGATTGTCACTTTTTGAGCTCCTCCGCCTCTCTAAGAAGACCAGAGATGCGCTCAGTGAAGCCTTATAGAATGCCAAGTCCTTCCTTACTTAGGTTCGACCACCAAAGGATGAGCCCGCAGCTTGCTCACATTGCCACAGCGTGGTCGAAGTGATTTCCAGTATCACTTTCACCCAGCAAGACATGTTGTTAAAGAATAAACAGCACAATCGTCCCCTGTGTTATACAAGGTATATCGGTACCATTAAAGTCGATCGTATCCACATCGACCCGGGTTCCTCTCTGAGCATTATCGCAAGAAACTTCCTTCAAATTCTAAAGATTCCAATGCATCGGTTGACAACCTCAAAAACAACAATCAGCGGCTTCAACGCAGGAAAGAGCGAACCTCTAGGCAAAATTTGCCTGAAGTGTCAGATTGGTGACCTCCATACTGAAGTAACTTGCTATGTCATCGATGCAGACATAAACTATAACATGCTGCTAGAATGACCATAGATCCATGAGTACATGATTGTCCCTTCTACCCTCCATCAGTACATGAAGTATGTGGCCAGCGATGGGACCATCAAAACGTAGTTTGCTGATATCAACCTATTTCAAGGACATGAAGCCTATTGTACGAATGCTGATCTGTACAAGTCATTCCCCTGGGATGATGATAGAAATGATGTTGATGACGAGGCTTAGAAAGCAGCAGCAACTGAAGAACCTTTAAAGGTTCGACTAAAAGGAAGGCCTCCCAAAGTATCATCACCTCTCGTTGTTAAGCTTCGGAGCAGAGCTCCACCTTCGCCTCCAATGTCGCTAGAAGATGGTCAGGAGCCGATACGAATAAGGCTACCCCAGAGGTCTCCAAGGCCAACCATGAAGGCACATAAGCATACGACAATAGCCCCTTTAGTGGTTAAACTGAAAGGGAAGCGTCCTCCCCCTCCTCCCGCGACAGCTCTAGTCCTTACTGACGAAGAGCTAGAAGACTACGTCTGTGCCAACACGGAGGCACACTCTCTCGACGATATAATCCCTCGGGATAAGATATCCCACTTTATTAACAGGAAGTTGTCTTCGAACTACTCTGGTGCATGCTGAAACACCAAATATTTCCTAGAAAACTCTCTGCATAAGCTACAGACACAGGTGACGACCGTCAACCATGTAAGCTGAGTTATCCCTGCCCGGGGTGCCTACTTTGTAGTTCCAACCAGGAAAAAGAAGAGAAACCTATCATATTCGGTCGATTGGAGCATCCACAGCGAATAACTCTCGAAGTCCCAGACCTCGACAGTGGCAAGATACAGTTCTACCGCTACACTGCGTGGGCCAAAAACCTTATCCAGAAGATGGGTTACGACCTGAGTAGCAACAAGGGACTCAATTATGGCAAGGGCGACATCTTCCCTTACGAATTCATGTTCTAAAGGGAAAAGCTCAAAACTATTACCAATATACCTGTCGAAGGTTGGGGTACGTTACACCTACTTTCATCTCAGAAGACTCAGAGGAAGAAGTCATGAGGTACTCACACTCTTCTGGCTCCTCCACTTGAGACTTTGACACCAGCACCGGTCAAGTCTTTAAGAAGATGTTATCGGCTAACGTGGCCTCTGCAAGCTTAACCATCGAAGATAATTAGCGCAGGCGGTTAAAAGAGATAGAAGCGCTGGATGAAAAGTTCTTGCTTGTAGCAAAGGATCAAGATTTACCAAACCCACATCTCTGGGGCCTTCAATAAAAAGGTCCACGAAAGATCATACCAGGTGGGCGACCTCGTCTTGGCAGTACGAAGATCGATGATAATGACTCACAAGATGGCTGGGAAGTTCGAGCCCAAGTGGGAAGGACCGTTTGTCATAGAAACGGTATACTCCAACGGTGCTTATCAGCTAGCTAAGCCTAATGGTGACTTGCTAATGATGCCCATCAACGGCAAGTTTCTAAAAAAAATTACATCTGAAGGTGGAACCAGCATAGGCGCCCACATCCCCTGAAAAGGGTGCCTATGAGTTTTGGTAAGGGGATATCCCTCTCTATCCTATATATTCTTTCAAGTAGATAAAGCACTTCACGTCCACATTACCTCTGGATTGCTCCTCTATACCTGGAAGATGCGGCTACCATGTCCATATTACCTCTGAGTAGTCGTTCTTCTCGCATCAGTTCTATGGTTATTCCGACGGTCTAGAAAACAGTTCACGTTTATATTACCTCTGGATTGTTGTTTTATATCCCGGCAAAGATAAAGTCTACCACGTCCATATTACCTCTGGTCAGGCAAATCCCTGGTGAAGATCCCCTCTTTATTTTGAAGACAAAAGCAAAGAGGACAAGAAAGCTTCTATATATAAAAACATGTGGCTATAAAGACCTATTACAGACTCTTCGTAGTTACATATATAGAAGCAAAAAAGGCTAAAATTGCAGTACAAGCTCTCAATAGCGCGAGCGAGGTGGTGACAGAGCCGATCACTTCTTGGTTAAAAGAAGCCATCGCCCGAAGCAGCTACTGGTCCGAGCCGGGGATGAAGATCAGCACAGGACTCCCCAGTTGCCCATGGGAACAACCACAGCTATAGGCCTTGCTATTCCTCAGAAAGGCAGGCAAGCTAAATCCAGAAAGCAGAGGTCCAAGATGCCATTGACGCCCACGACATCCAGAGCATAGGGACGTCTCGAGATCCAATGGTAGTTCTACTATGGCTTCTTCGGATGAAAAGGTTTGCCACCAACGGTCGCCTCAAGCAAACTCCAGGGTCGTCAGCAGCTGAGTGTCGGGCAAGCAAGGCCATTATAGAAGTAGCTGAGTCTTCTCTTGGAAGGGGTAGTCCTTTATATAGACTATTCGCATGGTCCAAGCACGAGCCAGATGTCGGTCCGAAGGAAGCTAACAAGCTAAGCCAAAGCTCCACTCCATGTCAGACGATAATACTGTGAGTGATCAAAGAAGCATGACCCTGGACCTCCTCTGCCAAAGAGATTCGTAATTCCTGTAAAGATGCAAGAGGCTCCAATATCAAAAAGTCATCAGGAGCTCTTGTTCTGCAACGATGACTCAGGACAATTAATGCTAAAGAGTTAGGCGTGACACCAGCCATCACCCAGCTCATACAATCCTGCCACGTGTTCATGCTTCGGTTCAAAGTATCCCGAGCTTGACTCAAGTTCAGGACACTTTGAATGGGGTCTTGTAAAAGCATGAAAAATCTCAGCTGATGACATCCCTTTGCCACAGAGCAGATGATATAAAGCCTCGGCTCAAGTGCTAAAAAGACAAAACAGAGGATATGGAAAGAAGTCCGTTATGTGTCACGTCTACTAAAGTCTAGTACAAACACATAGAGACTACACAAAAAGGACTAATTATGTTCATCTACAAAGGATCTGGTACAGGTTCGACAGAGCCTAGAAGGGTCTACAAGGGATTTGGTCTTCGTCAAAGCGTAGTCCTTCTTCTTCATGCCAAAAGATTAACCTCCATCGAGGCATATTCTGACCTTTTTATGGGCGTAAGCCACCCAGAAGCATATCAGCCACTCGGCCAAAGCAAGCAGTATCCTAAAGCAGTCAATGGCCTGAGCCTTCAAAGAGTGCAATAGGTCGTCAGGACCTCGAAGATCTCTCAGACGTCGCCCAGAGTTGAACTCCCTAAGGAGGACATTTACATACTCCTTAAGGGCAATGAAGGCTCCTTCTACACAGAGTTCTTCTATAAGAACATGGCTCCTATGAACGAGAAAAGCCTCAAACGGTAGCCAACTTATACAAAGCCGATCGCCACTCGAAGTTAAGTTTGGATCTTGCATGGTAGTGAAGGATGCCAAGAAGAAGAAATCGACTCTTCAGAGGAGAACTTTCCCTTTGTAGGACCGAGAATAGCTCAGAGTGCACGCCATATGGCCGACGGTCAGAATTCTTGCATTAATGGGAGGAACCTAAGACTCAACACGACGAGTGTCAGTCTTAGACCCTTGGAATTTCCTATATTACGATGGCAATTAAGAGGGAAGTCCTTAAAGAGCGGGTATTTATCACTTCTTACTTTAGAAGCCAAAGCCTTCAAGCCAGAGGCACAACTACTCGCCTACACCAACCTCAGAAGCAAGATGGTGATAGGCCCCACCCTTTCCTTCACTTCAGAAACTAATGTCTTTACTCCAGAGATGCAGCTACCTGCCTGTGCCAACCCAAACATACAAGGGTGTTATACCCTTTCCTCCGAAGCCAATACCTTCAAAGTTCAGAGATGCAGCTACTTACATGCATCCACATGAGGCACAGGATGGTGATATGCTCATACTATCTCCATTCCCATGGCACAATCATCTGCCCCGATTTAGAAGTTTAAGTCACTTCTCTACAAGAGACTTAGGAACGCCCACTGCAACCAATGCAAGTCAGCATGTTACTCCAAAAGCACAGTAACCTCGCCAACCTGAAGCATAAGCCTACTCGTCGCCTATAGCACAGTGACTATGTTACTCTGAAATACAGCTTCATTGTTGCTCTAAATGCATAGAAGTCTCATCGTCATTCGAAGCCAAGTCCACTCGTCGCCTGAAAGTGCAGAGGCTCCGTCGTCTCCATAAGCAAGATTTACTCATCGCTCTAGAAGCACAGCAGTACTTAGTCCTCCCCAGAGGCACAGGAAGCATGGGTCTACCCTAATTGGTTTATTTAAACTGTCTCTTACAGAAAATATTGGAATTAAATCATGATTGATATCATATCAGATTGATTTAAATCTTAGACAAGGATCAATTAGACTCCAAATTTAGGATGAAATCCCAAGATTTACTTGGCTACATCCGAGCAAGAAAATTGGCATGCGCCACGTGCTACCTCCATCGGTTATGTTGATAACCACCAGAGATCTCGATTGAAAAGAATCTCGATTAAAGAGAATCTCGATGTCCGCCACGTGTCATTGCCACAGAAGCCCGTACCATGCAATAATGGAAGATTCTTTCATATCTTAGGAACCCTAATACACATTATATATGTGCTCGGTTCTCTACAAAAGGACAAAGAGAAAGGGAGAGGACCTAGATCTAAGAAGGAACAATCCACCAACCAACCAACAGAAGAACAACCACCTCCAAAGGATCTTCTCCTCCAGACAGTCTCTTGATCAGTGACCCCAGAGTTCCATCAAAGGCGCCAAAGAGCCAGAGCAAGGTTGATTCGTCGTCAGATCATCAACGGAGTAAAGGAGTCGCTGCAGTGCTCGATCTCCATCGTCATACTTTTCCAGAAATCTCTTATTCTTGTACTTTGAATATCTTGTTTAGGACTTCCTTCTTTTCACACAGATACCTTATACGTTCAATAAAGCAAAAAGTTCGTCCAACCTTTTTTTATGTCAAACAATGATGAAGCCCAGGAATTTGCCGCTAGAAATCCTCAAAAAAGACTTGGTTGGGTTCATCTTTAGCCGATGTGTCCGTATTAAGTCGAATACCGTCCTCAAGTCATCCAGATGGTTGGCCTTCCTTCGACTTTTAAGAGCAATGTTATCAACATAATATTCTACCATTTTTCGAAGAAGTTTGTAGAAAATGGTGCTCATAGCCCGCTGATATATTGCCCCAGCATTTTCTAAACCAAAAGGCATTACTGTGTAGTAGTAGATTCCTTCTGGAGTTCGAAATAAAGTATGCTTTTCATCTTTAGGGAACATCTTAATCTGGTTGTAGTCCAAAAACCTATCCATGAAGGACATACGTTCGAAGCCACAAGTATTATCGATCATCACGGCAATGATCGGAAGGGGAAACTCATCTTTTGGACAGACAAAATTGAGATCCCTGAAGTCTATACAGACTTGAATCTTCCTATTCTTCTTAGTGACAGAAACGATGTTGACCACCCAATCTGGATGTTGCTCTTCGCGAATGAAGCCACTGTCTATGAGTTTGTCTACTTTTTTTTTATATCATCCATGATGTTGGGTCAAAAGTGACGTTGTTGCTATTTAACAAGCTTAGCGTTGGGCAAAATATTAAGCCAGTACATCATGACTTGTGGGTCTAAGCCCGACATATCTTCATAGTTCCAGGCGAAGACATCGATGTACTCTCGGATAAGTTGTATCAGAGATTCTTTGTCTTTTCCAGTCAGGCTTTTGCTATTAAAGATGGGTTTCGACGAAGCGTTATCTCCTAGGTCGATCTGAACGACCTCATCTTCGGTGGGAGCTTCTTGCTGTTCAAAGTGCCACTACTATTAGGATCCTAGGCGTTGAGCCCAGGGTTCTTCTTCGAAGAATTCTAACATTTGGACTTCTTCCATTGGGGTCCGCAAAGACTATATTGGCTGACAATATCTTCTTGAAGGCCTAGCCGAACTGGCATCGGAGTCCCAGGCCGAGGAATCGGAGGAGTAAGAATGCATCGTGATCTCCGATTTCGAACTCTCTGAAGTTGTAGTAGGTGTAACATAACCCAACCCCCGGCAAGTACGGTGGTAGTAATCTTGAGACTTTCCCTTTAGGGCACAAAGTCGTAAAGGGAGGCATCAGCCTTTACCATAATTTAGACTCTTGTCGCTGGTCAAGTCATAACCCATCTTCTGAATAAGGTATTTGGCTTGAGTAGTATGACGGTAGAGTTGCATCTTGTCATCATCTGGTTCAGGTTCAGCAGGAGTGAGCCTTTGGGACGTTCAACTCGATCGAAGATGATGGGTTCCCCGTCTTTCTTTCTTGTTGGAACCACGAAGTAAGCGTATAGGGACGGGACAACTCAACTTGTAAGATTAGCTATTGTTACTTGTGTTTATAGCATGTATAGAGCATTATCTAAGAAATACATAGCATTCCAGTGTGCACAAGAGTAATTCAAAGATCTTTTTATTAATAAAATACACAATTTTATCCCGAGGGATTATATCACCTAAAGAATATGCCTCAGCATTGGTGCATATGTAGTCCCCTAACTCTTCATCGGTGAGGACCGGGGTCGCCATGGAAGAAGGTAAGGGAGGTTTCTACTTCAACTTGACTACCAGAGAAGCTGGGGCCAGAGATTCTTGCGAACACAGTACTGCTTTCGAGGCCTTTAAAGGCAGTTTACCTAGATAGGTTCCTGACTTGTTGTGGGTGACATCGGAGACGAGGGAGTGGGAGCCTTTCTTCTGAATTTGACGACGAAATGAGCTGACGTCTGGAGAGGCCTCCCCTTTAGTCAAATTCTTAGCGGCTCATCGACAATGATGCGCTTTCCGATACAGTCTCTGCCTCATCGTCGACATCGTTAACGTCATCGTCCCAGGGGACTGACTTTTACAAGTCAGTATTGGTACAGTATGCTTCGAGTCCTCGGAACGGGTCAATGTCAGCAAACTCGATCTTAATAGTCCCGTCACTAGCCACATACTTCATGTATTGATGGAGGGTAAAGGGTACGATCATGTATTCATGAATCCATGGTCGATCCAGCAACATGTTATAGTTTATGCCTGCATCAATGATATAACAAGTCATATCCATCTAAAGATCGCCAATCTGGCATTTTAGACGAGTCTTGCCCAAGGGTTTGCTCTTTCCAGCGTTGGAACTACTGATCGTAGTGAGGAATACGGTCAGCCGATGTATTAGAATTCCCAAGGTCTCGAGTAAACTCCTACGGATTATGCTGAGGAAGGATCCGTGGTCGATGTGGATGCGATCGACCTTAATGGCACCAACATACCATGTATAGTACATGGGTCTATTATGCTTGTTATTCTTCACCAACAAGTCCTGCTGAGTGAAAGTAATGTTTGGAATCGTCTAAACCATACTGTGGCAATGTGGGCAAGTGGCAGGATCTTCCTTAGACGATTGAACCTGGGTGAGGAACGAGTCAGTATTTTGCAACGCTTCGCTGAGGGCATCCCAAGTCTCTTTAGAAAGATGATGGAGCTTGAAGAGTGACAGCCTAGCTGGAGTATTGGCAAGTGGTGGCAATATGTCGAAGTTGTAGGGTTTGATCGGACCCACCATCGAGTCTTTTCTCAGCGGTTTGTCAAAGCGAACCTCCTTCTGCATGTCTGCTACAGAAGGTTGAGATGGACTTATTTTCGAAGCATCAAGTACGGTAACAACTGCAGGTGGAGGTGCCTCCTCTTCCAGAGTTTGGTTGTCTTCTCGATGGTGAGTCGAGCGAGTGGTAACCTGGGCATCGTCGTTCGAGGTAGAAACCATACAACATGACTTGGATTTCTTTTCTTTGATAGAGCGCACAGTGGGCAGCATCGTGTCTGGGGCGAGATCAGGATGGACCCGCATAACTACGCCTTGTAGCGTTGTCAGTGGAATGAGGCCCTGAACATTGTCACTGGCTGGTGGAAGATTGACTACTTCCATCGTCATCTTGGAAATGGAGACAACACCGTCTTGGGCTTCCGTCTTCGGAAAGCTACCGAATTGGAGGATCACCATGTTGGTAGTGGCCGCCTTGTCCTCATAGTCAAGTGAGAGGACCCTGGCATCAATGAGCCATTGAATCTGCTTCTTCAATACGTAGCAGTCACGTGTTGAGTGGTGGACGTACTGATGATAGTGATAGTACTTTGGATTGTCCACTTTTCCTTTTCATTAGGACGTTTGGGAGGTGGGAGTTGAAGCTTTTTGCCCTTCATCAATACGTTGAAGAGCTCCAGTACATCTTCATCGTTGAAGGAATAGTTTTCCTTCGGTTTTGGCACTTTTGCCGGCTTCTGGTTTACAGATGATGAACCCTTGGATATGTTGACGGTCAGGGCTTGTTTCCCCTTTTCGTCTTTGTTGGTAGGGTTGTTGCTAGACGAGCATTTTCCTTTTTCTGCGTGTATGAAGAAATTTATTCCTAGCAATTGTGTGTCCTGGGCTTTCCTTTCGACCATGTCTGCATCGTTAATGAAAGGCGTCCATTCTATACATGGAGCATTGTGCTAGAGTTTGATCATAGGAAGCATATTCTTACGACACGAGTCCATAAGCATAGGCTCGGGGACACCCGAGGGTAGTCTCAATGCCGCCTAGCGGAAGCGCTCGATGTAAGCACGTACAAGCTTTTTTCCTTCTGGACGATGTCCATGAGAATGGAATCGTCATGTCCATTCCTTCTTCATAGAACCGAGAGAGGAATAGACGCTTCAGATCGTCAAATGACGAGATGCAGTTGTCGGAGAGGCTGTAAAACCACTCGTATGCTACCCCCTTTAATGCCCCAATGAACAGATTTATGAGCAAGGCAACGTCCTTCGGTAAATGCCCCGTTATAGAGGTAAAGTACCTCAGATATCGACGGGGAGACTTATAAAACCCCTAAATTTCTACTATATATTTTTTTAAAATAAATTTGGTACTAATTTTTTTATTTTGTATTACAAGTCGAGTAGTTGCATTGTACGTCGCGCGCAAAATTTTGTTTTTCGTAATTGCTCGACGAGTGCGAATATGTGCGAGCGTATATATTTTTTTAAAAAAATATTTTTTTTATTTTTATAGTTTCAAAATAATATATATAATAATTATTTTTAGCTATCGTACCAAAATTTCTAAGTTTATGATTTTATTTATAAAAAGCCTTTCATTTATACAGTTATAATAATAAATAATATTCTTATAAAATGGTATACTAGAAAAGTATATTTATGTAAATATTATTGGTACGTACATATATATTTCATAATTATTTATTAGTTTATTTTAAATAATAATATAATTTTTAAAATTATTATTATTAGTATTTTTGGAAAATATATTTTAAAATTTGTGCGGCAATTTAAATCTTTGATTAGATTTTATGGATTTAATTTAAATAGTTTAAAGATAGAATTTATATTTAATTTGAGTTTAGATTATCTAGATTTAAATTGGAATTGAATTTGAATTTAGATTTGATTTTGTTGATTTAAATTAAAAGATGAATTATCTAACGGGAATTTGAATCATCCTAATCCATATCTATCTAGGAGTCCACCTCCTATATAAGGAGAGCTCCTCTTTGCTGTTTTTCCATAGACTCCAATTAAACTCCACAAAGTCAATCGTGAGTGCATCGTGTCTGTGTCCGTGTCCGTGTCCCATCCACTACTTTTTTCCATTATAAATACATCAACCCCTTCGTGTCCGATATGCCGGACACAAACCCCCGACACAATAAAATTTTCTAACCCTAAACCTAACCACCTCTTTACTCCCCTGCTCTCACTACCCGGACCACCCTACTCCACCGTCACCCCGGCACACCCCGTCCTCCTGAACCCCTGTTGCCCAAGAACCCGGCCAACTTTCCACCACCACCGCCACCTATAACCTAGCCTCGACAACTTAGCTGCTGGCGCCACACCGAACCGACACCTCCACGACCAGCCTCCTATCCGCCGTGGCCATCCCCGGCCGCACCCATCAAACCCCTCCTGTTCACCGTCGTACTTCCATCAAAACTACCACCGTCACGCCACGACCGGCCAACGACTCCCCTACCACCACCAATTACACCATGCCCGCTACCCTGTCACCACGGTCCCAGCCACCACCGCCAACTTCCCTCCTCACCAGAACCCCAAAATTAACACCTCCATATCACTGTCGCGGCAACCGCCACGGTAACCCATGTCCGCCATCACAACCAAAAAGAAAAAACGGAAAAGAAATCACAAGCAAACAAACAACCACCCATCCTCACCTCCACAGCTCTCGTCCCGGCCGTCGCGGCAAGCATCTGCCTCCCATCGGCGTCAGCCTCGTACCCGTGGCCTTCCTCCACGCCGTTGGCGGTGTCCTGCCTCGTCCAGCCCGTCCGCGGCCCCCACCACGAGCCAGGCGCCGCACGCGCCAGTCCCGACTTCCCAGTCCGGTCAGCCGCCTCGTCCCAGATTTGGAAACCACCGGTTTCCTCTGCTCATCCATAGTCGAGCGCCGCCTCGGCCCTCAAGGCCATCACCTGCGTCAGCAACCGGCCGATGGAACACATCTGTCGCACAAACCCTTTCCATGCCATAACCATCGTACCGGAGGCGCGAACTCGCCGCCGGTGAGCCTCCGTTCGCCACCGCATCCTCGAGATGCTGTAGCACCTCCCCTGGAGCGCTGTACCCCCGTCCCAGCGACCGCCCCTACGCCGTCGGCGAGACCCCTTCGCGTCCGCCTTCCTCTTCCTCCGCTCGCTGAGCCGACCCCTCCACCGATCGTGTCTCCCCTTTTCTCCTCCGCCTCGACCGCCGCCTGAGCAGTGAAGCCCCGCCTGACCGATCGAACCCACCTCCACTTCTTCTTTCGCGCCTCACTCCCGTCAGCGAGCTCCGCCGGCGAGCTCCCCTTCTCCACATCTCCCCCGACTTCTTCCCTCTTCTTCTCTGACTCCCTCTCGTTTCTCTCTCCTCCCAAAAGAAATAGGGAGCAGCAACCTTTGTTAGTGTTATTTAGTGTTTGATTATTTTTATGTTTTTTTGTTTAGTTTTTTATTAATTGTTGTCTTTTATTATTATTATTATTATTATTATTATTATTATTATTATTATTTAGGGTTACTGTTAACAGTATAATAATTAGTATATAAACTATTTATATGGTTATAAGTATTATCATTAGTATTATTATTATTCATAATTACTTTTATTATGGTTATTGTTGCTCTTATTGCTAAAACTATTTATTTGCAAACATTATTATTTTTAGGAATTTCTATGAAAATATTATTTTTCCAACTATTTTCAAAGGTAGATTTTACCAAAAATATATACTTTGCCAAAATTAGTTGTAAACTTAAAAACAAAAAGCTTTTAGATTTTTTTTATATTTTTTTCCAAAAATTATTTATCTATAATTATTATTTTAAGCCTTTTTAAAATAATTATTTTTGACTGGAAAAGTATAGCTTTCTACTTAAAAACGATATTTTCATAAAGAAGTTTTGCTTTAAAACGATTTTTATGTTTTCAATATTTCCTACTAGTAAAAATATTTTCAAGTATTTAAACTGAAAGTATTTTTGAACTAATAATAATTTATTATATATTTTAAATATTGATATAAAATATTTTTACTAAGTAAATTAGTTTTGACATAAAGCGATTTCTCATATCTACCTATGAATAATGTGGGATAATAAAACATTATTTTTAGTCTCTAAAAATAACATATATATTATTTATCTAAATTTTCTTCGACTATCCTTTCGTCCATGACTAAATCCTATTATTCGTGTACCCTCGCCAATTCAAGCCTACCTTATGTCGAACTTAACTAATTTGACCCTTCTGGACCCAATGGAACTGTCCGTGCCACCGTCAGAGGTTACCTTGTGTAGTTGTTACCCGAAGTCGCAGTTCGTGCTACCGTGATTATCGCAGCACACCAGGCATCTTACCATGCAAGACACCTTGCCATTTGCTGTTTATTTATTTAGCTCATATTTCATTCATTATTTATTATTTTCTTTATGCAAAATAAAATATGATATATGGCATAATTTGTTAGAACTTATTGTTCAGTTATATTTCTTGCTATATATTATTTTTTTACACAATAAACCTATATTTAAGGGACCACCTTGTGTGTTGCATTTATTGGCCTCGATACGTCATATCACGAAGTTGTGTGTCGCATGTAGAACACGGACATGCGTGATTGGTTGGCCACCAGTACGTACAAGCCGTGCGATAGGATTAACCGCTAATAGAATTGCATGCTAGTTTGACTTAGCGGTTATAGAGGTTTTTTGTTGTGGATACAACATAGTAGGGCATTGGGCGGTGTCACCCTCATTTTTCGTATTTTCCCGTATTTCGTATTTATACTCGTATCTGGATTTTGTCTTGTATTTTTTTTATTTATTTTATTTTATTTTTTTATTTTTCTCAACTTGTGGAATTTTGGTATTTCTCGTATTTTGGTTTTGGCAAGGCTCGGTTTTATTGGGGATGGTTCGGTTTGGTTCGGTTTTATGTGTTGGAACACCCTAGCCCTATGCTACACCCTCAACCCACCACAACTCACCCTCTTTATAACCCCCACCTACCACTCTCTCTTCTCATAACTTCTACCATTAATTTCCTTCTTCTTCTTCTCCTTCCTCCACAACTCTCCTAACCCTAGGCAAGTGCACCTTGCCACTTCATGAGAGCCCTATTTTCTTGGTTCATTTGCTAGATTAGGGCATGGTGATCAACATTAGAACTTGGTGTTTTGTGATTTGAAGTCTCCTTTGCTCTAGATCTAAGTTATTTCTATTTTCGAATTTTGCATGGTTTGATCTCTTTAAGTTGGATTTTCATGGGTTTTGGTGTTTCCAAGTGAAAGAGCATTCAGTTTCACCCAAGTTGGAACTTTGAAAATCTGGATTTGGAGTTCGGATGGCCAAGTTATGATGCTTTGAAGCTTTGGGTTCAGCCATGGTATTCTTGCTGTCTGGAGAAGACAGTGAGCAGTGTGTGCAGAGCTGTTTAGCTTACACACCCTGAGCTATGCGCGCTCTTTAGCGCTGTGTACGCAGACTTGAGTATGCTTTCTGTTGGAAGCGTGACTCCTTGAGTGTGCGTGACTTTTCACCCACAATGCTCTCTCAGCGTGCGTGACTTTTCACCTACGCTGCTCCCTTGAGTGTGCGTGACTTTTCACCCACAATGCTCTCTCAGCGTGCGTGACTTTTCACCTACGCTGCTCCCTTGAGTGTGCGTGACTTTTCACCCATACTGCTCTCTCAGCGTGCGTGACTTTTCACCTACGCTGCTCCCTTGAGCGTGCGTGACTTTTCACCCACACTGCTCTCTCAGCGTGCGTGACTTTTTACCTACGCTGCTCCCCTCGAGCGTGCGTGACTTTTTACCTACGCTGCTCTCTCAGCGTGCGTGACTTTTTACCTACGCTGCTCCCCTCGAGCGTGCGTGACTTTTTACCTACGCTGCTCTCTCAGCGTGCGTGACTTTCACCTACGCTGCTCTCTCAGCGTGCGTGACTTTTCGTACGCTGCTCCCCTGACCCTTGCTTAACCATTGGTTCTTGAAATTTTGGTTTTTATTTCTTTAAGCTTGGCTTTTCTATAGTCCTGTTTATTGATATTACTTAATATGTTTGGAATGACTATTGTACATGGCATGGTATAGCAAGGAACTAGCATAACACGATAATGACCCGTAGTGGTGCACTCCTGACATGACCAACCTGACATGATAGTAGCCCGTCATGGCGCACTCCTGATAAGTACCCTGACATAATTTATCTTGATAACTTGATAGTGGCCCGTGACGGCGCACTCCTGACTTGACATGACCTGATAACTTAGCTTGACCTGTCTTGACACCGTGGGTGGTTCTTTCTTGCTTGCTTGTTAAATCCACTTGTCCAGTCTCGCATCATGTCTAGGATGGGACTCCTGAGTACCACGGTCAGGAGTACCTACTAAAATGGATTAAGGCTAATAACTAGAATAACACAGTAGTCATGAAGAGATGACACAGCTACAGACAATCCCGTTACCTGGGCGCTCCAGGGATTTGTAGCCTGCCGTCGAGTAGGGCGCATTTCCAGCACACTGTCAGGTATTGCACCCTCTAAGTCACCTAAGGGTACATGCGTCTCCTGGACGATGTACCCACCTGAATTCAACCCTAATCTTTCGTCCTGGGTAACCTGGATGGTCTGCAGGGCTTGTGGCTGTGGAACAATCTCACTACATCTTATTAGTAATTAGGCCTGTGATAACCCTAGTTAGTTAAAATAGTAAGCCGTAGGATCTGCTTGGCCGTGATTGATTGAATGAGGTATAACCAGTCTAGTCATGTCTTGATCCCATGCAAGATTGCTTCCTGTCTTGATTACTTACATTACTTATCTTGCCGATAAATGGTAGGAAACTAAGCTCTGTTCAGATGAAGGGTTACAACCCCGGTCCTTGTTTGGTTTGCAGGTTGTAACCTGGCTATCGAAATAGTTCCATGGTTATCTCGTCGTATATCATCCTGACATGTTTTCGTAATTTTAGTTTTAATATTAGATTTTCTGTGCTGATTGCTGGCTTTTGTTCTTATTTCGGGGCCCCCTTATGGCACTTGCTCTTTTTGGGGTTGACCCAGCTGGTTTTGTGTGGCCAGATTTCGGAGCAGCTCCCGAGGATCTACCAAGCTTCCAGCCCAATGGTGAACACTAGACGGAATTCGGGCCAAGAGTGGGTTTTCTATTTTGTTTCGCTCACTCTATTGTAAAAATTATTCTTTTGAGGTGTTTAGCCGACGAGCACCTGTTAGCTCGAAGTCTTTTACTTACTGTCTGCCTACGGGCTGTAAACATGATTGACAAATCCTAGGGTTGATCATGTATGACTAAACTCTTGCTAGTCCTAACATTTTGTAACGACTAGCTTCATGATCAGCTGAATATGTAATATTTGGGACGCCTTATTATTGTATATTTAATGATCATACATCTTGCGACTTTACTTACTTGTGGTGATTGAGACACTAGGCTTGTTCATGACCATAAGAGACTGTTGGCTTGTAGAAAACCCTCACATATCTAGACAGTCGTGACCGTATATCGAGGTGGTTTCCATTTCAATATACATAGCTGGCTATGTCTGCCCCCGCTCTCCAGTATTCTGGTTCTGGGGCGTGACACGGTTTAAATGGTAGCCCATGCAGGTCTTGTAAATCAAGATATGAGGGGGTTTACCAGATAGATGTCTCAATCAGTACTCGTCCTTGATCTCTGTTCGTATCCTCTGAATCCCTGGATTCTTGCCCTGATCCTGTGCTTATATCGTTGATCTATCCTGGTCCTTTCCTTATTGTTCCCTGTGTCATCTTCTTCAGCGGCACTGTACCTGGTCCTACCGATCGACGAGGTTGAGCACTTCCCGCAGATCAGCAGCAACCCGGAGATCAAGCCCAGCATTTCGGGGTAGCCTCCAGAGTTGTGCCTACGGGAGGAGAGTCACCAGTTCGGCCCGTCCAGCCCGCAGAGCCAGATGATGGTACCTTAGTAGGCCTCATCAGAACCTTGATAGCTTCCCAGGATCGTCGAAGCGACACCCTGCACCAGACAGTTCAAGATGCTTTGACCCGAGGCGGATATCCAGGGAACCAGGCGGCCAACAGTTTCAAGCGATTGAACCCTCCTTTCTTCGACGGCAGCGAGGATACGATTGTCGCGGATGCATGGCTTCAGGATACCGAGGTGATTCTGGAAGCAGCCAGGACACCTGAGAATGAGAAGGTGGCGGTGGTATGCTTGCAGTTGTTGGACTTGGCTCGCAGTTGGTGGGCAGCGCAAGCCATGGGATTAGTGGCACCCATTGCTTGGGCAGTATTTAGAGAGAGATTCCAGACAAAGTATTTCGATGTTGTGGCTCGGTACGACTTGCAGACCAGATTTACCAACTTGAAGCAAGGAGGCAGGACAGTCGACAGTTATGTATCGGAGTTTTCTAGACTCAGTAGGTTTGCCCCCACCTTGGTGGCGACCGAGTTTGATAGGGCCCAGCGGTTCCAGCAGGGACTGCATTTGGAGATCTTGTTGGCAGTTGAGCAGTTCGAGCACCAGACGTTCGATGCGGTCTTGAGAGCAGCTAGGAGGCATGAGTACACCTCCCAGAGGATCGTGGATAGGACCGTAGGTAGGAAGCGGTCCCACAGTCAGATGCACCAATCATCAGCTCCAGCCCCGACAGCTAGGGGATTGACCATTGGAACTCTGAGGCGGGCGGCCTCAGTAACGTCGGTTCAGCATTCGACCCCGACGTACCCGCAGCAGCAGAAGCAGAAGCAGACTTCCGCGATGGGATGTTCTTATTGCGGAAAGCCAGGACATGTGGTGGCAGACTGCCGCAGGGCGCAAGGATTGTGCCTGGCTTGTGGAGCAGCAGATCATAGGGTTGGGGCTTGCCCGAATAGGGGTGGTTCATCAGCATCCAACCCTTCTAGTTCTTCGGTGAGAGGACCGGCCCCAGCACCAGTTCAGCAGCGGCAGTATCAGTCTTCGAGGCCCTTGCCGCCTCAGTCTTAGGCATTCCAGCAACAACACCCCCAGCAGTATGCACCAGCCCAAGCTCAGACCCAGAATAGGCAGAGAGGTTTCCAGCAGAGGGGACCAGCAGCCAGAGGACAAGGTCAGGCCATGATGATGGCTATGGAAGAAGAAGTTACACCATGTGAGGTTATGGCAGGTACTATTCTCGTCAACTCCTCTCCAGCGTCTGTATTATTTGATTTTGGCGCATCGTATTCATTCATGTCTGCACGATTCACGATACGGATAGGATTGGAGCCTGAGTCATTATCAGTGAGGCTCAATATACTTACTGGTAATGGTCTTGTGGGAGTAGATCGAGTGTTTTCCTCATGTCGCGGTAGGGAGTTCCCCGCTAGATTCATAGAGTTTCCTATGGCAGACTATGATGTAGTCCTAGGCATAGATTGGTTGAGGAACCAGTATGCTAGGATAGACTGCCATATTGGCAGAGTTGTCTTTAGTATCCCTGGCGAGCCAGAGTTTTCATTTTCCAGAGGCGCAGTGGAGCCATCTTCCCCAGCATTGCGGATGGCAGTAGCAGCAGTGCAGTTACCCCGGATAGTTGAAGAGTTTCCAGATGTCTTTCCAGAGGAGCTTCCAAGGATGCCGCCAGAGCGGAAGATTGAGTTCACTATAGAC
Source organism: Iris pallida (assembly GCA_029216955.1). NCBI lineage: Eukaryota > Viridiplantae > Streptophyta > Magnoliopsida > Asparagales > Iridaceae > Iris > Iris pallida. The sequence goes on from JANAVB010040619.1 coordinate 43,147,911, forward strand.
TTGATTCCCGGGACAGCACCAGTGTCAGAGCGAGTCTACAGGATGGCGCCTTCAGAATTGGAGATTTTGTACAATGTGATTGAAGAACTAAGGACCAAGGGATTCATCCGTGCAAGTGGATCGCCTTGGGGTACCCCGATGCTTCTTGTGAAAAAGAAGGATGGTACGTCCAGGCTATGTGTTGATTATCGTACCTTGAATTCGGTGACAATCAAGAACAGATACCCTCTTTCGAGGATAGATAACTTGTTTGATCAGCTCAGAGGGGCTTCAGTGTTCTCGAAGATCGACTTGCGATCAGGATACCACCAGATCAGAGTCAGAGAGAAGGACATCCTGAAGACAACATTCAGATCGAGGTATGGACATTGAGAGTTCCTTGTTATGCCCTTTGGAGCGACCAATGCACCGGCCGTATTCATGGACCTCATGAATCGCATTTTCATGCCTTACTTGGATCAATTTGTGATCGTGTTCCTAGATGACATCCTGGTCTACAGCAAGAGTGAAGCAGAGCATGAGCAGCATCTCAGAGTCGTCCTTCAGACGCTTAGGGAGCATCAGTTGTACGCCAAGTTCAGTAAATATGAGTTCTGGCTTGATCGCATTTTGTACTTGGGTCACATCATTACCCGAGGAGGAGTGGAAGTGGATCTCCAGAAGATTGTGGCTATCGAGTCATGGCCGGTACCCAGCTCAGTGGCAGAGGTTCGCAGCTTCCTTGGATTGGCCGGCTACTATCGGCGGTTCGTTTCAGATTTTGCAAGGATTTCAGCACCGATGACCCAGTTGACCCGCAAGGATGTGCCGTTTGTTTGGACAGCAGAGTGTCAGGAATCATTTGAGAAGTTGAAACGAGGTTTGATAACGGCTCCCATTCTCAACCTTCCAGATGGGACCGGAGGATTCACAGTTTATTACGACGCTTCAGACAGAGGATTGGGGTGTGTCTTGATGCAGCATGGAAAGGTAATATCTTATACGTCACGCCAACTTCGTGATCATAAGAAGAATTACCCGACCCACGACTTGGAATTAGCGGCGGTAGTGTTTGCTTTGAAGTTGTGGAGACACTACTTGTACGGAGATAGAGTGGAGATCTTTACTGATCATAAGAGCCTGAAGTATGTTTTCACCCAGAAGGACCTTAATATGCGGCATAGAAGATGGCTCGAGCTACTAGTGGATTATGATGTGGATTTGTAGTATCATCCCGGGAAGGCCAACGTTGTAGCAGATGCATTGAGCATGAGAGCCGGAGTTTATCTCCTGACGGTGCAACCAGAATTATTGGCAGATCTTCAGAAGATGGGGATTGAAGTGGTTCTTCCAACCAGTGTGGCATTGATGGCCAGTCTACAGGTTCAGTCCAGCATAGTTGAGAGGATCCGGATGGCGCAGTCAGCAGATTCCAAGCTTCAGCGACTCAGAGCAGAGTGTGAAGCAGGAAGAAGGCCAGAGTTATGTATCCATGAAGACGGTAGCCTTCGGCACGGCACTCGTCTTTGTGTACCCAGTGGAGATATCAGACAAGAAGTCATGGCAGAAGCCCACAGTTCACAGTATTCTATTCATCCGGGTGGTACGAAGATGTACCATGATATTCGTCAGCACTTCTGGTGGAATGGCATGAAGAGGGAGATAGCCCGGTTTGTCTCTCGGTGTTTGGTTTGCCAACAGGTTAAAGCTGAACATCAGAGGCCCGCTGGACTTCTTCAACCCTTACCGATCCCAGAATGGAAATGGAAGCATATAACCATGGATTTTGTGACCGGATTGCCCAGATCTCCGGCCGGCAGAGATGCTATTTGGGTAATTGTGGACAGGCTTACCAAGGTGGCACACTTTCTCCCATTCAGAGTTGGACAGTCAACGGCACAGTTGGCAGAGATGTATCTTAGGCAGATCGTCAGGCTTCACGGTGTGCCAGTCAGCATCACCTCAGACAAGGATTCAAGATTCACATCACACTTTTGGCACAGTTTGCAGAAGAGTTTGGGGACTCGTCTTCAGTTCAGCTCAGCTTATCACCCACAGACGGATGGTCAATCAGAGCGCACAATCCAGACTCTTGAAGATATGTTGAGATCTTGCACCCTTGACTTCGGTGGTTCATGGGAGAATCATCTGCACCTGGTGGAATTCTCGTACAACAACAGTTATCAGGCCAGTATCCAGATGGCACCCTTCGAGGCTCTTTATGACAGGAAGTGCAGATCCCCGCTAGCATGGGACGATGTCGGAGAGAGGCAGATGCTCGGACCCGAATTGATTTCCCAGACGGTTGAAGTGGTCAGGAAGGTCAGAGATCACCTCCGAGTTGCCCAGGACCGCCAACGCCATTGGGCCGATGCTCATCGGCGTCCCTTAGAATTTGCTGTCGGCGACCATGTATTCCTTAGGATCTCGCCTAACCGCAGCGTCATTCGCTTCGGCGTGCGGGGAAAGCTTAGTCCTAGGTATATAGGGCTGTTCCATATTCTAGAGCGAGTAGGAGATTTATCCTATCGTCTCGCTCTTCCGCCGTCGCTAAGTGAGGTACATGATGTATTCCATGTGTCCCAATTACGACGGTATATTCCGGACCTGAGCCACATCCTAGACCATTCGGAATTGGTTGTTGGTACCAACCTTTCGTATGAGGAGAGGCCCGTGTCTATTTTGGACCGGAGGGAAAAGATACTCAAGAACAAGACTATTAAATTAGTCCGTGTTGCTTGGGGTCATCACTCTCTAGGTGAGTCAACGTGGGAGCGTGAGGACGACATTCGATCGCGATATCCCTACTTGTTTGACTCGTAAGGTATAATGTCTTTCTTATGCCTTACGTTTTCCCTTCCTTGTTTGCATTATATGATTGTATGATTGGACTGCTTAGTGTAGCTTGCCTGTGCTTAGTGTAGCTTGTCGTGGCAATCTCTAGCTCCTTGATTAAATTCCGAGGACGGAATTCTTTTAAGGTGGGTAGAGTTGTCACCCTCATTTTTCGTATTTTCCCGTATTTCGTATTTATACTCGTATCTGGATTTTGGCTTATATTTTTTTTTCATTTTTTTTTCTCAACTTGTGGAATTTCGGTATTTCTCGTATTTTCGTTTTGGCAAGGCTCGGTTTTATTGGGGATGGTTCGGTTTGGTTCGGTTTTATGTGTTGGAACACCCTAGCCCTATGCTACACCCTCAACCCACCACAACTCACCCTCTTTATAACCCCCACCTACCACTCTCTCTTCTCATAACTTCCACCATTAATTTCCTTCTTCTTCTTCTCCTTCCTCCACAACTCTCCTAAACCTAGGCAAGTGCACCTTGCCACTTCATGAGAGCCCTATTTTCTTGGTTCATTTGCTAGATTAGGGCTTGGTGATCAATATTAGAACTTGGTGTTTTGTGATTTGAAGTCTCCTTTGCTCTAGATCTAAGTTATTTTTATTTTCAGATTTTGCATGGTTTGATCTCTTTAAGTTGGATTTTCATGGGTTTTGGTGTTTCCAAGTGGAAGAGCATTCAGTTTCACCCAAGTTAGAACTTTGGAAATCTGGATTTGGAGTTCGGATGGCCAAGTTATGATGCTTTGAAGCTTTGGATTCAGCCATGGTGTTCTTGCTGTCTGGAGAAGACAGTGAGCAGTGTGTGCAGAGCTGTTTAGCTTACGTACCCTGAGCTACGCGCGCTCTTTAGCGCTGTGTATGCAGACTTGAGTACGCTTCATGTTGGAAGCGTGACTCCTTGAGTGTGCGTGACTTTTCATCCACACTGCTATCTCAGCGTGCGTGACTTTTTACCTACGCTGCTCCCTTGAGTGTGCGTAACTTTTTACCCACACTGCTCTCTCAGCGTGCGTGACTTTTCACCTACGCTGCTTCCTTGAGTGTGCATGACTTTTCACCCACACTGCTCTCTCAGCGTGCGTGACTTTTCGCCTACGCTGCTCCCTTGAGCGTGCGTGACTTTTCACCCACACTGCTCTCTCAGCGTGCGTGACTTTTCACCTACGCTGCTCCCTTGAGCGTGCGTGACTTTTCACCCACACTGCTCTCTCAGCGTGCGTGACTTTTCACCTACGCTGCTCTGTGTAGCGTGCGTGACTTTTCACCCACGCTGCTCTCTCAGCGTACGTGACTTTTCATCTACGCTGCTCCCCTCGAGCGTGCGTGACTTTTCACCTACGCTGCTCTCTCATCGTGCGTGACTTTTCACCTACGCTGCTCCCCTCGAGCGTGCGTGACTTTTCACCTACGCTGCTCTCTCAGCGTGCGTGACTTTTACCTACGCTGCTCTCTCAGCGTGCGTGACTTTTCGTACGCTGCTCCCCTGACCCGTGCTTAACCATTGGTTCTTAAAATTTTGGTTTTTATTTCTTTAAGCTTGGCTTTTCTATAGTCCTGTTTATTGATATTTTATTAGATATTTTATGCCCATTTTATATCCTTACGCCTTTTGTCATGAACTTGATTTTACTTAATATGTTTGGAATGACTATTGTACATGGTATGGTATGGTATGGCAAGGAACTAGCATAACACGACAATGACCCGTAGTGGTGCACTCCTGACATGACCAACCTGACATGATAGTGGCCCATCGTGGCACACTCCTGACAAGTACCCTGACATGATTTATCTTGATAACTTGATAGTGGCCCGTGACGGCGCACTCCTGACTTGACATGACCTGATAACCTAGCTTGACCTGTCTTGACACCGTGGGTGGTTCTTTCTTGCTTGCTTGTTAAATCCACTTGTCCAGTCTCGCATCATGTCTAGGATGGGACTCCTGAGTACCACGGTCAGGAGTACCTACTAAAATGGATTAAGGCTAATAACTAGAATAACACAGTAGTCATGAAGAGATGACACAGCTACAGATAATCCCGTTACCTGGGCGCTCCAGGGATTTGTAGCCTGCCGTCGAGTAGGACGCATTTCCAGCACACTGTCAGGTATTGCACCCTCTAAGTCACCTAAGGGTACATGCGTCTCCTGGACGATGTACCCACCTGAATTCAACCCTAATCTTTCGTCCTGGGTAACCTGGATGGTCTGCAGGGCTTGTGGCTGTGGAACAATCTCACTGCATCTTGTTAGTAATTAGGCCTGTGATAACCCTAGTTAGTTAAAATAGTAAGCCGTAGGATCTGCTTGGCCGTGATTGATTGAATGAGGTATAACCAGTCTAGTCATGTCTTGATCCCATGCAAGATTGCTTCCTGTCTTGATTACTTACATTACTTATCTTGCCGATAAATGGTGGGAAACTAAGCTCTGTTCAGATGAAGGGTTACAACCCCGGTCCTTGTTTGGTTTACGGGTTGTAACCTGGCTATCGGAATAGTTCCATGGTTATCTCGTCGTATATCATCCTGACATGTTTTCGTAATTTTAGTTTTAATATTAGATTTTCTGTGCTGATTGCTGGCTTTTGTTCTTATTTCGTGGCCCCCTTATGGCACTTGCTCTTTCTGGGGTTGACCCAGCTGGTTTTGTGTGGCCAGATTTCGGAGCAGCTCCCGAGGATCTACCAAGCTTCCAGCCCAATGGTGAACACTAGACGGAATCCGGGCCAAGAGTGGGTTTTCTATTTTGTTTCGCTCACTCTATTGTAAAAATTATTCTTTTGAGGCGTTTAGCCGACGAGCACCTGTTAGCTCGAAGCCTTTTACTTACTGTCTGCCTACGGGCTGTAAACATGATTGGCAAATCCTAGGGTTGATCATGTATGACTAAACTCTTGCTAGTCCTAACATTTTGTAACGACTAGCTTCATGATCAGCTGAATATGTAATATTTAGGACGCCTTATTATTGTATATTTAATGATCATACATCTTGCGACTTTACTTACTTGTGGTGATTGAGACACTAGGCTTGTTCATGACCATAAGAGACTGTTGGCTTGTAGAAAACCCTCACATATCTAGACAGTCGTGACCGTATATCGAGGTGGTTTCCATTTCAATATACGTAGCTGGCTATGTCTGCCCCCGCTCTCCAGTATTCTGATTCTAGGGCGTGACAGGCGGGAAGGACAATTCCTTAGCGTATGGGCTTCAATGCACTTTTCCTTGTAACCCGGAAGCTCCGCTGGAGATACGGGGTTGATGACCCATGATTACTGACGGCCACTGACGTTCTGTGGAACGTTATGCTCTTATTGATTGGGCCTCTAGTGCCCCAAGGGGGGACTATGCCGATCCTATTTTAGCCAGGGCCCATGCGTAGGAAGGATTGTTCTTAACTACATTTCACTTAGAACAGTTAGGCACCTTTATCCGATAGGTATAAGTACTTTTGGTTTAGGTAGTTGTATCTGACCATGACTTGGAACAATAACTTGTCGCAGATTAGTTCGCCATACCTTGTCCTTGTTTGGTTGTAGGTGTGGCTTACAAATCCGATGAGAAGGTATTGAACCTTGTTGGGGTCCGGATACCATATTGGATTCATTGCATGGAAAGATACATCATCGTGAATTAGTACAAGAGTTTGTGGTTTATACTTTGGAGGGTAGACCACGTTGTTCCACTCATGGGGATATGGTTGCTGAATTTCTAGCTCTCGAAGCGATTCTTACTTTTTCTTGGCGTTGAAGGGATCATACAACTACTTGAGGGCCTGTTGCATGTCATCTGACATTGGCGGGCCAGATATTGTTTGGCCAGATGATCGTGGAAATAATTGGTTCACAATAGGGGGTGGCACACGAGGAGGTGAGTTGGCCTCCCCATTTGTTCCTGGATCTTGATTGGCTGGAGTAGGAGCATTGGGCATCAGCTTGTCCTTGATCTCCAGGACCATATAAGGCAAGGCTTGCATGGTGTCAGTTAATACAGTGAGACGGGTTTTGAGAGCCTCTATTTGATGCAAGTGGGCTGCCCCTTCGCTACTCCCTATATCATTGCCTTCCACCATATATACTGACATTAGAGGGGGGGAGATAGAAGGCATCGTGGATCTCTCGCTCTCCAGCTCGGACACCTGAGTCTTGCCTTCTTGAGGGATGTCACGCCCCAGAACCAGAATACTGGAGAGCGGGGGCAGACATAGCCAGCTACGTATATGAAATGGAATCCATCTCGCTATACGGTAACGGCTGTCTAGATACATGAGGGTTTATCTACAAGCCAACAGTCTCTTAAGGTCATGAACAAGCCTAGTGTCTCAATCACAAGCAAGTAAGTACAAGGTTACAATAAGTATAATCATTAAATATACAATAGTAAGGCGTCCCAAATATTACATATTCAGCTGATCATGAAGCTAGTCATTACAAAATGTTATGACTAGCAGGAGTTTAGTCATACATGATCAACCCTAGGATATGTTTATCATGTTACAGCCCGTAGGCAGACAGTAAGTAAGTGCAATCGAGCTAAACAGGTGCTCGTCGGCTAAACGCCTCAAAAGAATATTTTTACAATAGAGTGGGAGAGCCAAAAATAACCCACTCGTTGCCAGGGTTCCGTCTAGTGGCCACCATCTGGCTGGAAGGTCGGTAGATCCCCTGGAGCTGCTCCGAAATCTGGCCACACAAAACCAGCTGGGTCAGACCCTAGAAAGAGCAAGTGTCACAAAGGAAGCTTCACTTAAGAACTAAAACCAGCAATCAGCACAAGATATAAATAAAAGTAAGAACTGAAAATAAAGAAAATACACCAGGATAATATACGACGAGATAACCATAGAACTATTCAGATAACCAGGTTACAACCCGTAAACCAAACAAGGACCGGGGTTGTAACCCTTCGTCTGAACAGAACTTGAAATTCTCACCATTTATCGGTAAAATAAATACAAGCATTCTGGTTATTCAATAATCTGGAACAGGATCAGGGCAAGACTAGACTGGTTAGACTCCGTCCAATCACTTCACGGCCAAGCAAGAATTATGGCTTGATACTTTAACTAACTAGGGTTGTCACAAGCCTAATTACTAACAAAATGCAGTGAGATTATTCTACAGCCACAAGCCCTGCAGACCATCCAGGTTACCCGGGTTAAAAGATTAGAGTTGAATTCAGGTGGGTACATCGTCCAGGAAACGAATGTACCCTTAGGTAGCTTGAAGGGTGCAACACATGACAGTGTGCTTGAAATGTGCCCTACTCGACGGCAGGCTACAGATCCCAAGGCGTGCCCAGGTAACGGGATTGCCTGTAGCTGGGAAATCTCGTCATGACTAATGTATTAATCTAGTTATTAGCCTTAGTCCATTTTAGTAGGTACTCCTGACCGTGGTACTCAGGAGTCCCTGTCCTAGACATGATGCAAGACAGGACTGGTTTATTTATACAAACACAATCGCCCACGGTGTCCAGATTAATTATACAGGTCATGTCATGTTAGGTAGCCGTCGCAACAGCTATTCGAGATAATCATGTCAGGTTATCATGCCAAGTGTACTTGTCAGGAGTGCGCCACGACGGGCCACTATCAGGTCATGTCAGGTTATTATGTCAGGAGTGCACCACTACGGGTCACTATCACGTCATGCTCAATTATCAACTACAAACATATCAAGTAAATTCGTGATTATCAAGTTCAGGACAAGAGGCATAAGGATATAAAATGGACGTAAAATATCTAATAAAATATCAATATACAAGGCTATAGAAGATCCAGGGTAATCAGGCTACGCTCAGGTCAGGCTACGCTCAAGCTAGGCTACGCTCAGGTCAAGCTACGCTCAGGTCAGGCTACGCTCAGGCCAGGCTACGCTCAGGTCAAGCTACGCAAAGGTCAGGCTACGCTCAGGCCAGGCTACGCTCAGGTCAGGCTACGCTCAGGCCAGGCTACGCTCAGGCCAGGCTACGCTCAGGTCAAGCTACGCTCAAGTCAGGCTACGCTCAGGCCAGGCTACGCTCAAGTCAGGCTACGCTCAGGCCAGGCTACGCTCAAGTCAAGCTACGCTCAGGTCAGGCTACGCTCAGGCCAGGCTACGCTCAGGTCAGGCTACGCTCAGGTCAGGCTATGCAAGGCATACGCTTCCAAAAGGCAGCGTATGTACTCCATACGACTCCTCTTCAAGGCAGCGTATGAGGTCCATACGACTCCTTGCCAAGGCAGCGTATGAGGTTCATACGACTCCTTGCCAAGGCAGCATATGAGGTCCATACGACTCCTTGCCAAGGCAGCGTATGCAAGACATACGCTTCCAAAAGGCAGCGTATGAGGTTCATACTGCGCTGTGCTAAAGAGCATACGCAACTCAGTGGCGTAAGCTAAAAAGCTCGTACACTGCTCACAGTCTTCTCCAAATCAGCAAGAACTCCATGGTTTGAACCCAAAGCTTCAAAAGTCCATAACTTGGTCAAAATAAGTCCAAATCCAACTTTTCAAAGGTCAAAATTGGGTAGAATAAAATTCTCTACAACATGGAACCATCAAAATTTGAAAACAAAGAAGTTTGATAGATCAAAACCACCAAAATCCAAAAATAACCAATTTCTAGATCTACAAAAATTAAAGCCTTAAAATGGAAAATGACAAGTTCTAATGTGTCTTAGAAACATGAGGAGAAGCTAATGGAACAATAAAAATGGGCTCTCTTGTGGAAGCAAGTTGCACTTGCCTAGACCTCTCTCTCCCTCTCTCTGGTAGGTGAAGGGAGTAAATGGAAGAAAAAGAAGGGATTAATGAAAAGAGTGAAGAAGAATAGGTAATAAATATGAGTGGTGGTGGTAGGTAGGGGGTTCACCCCTTGGTTCATGATGAACCAAAAGCAATCCCAAACCGAACCAAGCCAACCCAAACCAAGAATAAACCAAGCCCAGGGAGGAAATTAAGCAAGGAAATCATACAATACAAGAATAAATACGTACACGTATTCCAGAAATACGTAATACGAACCACAAGCATTATAACTCTACCCACCTTAAAAGAATTTCGTCCTCGAAATTAAATCAAGAGGCTAGAGGAGCAATGACAAGCTACATTAATCACATGCAAGCTATAACTAGGCAGACAATCAATCATTCAAGCAAGGAATCGAAGGCATGAGGCATAAGAAAGATATTATACCTCACGAGTCAAACAAGTCGGGATATCGCGATCGAATATCATCCTTACGCTCCCACGTTGACTCCCCCAAAGAGAGATGACCCCAAGCAACTCGGACTAACTTGATAGTCTTATTCTTGAGGATCTTCTCTCTTTGGTCCAATATAGACACGGGCCACTCCTCATACGAAAGGTCGGTACCAACAACCAATTTCGAATGATCCAGGATGTGGCTTGGGTCTAGGATATACCGTTGTAATTGGGATACAAGGAACACGTCATGCACCTCGCTTAGCGACGGTGGAAGAGCGAGACGATAGGATACATCTCCTACTCGCTCCAGAATATCAAACGAACCTATATACCTAGGACTAAGCTTGCCCCGTACGCCGAAACGAATGACGCCACGGTTAGGCAAAATCCTCAGGAATACATGATCGCCGACCGAAAACTCAAGAGGGCGCCGATGAGAATCGGCCCAATGGTGCTGGCGATCTTGGGCAACTCGAAGATGATCTCTGACTCGCCTTACCACTTCAACTGTCTGGGCAATCATTTCTGGACCAAGCATCTGTCTCTCTCCAACATCATTCCAGGCTAGCGAGGATCTGCACTTCCTACCATACAGTGCCTCGAACGGTGCCATCTGGATACTGGCCTGGAAACTGGTATTATACGAGAATTCTACCAGGTGCAAGTGATCTTCCCATGAACCACCGAGGTCAAGTGTGCAAGACCGCAACATGTCTTCAAGAGTCTGGATCGTGCGCTCCGACTGACCATCTGTCTGTGGGTGATATGCTGAACTGAACTGGAGATGAGTTCCCAAACTCTCTTGTAAGCTACGCCAAAAGTGCGACGTAAATCTTAAATCTCGGTCCGAGGTGATACTGACTGGCACACCGTGCAATCTGACAATCTGCCTGAGGTACATCTCTGCTAACTGAGCCGTCGACTGACCAACTCTGAATGGAAAAAAGTGAGCCACTTTCGTAAGCATGTCAACTAGAACCCAGATAGCATCTCTACCAGCTGGGAATCTAGGTAGTCCAGTCACAAAATCCATGGTCTCATGCTCCCACTTCTATTCTGGAATCGGTAAGGGCTGAAGAAGTCCAGCCGGTCTCTGATGTTCAGCTTTAACTTGTTGGCAAACCAAACACCGAGAGACAAACCGAGCTATCTCCCGGTTCATGCCATTCCACCAGAAATGTTGTCGGATATCACGGTACATCTTCGTACTGTCGGAATGGATGGAATACTGTGAACTGTGCGCTTTTGACATGATCTCCTGGCGGATATCTCTGCTGGGTACACAAAGACGCTTACCATGTCGAAGTGTACCATCCTCATGAATGCATAACTCTGGTCTTTGTCCTGCCTCACACTCTGCTCTGAGTCGCTGAAGCTTGGAATCTGCCGACTGTACCATCCGGATCCTCTCGACTATAGGGGACTGAACTTGCATACTGGCCATCAAGGCCACACTGGAAGGAAGAACAACTTCAATACCCATCTTCTGAAGATCTGCTAACAGCTCTGGTTGTGCTGTTAGAAAATAAACTCCCGCTCTCCTGCTCAATGCATCTGCAACAACATTGGCCTTCCCAGGATGATACTGCAGGTTGACATCATAATCCACAAGAAGCTCCAGCCACCTTCTCTGACGCATGTTAAGATCCTTCTGGATGAAAACATACTTCAGGCTCTTGTGGTCGGTAAAAATCTCCACCCTGCCTCCATACAAGTAGTGCCTCCATAACTTAAGTGCAAACACCACTGCTGCCAACTCCAAGTCATGGGTTGGGTAATTCCTCTCATGATCACAAAGTTGTCGTGACGCATAAGCTATTACCTTCCCATGCTGCATCAGAACACATCCTAAACCTCTGCCTGAAGCATTACAGTACACTGAGAATCCTCTGGTCCCATCTGGAAGCGTGAGAATAGGAGTTGTTACCAGGCCTCGCTTCAACTGCTTAAAAGAACTCTGATACTCTGCTGTCTAAGCAAACTGCACATCCTTGCGGGTCAACTGCGTCAATGGCACTGAAATTCGAGCAAAATCCGAAATAAACCGCCGGTAGTAGCCGACCAATCCAAGAAAACTACGAACCTCTGCAACTGTGCTGGGCACTGGCCATGACTCAATAGCCACAATCTTCTGGGGATCCACTTCTACTCCTCCTCGAGTGATGATATGACCCAAGTACGAAATTCGATCGAGCCAGAACTCGCATTTACTGAACTTGGCATATAACTGGTGCTCTCTGAGGATCTGAAGAACTATACGGAGATGCTGCTCATGCTCCGCCTCACTCATGCTGTAGACCAGAATGTCATCCAAGAACACAATCACATACTGATCCAAGTAAGGCATGAAGATGCGATTCATGAGGTCCATGAACACTGCCGGCGCATTGGTTGCTCCAAAAGGCATAACAAGGAATTCCCAATGCCCATATCTCGATCTAAAAGCTGTCTTCGGGACGTCCTGCTCTCTGACTCTGATCTGATGATAACCTGAGCGTAAATCAATCTTCGAGAATACTGAAGCCCCCTTGAGTTGATCAAACAAGTCATCTATCCTCGGAAGAGGGTATCTGTTCTTGATTGTTACTAAGTTCAAGGTACGATAATCAACACATAACCTGGACGTACCATCCTTCTTTTTCACAAGAAGCATCGGGGCTCCCCAAGGCGATCCACTAGCACGAATGAATCCCTTGGTTCTGAGTTCTTCAATCATCTTGTATAATATCTCCAACTCTGATGGCGCCATCCTGTAGACTCTCTCTGACACTGGGGCTGTCCCGGGAATCAAGTCTATAGTGAACTCGATCTTCCGCTCCGGAGGCATACCTGGAAGTTCTTCTGGGAAAACATCTGGAAACTCCTCGACTATCCTGGGCAACTGAACTGCTGCTACTGCCATCCGCAATACTGGAGGAGATGACTCAACTTCGCCTCGGGAGAAAGAAAACTCCGGCTCGTCTGGAATGCTAAAAACAACCCTGCCAATGTGGCAGTCTATCCTAGCATACTGGTTCCTCAACCAATCCATCCCTAGGACCACATCATAATCGGCCATCGGGAATTCTATCAATCTAGCGGAGAATTCTCTACCGCTAACTACGCTCCGACACGAGGAAAACACTCTATCTACACCCACAAGTCCGTTACCAGTAAGTATATTAAGCCTTACTGATAATGACTCGGGCTCCAATCCTTCCCGTGTCGCGAATCGTGCAGACATAAATAAATGCGATGCACCATAATCAAATAAAGCTGAAGCTGGAAAGGAGTTGACGAGAATAGTACCTGCCACTACCTCTCCTGGTGCCAATCCTTCCTCCACGGTCATCACCATAGCCTGACCGTGCCCTCGGGGTGCGGGTCCCCTCTGCTGAAATCCTCGCTGCCTGCTCTGACTCTGGGCTTGGACTTGTGCATACTGCTGGGGGTTCTGCTGCTGGAACACTTGGGTCTGAGGCAGCAAGGGCCTCGGCAATGGATACTGCTGCTGCTGGACCGGAGCTGGTCCTCTCACCGAAGAGCTAGAAAGGTTGGACGATGATGAACCACCCATATTCGGGCAGGATCCAACCCTATGGTCTGGTGCTCCACAAGCCGGACACAATCCCTGTGCCCTGCAACATTCTGCCACCACATGGTCTGGGTTCCCATAATGAGAACAACCCACTGCGGAAGGTTGCTTCTGCTTCTGCTGCTGAGGGTGCGTCGGAGTTGAATGCTGAACCGACGTTACTGAGGCCGCTCGCCTCGGAGCTCCAATAGTCAAAGCCCTGGCTGCCGGGGCCGGTGCTGAAGACTGATTCATCTGGCCGTGAGATCTCTTCCGACCTCCGGCCCTATCCACAATCCTCTGGAAGGTATACTCATGCCTCCGGGCTGCTCTCAAGACTGCATCAAAAGTCTGATGCTCAAACTGCTCAACTGCCAACAAGATCTCCAGGTGAAGTCCCTGCTGGAACCGCTGGGCTCTATCATACTCGGTTACCACCAAAGTGGGAGCAAACCGACTGTTTCTGGAAAACTCGGCCGCATATCCGTCGACCGTCCTGCCTCCTTGCTTCAGATTGGTAAACCTCGTCTACAGATCATACCGAGCCACGGCATCGAAATACTTGGTCTGGAATCTCTCTCTGAATACTGCCCAAGCAATGGGTGCTGCTAATCCAACAGCCTGCGCTGCCCACCAGCTGCGGGCAAGATCTAACAATTGCAGGCGCACAACGGCCACCTTCTCGTTCTCTGGGGTCCTGGCTGCTTCTAGAATCACCTCTGTGTCCTGAAGCCATGCATCTGCCGCGATAGCATCTTCACTACCGTCGAAGAATGGAGGGTTCAAGCGCTTGAAGCTGTTGGCCGCGTTGTTACCCTGATGACCACCCCGGGTCAAAGCATCCGTCACTGCCTGGTGCAAGGCATCTCCACGTCGGTCTTGGGAAGCTATCAAGGTCCTGACGAGTCCTACCAAAGTGCCGTCATCATGTTCTACAGGTTGAACTGGCTGGACTGGTGGCTCTCCGCCAGAAGGCACGACTCTGGAGGCTACTCCAGAATGCTGGGCTTGATCTCCAGGTTGCTGCTGGTCCGCGGAAGGTGCTCCGCCTTGTTGGTCGGTAGGACCACGAACAATGCCGCTGAAGAAGACGATATAGGGAACAATAAGGAAGGACCCGGACAGATCAACGATACAAGCATATGATCAGGACAAGAATCCAAGGATTCAGAAGATACGAGCAGAGATCAAGGACGAATACTGATTGAGACATCTATTCGGTAAACCCTCACATATCTTGATTTACAAGACCTGCATGGGCCACCACTTAAACCATGTCACGCCCCAGAACCAGAATACTGAAGAGCGGGGGCAGACATAGCCAGCTACGTATATGAAATAGAATCCATCTCGCTATACGGTCACGGCTGTCTAGATACATGAGGGTTTATCTACAAGCCAACAGTCTCTTAAGGTCATGAACAAGCCTAGTATCTCAATCACAAGAAAGTAAGTACAAGGTTACAAGAAGTATGATCATTAAATATACAATAGTAAGGCGTCCCAAATATTACATATTCAGCTGATCATGAAGCTACTCGTTACAAAATGTTATGACTAGCAGGAGTTTAGTCATATATGATCAACCCTAGGATCTGTTAATCATGTTACAGCCCGTAGGCAGACAGTAAGTAAGTGCAATCGAGCTAAACAGGTGCTCGTCGGCTAAACGCCTCAAAAGAATATTTTTACAATAGAGTGGGAGAGCCAAAAAATAACCCACTCGTTGCCAGGGTTCCGTCTAGTGGCCACCATCTGGCTGGAAGGTCGGTAGATCCTCTAGAGCTGCTCCGAAATCTGGCCACACAAAACCAGCTGGGTCAGACCCCAGAAAGAGCAAGTGTCACAAAGGAAGCTTCACTTAAGAACTAAAACCAGCAATCAGTACAAGATATAAATAAAAGTAAGAACTGAAAATAAAGAAAATACACCAGGATGATATACGACGAGATAACTATGGAACTATTCAGATAACCAGGTTACAACCCGTAAACCAAACAAGGACCGGGGTTGTAACCCTTCGTCTGAACAGAACTTGAAATTCTCACCATTTATCGATAAAATAAATACAAGCATTCTGGTTATTCAATAATCTGGAACAGGATCAGGGCAAGACTAGACTGGTTAGACTCCGTCCAATCACTTCACGGCCAAGTAAGAATTACGCCTTGATACTTTAACTAACTAGGGTTGTCACAAGCCTAATTACTAACAAGATGCAGTGAGATTATTCTACAGCCACAAGCCCTGCAGACCATCCAGGTTACCCGGATTAAAAGATTAGAGTTGAATTCAGGTGGGTACATCGTCCAGGAAACGAATATACCCTTGGGTAGCTTGAAGGGTGCAACACATGACAGTGTACTTGAAATGTGCCCTACTCGACGGCAGGCTACAGATCCCAAGGCGTGCCCAGGTAACAGGATTGCCTGTAGCTGAAAAATCTCGTCATGACTAATGTATTAATCTAGTTATTAGCCTTAGTCCATTTTAGTAGGTACTCCTGACCGTGGTACTCAGGAGTCCCTGTCCTAGACATGATGCAAGACAGGACTGGTTTATTTATACAAACACAATCGCCCACGGTATCCAGATTAATTATACAGGTCATGTCATGTTAGGTAGTCATCGCAACAGCTATTCGAGATAATCATGTCAGGTTATCATGCCAAGTGTACTTGTCAGGAGTGTGCCACGACGGACCACTATCAGGTCATGTCAGGTTATTATGTCAGGAGTGCACCACTACGGGTCACTATCACGTCATGCTCAATTATCAACTACAAACATATCAAGTAAATTCGTGATTATCAAGTTCAGGACAAGAGGCATAAGGATATAAAATGGACGTAAAATATCTAATAAAATATCAATATACAAGGCTATAGAAGATCCATGGTAATCAGGCTACGCTCAGGACAGGCTACGCTCAAGCTAGGCTACGCTCAGGTCAAGCTACGCTCAGGTCAGGCTACGCTCAGGCCAGGATACGCTCAAGTCAAGCTACGCTCAGGTCAGGCTACGCTCAGGCCAGGCTACGCTCAGGTCAGGCTATGCTCAGGCCAGGCTACGCTCAGGTCAGGCTATGCTCAGGCCAGGCTACGCTCAGGTCAAGCTATGATCAGGTCAGGCTACGCTCAGGCCAGGCTATGCTCAGGTCAGGCTATGCTCAGGCCAGGCTACGCTCAGGTCAAGCTACGCTCAGGTCAGGCTACGCTCAGGTCTGGCTATACAAGGCATACGCTTCCAAAAGGCAGCGTATATACTCCATACGACTCCTCTTCAAGGCAGCATATGAGGTCCATACGACTCCTTGCCAAGGCAGCGTATGAGGTTCATACGACTCCTTGCCAAGGCAGCGTATGAGGTCCATACGACCCCTTGCCAAGGCAGCTTATGCAAGACATACGCTTCCAAAAGACAGCGTATGAGGTTCATACTGCGCTGCGCTAAAGAGCGTACGCAACTCAGTGGCGTAAGCTAAAAAGCTCGCGCACTGCTCACTGTCTTCTCCAAATCAGCAAGAACTCCATGGTTTGAACCCAAAGCTTCAAAAGTCCATAACTTGGTCAAAATAAGTCCAAATCCAACTTTTCAAAGGTCAAAATTGGGTAGAATAAAATTCTCTACAATATGGAACCATCAAAACTTGAAAACAAAGAAGTTTGATAGATCAAAACCACCAAAATCCAAAAATAACCAATTTCTAGATCTACAAAAATTAAAGCCTCAAAATGGAAAATGATAAGTTCTAATGTGTCTTAGAAATATGAGGAGAAGCTAATGGAACAATAAAAATAGGCTCTCTTGTGGAAGCAAGTTGCACTTGCCTAGACCTCTCTCTTCCTCTCTCTGGTAGGTGAAGGGAGTAAATGGAAGAAGAAGAAGGGATTAATGAAGAGAGAGAAGAAGAATAGGTAATAAATATGAGTGGTGGTGGTAGGTAGGGGGTTCACCCCTTGGTTCATGATGAACCAAAAGCAATCCCAAACCGAACCAAGCCAACCCAAACCAAGAATAAACCAAGCCCAGGGAGGAAATTAAGCAAGGAAATCATGCAATACAAGAATAAATACGTACACGTATTCCAGAAATACGTAATACGAACTACAGGCATTACAACTCTACCCACCTTAAAAGAATTCCGTCCTCGAAATTTAATCAAGAGGCTAGAGAAGCAATGACAAGCTACATTAATCACATGCAAGCTATAACTAGGCAGACAATCACTCATTCAAGCAAGGAATCGAAGGCATGAGGCATAAGAAAGACATTATACCTCACGAGTCAAACAAGTCGGGATATTACGATCGAATATCATCCTCACGCTCCCACATTGACTCTCCCAAAGAGTGATGACCCCAAGCAACTCGAACTAACTTGATAGTCTTGTTCTTGAGGATCTTCTCTCTTCGGTCTAATATAGACACGGGCCTCTCCTCATACGAAAGGTTAGTACCAGCAACCAATTCTGATTGATCCAGGATGTGGCTTGGGTCCGGGATATACCGTTGTAATTGGGATACATGGAACACGTCATGCACCTCGCTTAGCGACGGTGGAAGAGCGAGACGATAGGATACATCTCCTACTCGCTCCAGAATATCAAACGGTCCTATATACCTAGGACTAAGCCTGCCCCGTACGCCGAAACGAATGACGCCACGGTTAGGCAAAATCCTCAGGAATACATGATCGCCGACCGAAAACTCAAGAGGGCGCCAATGAGAATCGGCCCAATGGTGCTGGCGATCTTGGGCAACTCGAAGATGATCTCAGACTCGCCTGACCACTTCAACTGTCTGGGCAATCATTTCTGGACCGAGCATCTGTCTCTCTCCAACATCATCCCAGGCTAGCGAGGATCTGCACTTCCTACCATACAGTGCCTCGAACGGTGCCATCTGGATACTGGCCTGAAAACTGGTGTTATACGAGAATTCTACCAGGTGCAAGTGATCTTCCCATGAACCACTGAGGTCAAGTGTGCAAGACCGCAACATGTCTTCAAGAGTCTGGATCGTGTGCTCCGACTGACCATCTGTCTGTGGGTGATATGCTGAACTAAACTGGAGATGAGTTCCCAAACTCTCTTGCAAGCTACGCCAAAAGTGCAACATAAATCTTGAATCTCGGTCCGAGGTGATCCTGACTGGCACACCGTACAATCTGACAGTCTGTCTGAGGTACATCTCTGCTAACTGAGCCGTCGACTGACCAACTCTGAATGGAAGAAAGTGAGCCACTTTCGTGAGCTTGTCAACTAGAACCCAGATAGCATCTCTACTAGCTAGGAATCTAGGTAGTCCAGTCACAAAATCCATGGTCTCATGCTCCCACTTCCATTCTGGAATCGGTAAGGGCTAAAAAAGTCCAGCCGGTCTCTGATGTTCAGCTTTAACTTGTTGGCAAACCAAACACCGAGAGACAAATCGAGCTATCTCCCGCTTCATGCCATTCTACCAGAAATGCTGTCGGATATCACGGTACATCTTCGTACTGCCGGGATGGATGGAATACTGCGAACTGTGCACTTCTGACATGATCTCCTGGCAGACATCTCCGCTGGGTACACAAAGACTCTTACCATGTCGAAGTGTACCATCCTTATGAATGCATAACTCTGGTCTTCGTCCTACCTCACACTCTGCTCTGAGTCGCTGAAGCTTGGAATCTGCCGACTGCGCCATCCGGATCCTCTCGACTATAGTGGACTGAACTTGCATACTGGCCATCAAGGCCACACTGGAAGGAAGAACAACTTCAATACCCATCTTCTGAAGATCTGCTAACAGCTCTGGTTGCGCTGTTACAAAATAAACTTCCGCTCTCCTGCTCAATGCATCCGCAACAATATTGGCCTTCCCAGGATGATACTGCAGGTTGACATCATAATCCACAAGAAGCTCCAGCCACCTTCTCTGACGCATGTTAAGATCCTTCTGGGTGAAAACATACTTCAGGCTCTTGTGGTCGGTGAAAATCTCCACCCTGTCTCCATACAAGTAGTGCCTCCACAACTTAAGTGCAAACACCACTGCTGCCAGCTCCAAGTCATGGGTTGGGTAATTCCTCTCATGATCACAAAGTTGTCGTGACGCATAAGCTATTACCTTCCCATGCTGCATCAGAACACATCCTAACCCTCTGCCTGAAGCATCACAGTACACTGAGAATCCTCCGGTCCCATCTGGAAGCGTGAGAATAGGAGCTGTTATCAGGCCTCGCTTCAACTGCTCAAAAGAACTCTGACACTCTGCTGTCTAAGTAAACTGCACATCCTTACGGGTCAACTGCGTCAATGGCGCTGAAATTCGAGCAAAATCCGAAACAAACCGCCGGTAGTAGCCGGCTAATCCAAGAAAACTACGAACCTCTGCAACTGTGCTGGGCACTGGCCATGACTCAATAGCCACAATCTTCTGGGGATCTACTTCTACTTCTCCTCGAGTGATGATATGACCCAAGTACGAAATACGATCGAGCCAGAACACGCATTTACTGAACTTGGCATATAACTGGTGCTCTCTGAGGATCTGAAGAACTATATGGAGATGCTGCTCATGCTCCGCCTCACTCATGCTGTAGACCAGAATATCATCCAAGAACACAATCACACACTGATACAAGTAAGGCATGAAGATGTGATTTATGAGGTCCATGAACACTGCCGGCGCATTGGTTGCTCCAAAAGGCATAACAAGGAATTCCTAATGCCCATATCTTGATCTAAAAGCTGTCTTCGGGACGTCCTGCTCTCTGACTCTGATCTGATGATAACCTGAGCGCAAATCAATCTTCAAGAATACTGAAGCCCCCTTGAGTTGATCAAACAAGTCATCTATCCTCGAAAGAGGGTATCTGTTCTTGATTGTACTGAGTTCAAGGTACGATAATCAACACATAACCTGGACGTACCATCCTTCTTTTTTACAAGAAGCATCGGGGCTCCCCAAGGCGATCCACTAGCATGAATGAATCCCTTGGTTCTGAGTTCTTCAATCATCTTGTACAATATCTCTAACTCTGACGACGCCATCCTGTAGACTCTCTCTGACACAGGCTGTCCCGGGAATCAAGTCTATAGTGAACTCGATCTCCCGCTCCGGAGGTATAACTGGAAGTTCTTCTGGGAAAACATCTGGAAACTCCTCGACTATCCTGGGCAACTGAACTGCTGCTACTGCCATCCGCAATACTGGAGGAGATGACTCAACTTCGCCTCGGGAGAAAGAAAACTCTGGCTCGCCTGGAATGCTAAAAACAACCCTGCCAAAGTGGCAGTCTATCCTAGCATACTGGTTCCTCAACCAATCCATCCCTAGGACCACATCATAATCGGCCATCGGGAATTCTATCAATCTAGCGGGTAATTCTCTACCGCTAACTACGCTCCGACACGAGGAAAACACTCTATCTACACCCACAAGTCCGTTACCAGTAAGTATATTAAGCCTTACTGATAATGACTCGGGCTCCAATCCTATCCGTGTCGCGAATCGTGCAGAAATAAATGAATGCGATGCACCAGAATCAAATAAAGCTGAAGCTGGAAAGGAGTTGACGAGAATAGTACCTGCCACTACCTCTCCTGGTGCCAATCCTTCCTCCACGGTCATCATCATAGCCTGACCGTACCCTCGGGGTGCGGGTCCCCTCTGCTGAAATCCTCGCTGCCTGCTCTGACTCTGGGCTTGGACTTGTGCATACTGCTGGGGGTTCTGCTGCTGGAACACTTGGGTCTGAGGCAGCAAGGGCCTCGGCAATGGATACTGCTGCTGCTGGACCGGAGCTGGTCCTCTCACCGAAGAGCTAGAAAGGTTGGACGATGATGAACTACCCATATTCGGGCAGGATCCAACCCTATGGTCTGGTGCTCCACAAGTCGGACATAATCCCTATGCCCTGCGACATTCTGCCCCCACATAGCTTGGCTTCCCACAATGAGAACAACCCACTGCGGAAGGTTGCTTCTGCTTCTACTGCTGAGGGTGCGTCAGAGTTGAATGCTGAACCGACGTTACTGAGGCCGCTCACCTCGGAGCTCCAATAGTCAAAGCCCTGGCTGCCGGGGCCGGTGCTGAAGACTGATTCATCTGGCCGTGAGATCTCTTCCGACCTCCGGCCCTATCCACAATCCTCTGGGAGGTATACTCATGCCTCCGGGCTGCTCTCAAGACTGCATCAAAAGTCTGATGCTCAAACTGCTCAACTGCCAACAAGATCTCCAGGTGAAGTCTCTGCTGGAACCGCTGGGCTCTATCATACTCGGTTGCCACCAAAGTGGGAGCAAACCGACTGAGTCTGGAAAACTCGGCCGCATATCCGTCGACCGTCCTGTCTCCTTGCTTCAGATTAGTAAACCTCGTGTGCAGATCATACCGAGCCACGGCATCGAAATACTTGGTCTGGAATCTCTCTCTGAATACTGCCCAAGCAATGGGTGCTGCTAATCCAACGGCCTGCGCTGCCCACCAACTGCGGGCAAGATCTAACAACTGCAGGCGCACAACGGCCACCTTCTCGTTCTCTAGGGTCCTGGCTGCTTCTAGAATCACCTCTGTGTCCTGAAGCCATGTATCTGCCGCGATAGCATCTTCACTACCGTCGAAGAATGGAGGGTTCAAGCGCTTGAAGCTGTTGGCCGCGCTGTTACCCTGATGACCACCCCGGGTCAAAGCATCCGTCACTGCCTGGTGTAAGGCATCTCCACACCGGTCTTGGAAAGCTATCAAGGTCCTGACGAGTCCTACCAAAGTGTCGTCATCATGTTCTACAGGTTGAACTGGCTGGACTGGTGGCTCTCCGCCAGAAGGCACGACTCTGGAGGCTACTCCGAAATGCTGGGCTTGATCTCCAGGTTGCTGCTGGTCCACGGAAGGTGCTCCGCCTTGCTGGTCGGTAGGACCACGAACAATGTCGCTGAAGAAGACGACATAGGGAACAATAAAGAAGAACCAGGACAGATCAACGATACAAGCATATGATCAGGACAAGAATCCAGGAATTCAGAAGATACGAGCAGAGATCAAGGACGAATACTGATTGAGACATCTATTCGGTAAACCCTCACATATCTTGATTTACAAGACCTGCATGGGCCACCACTTAAACCATGTCACGCCCCAGAACCAGAATACTGAAGAGCGGGGGCAGACATAGCCAGCTACGTATATGAAGTGGAATCCATCTCGCTATACGGTCACGGCTGTCTAGATACATGAGGGTTTATCTACAAGCCAACAGTCTCTTAAGGTCATGAACAAGCCTAGTGTCTCAATCACAAGCAAGTAAGTACAAGGTTACAAGAAGTATGATCATTAAATATACAATAGTAAGGCGTCCCAAATATTACATATTCAGTTGATCATGAAGCTAGTCGTTACAAAATGTTATGACTAGCAGGAGTTTAGTCATACATGATCAACCCTAGGATCTGTTAATCATGTTACAGCCCGTAGGCAGACAGTAAGTAAGTGCAATCGAGCTAAACAGGTGCTCGTCGGCTAAACGCCTCAAAAGAATATTTTTACAATAGAGTGGGAGAGCCAAAAAATAACCCATTCGTTGCCAGGGTTCCGTCTAGTGGCCACCATCTGGCTAGAAGGTCGGTAGATCCTCTGGAGCTGCTCCAAAATCTGGCAACACAAAACCAGCTGGGTCAGACCCCAGAAAAAGCAAGTGTCACAAAGGAAGCTTCACTTAAGAACTAAAACCAGCAATCAGCACAAGATATAAATAAAAGTAAGAACTGAAAATAAAGAAAATACACCAGGATGATATACGACGAGATAACCATGGAACTATTCAGATAACCAGGTTACAACCCGTAAACCAAACAAGGACCGGGGTTGTAACCTTTCGTCTGAACAGAACTTGGAATTCTCACCATTTATCGGTAAAATAAATACAAGCATTCTGGTTATTCAATAATCTGGAACAGGATCAGGGCAAGACTAGACTGGTTAGACTCCGTCCAATCACTTCACGGCCAAGCAAGAATTACGGCTTGATACTTTAACTAACTAGGGTTGTCACAAGCCTAATTACTAACAAGATGCAGTGAGATTATTCTACAGTCACAAGCCCTGCAGACTATCCAGGTTACCCGGGTTAAAAGATTAGAGTTGAATTCAGGTGGGTACATCGTCCAGGAAACGAATGTACCCTTAGGTAGCTTGAAGGGTACAACACATGACAGTGTGCTTGAAATGTGCCCTACTCGACGACAGGCTACAGATCCCAAGGCGTGCCCAGGTAACGGGATTACCTGTAGCTGGGAAATCTCGTCATGACTAATATATTAATCTAGTTATTAGCCTTAGTCCATTTTAGTAGGTACTCCTGACCGTGGTACTCAGGAGTCCCTGTCCTAGACATGATGCAAGACAGGACTGGTTTATTTATACAAACACAATCGCCCACGGTGTCCAAATTAATTATACAGGTCATGTCATGTTAGGTAGCCGTCGTAACAGCTATTCGAGATAATCATGTCAGGTTATCATGCCAAGTGTACTTGTCAGGAGTGCACCACGACGGGCTACTATCAGGTCATGTCAGGTTATTATGTCAGGAGTGCACCACTACGGGTCACTATCACGTCATGCTCAATATACAAGGCTATAGAAGATCTAAGGTAATCATGCTACGCTCAGGTCAGGCTACGCTCAAGCTAGGCTACGCTCAGGTCAAGCTACACTCAGGTCAGGCTACCCTCAGGCCAGGCTACGCTCAGGTCAGGCTACGCTCAGGCCAGGCTACGCTCAGGTCAAGCTACGCTCAGGTCAGGCTACGCTCAGGTCAGGATACGCTCAGGCCAGGCTACGCTCAAGTCGAGCTACGCTCAGGTCAGGCTACGCTCAGGCCAGGCTACGCTCAGGTCAGGCTACGCTCAGGTCAGGCTATGCAAGGCATACGCTTCCAAAAGGCAGCGTATGTACTCCACATGACTCCTCTTCAAGGCAGCGTATGAGGTACATACGACTCCTTGCCAAGGCAGCGTATGAGGTTCATACGACTCCTTGCCAAGGTAGCGTATGAGGTTCATACGACTCCTTGCCAAGACAGCGTATGCAAGACATACGCTTCCAAAAGGCAGCGTATGAGGTTCATACTGCGCTGCGCTAAAGAGCGTACGCAACTCAGTGGCGTAAGCTAAAAAGCTCGCGCACTGCTCACTGTCTTCTCCAAATCAGCAAGAACTCCATGGTTTGAACCCAAAGCTTCAAAAGTCCATAACTTGGTTAAAATAAGTCCAAATCTAACTTTTCAAAGGTCAAAATTGGGTAGAATAAAATTCTCTACAACATGGAACCATCAAAACTTGAAAACAAAGAAGTTTGATAGATCAAAACCACCAAAATCTAAAAATAACCAATTTCTAGATCTACAAAAATTAAAGCCTCAAAATAGAAAATGACAAGTTCTAATGTGTTGTCACGACCCGCACCCGCCTTTTTCGAATACGAGACGTGTCCAAGCCAGCCTACGCCGCAGAGTCGGCGGTAGAACGCTGTCAAGCCCGCAAGAAATAAATGCTCAAGAAATAATATTGCTCATTCACATTTCTAGATTTATTACAACATTTATAATTAAAGAAAATACAAGATTTTGCTATTAATGAAATTGATACAATTGCTTTCTATTTCTAGGTTGTCCTCAGCATACCCAAGTCTTCCCCAGTGCTAACAATGATCGCGGCTAAACCTGAAAAATGTTGGTTATCCAGTCAGGATTGGAACAAGTACACAAACCGACGGCAATGCAAAATACAACAGAATTAACAAGACATGAAAATAGCATATGAGATATGAAAGCTGTAAGAAAACTGATGACATAGCACGATAGAGAAGTAAACAAGGAAAAACTAATAAAAGACATCTATCTAGGTGGTGTGAAATATTCGTTTCAACATGTGGACTGCTAGGGGGTAAATAAGGCACACTGTACGTGTCGTGCGCAGCGGCTAGCATTCACGAAAAGACAATAGGATAGTTCTGGGTAGTCCACATGTGTACTAAGATATTTCCCCTCCCGACTACTCCGTGTGACGAGCGTGTCAACAAACAGCAAGATATATGTATAGACATGAAATGAAAAGACTACTATGAATCGGAAAGCAATCAGAAAGTGTACTTGCCTGAGGTCCTTAGCTGGCGAAACCAAAATACCATACCACTCAATGAGCCACAACCAGTCAACACATGTAGAAGTCTCCGGATGCTGAAATAAATAGTACTAACATTCTCAGAATAGTCAAAATAGCTAGAATTGCCTGCCCTTAAGTCCAATTCTGGACACAGGGGCAAAACGGTAATTTCGGTCAAAAACGATATCCGCCGTTGGACCCACTTTGCACCGAAAAGCGTGCTAGAGTCAACGGTCTCTAAAGTCATCCAACTACATGTCTACGAATCCAGTTTTCCGATACGAACCTATCCATATGTCCAAAGTTGGATTTCGACGGGCCGTGCACAAAATCGCCCATTGAGTGGAACCGTGGGGCCCACAAAACGACGTCAATTTCAACTGTCTCAAAATTGGACCAAACTTGGCATACAGGACCAGAAAAATGATACGGTTCTGTTGGGGCAAGTTTTGTCTCGATCTGATGAACGTGCATAAAGTTATGACTGAATTTGCATTACACGGATACGGGGCGATTTCGACGGATACGCGTCGAATTTGTCGCGCACACGCGACCAAATTGAATTCCGTCAAAGCCCACACGACCATGAAGCTGTTACACAGCTTTCGATGCCTTCGGTGCACGACCACGTCGCCCGGAATGGCGGGACGGACGTGGTATCGAGTGATTTTCAAGTTTATTAAACATGATTTTGTGGAACTTTAGAATTGAATATCATCTCATCTACTTACTGAAATCCGAATCTACGAGAAGGGTTATGATGCCCTACATGTTGTCAATAATCGTGTTCAGGTGGAATTTCTAGAAAGTTACTGGATTGATCAGAATCGGTCCGTCAATATAGGTTCCTGGACTGCGAAACTATCCTGTTTTTGGACAGGTTTTCGCTCGACTTCGGGCTCGTTTTTTGACGTACGTGACGCAAAATAAATCGAAGTATTTGAAGGGAATAGGAGTTGGTTATGTCGGGGTCATACCTAAAGAAACGGTTTGACGTTTCGTCGACCGAGGAGGGAGAGAACTCCGCACGAAGTCGGCCTCTTGACCGCTGATACGGCTGTCGCTTCCGCTCTGTCCTCGCACACGAGTGCGCCGTGGTCGGCCTGCGGCGGTGGTGGGGTGGCCGCGCGCACACGTGGGGGTGTGCGCCCAGGGTCGATGGTGTCGTGCGGCTTTAGGGTTTGGAGAATTTCTTCTCCCTCTCTCGCGTACTTATACAAAAACCCGACTAGATTTGTGCTACAGCCGCGGAGAATTCCACTTGGTGGGCTCGGGTCTA
Organism: Iris pallida; assembly: GCA_029216955.1. NCBI lineage: Eukaryota > Viridiplantae > Streptophyta > Magnoliopsida > Asparagales > Iridaceae > Iris > Iris pallida. Next base: position 43,174,923 of record JANAVB010040619.1, read on the forward strand.
TGCTTGTGGAGAAAACAATGCCCGCTCGGGCTGTGTATGGGATTTGAAGTCTGCTACTAGCAGTAAGGGTCGGCTCCATTTTTTTTTCTTTGGGCTATTGGCCTCGGGTTCAAGGGGGGACTGGGAGTACTACTTGTTCGGTTTGGGGGGAGTAAGCCATGGGCTGGTTGCACTGTGTTCTCGGTTTAGGGTGCTTTGATATGAAAGGTCCAATTAATACTTAAATTTATTCCAATGGCCAGTAATACAAAACTAATGAGTTATGGAGAATTAGATGAACCATTATGTGAGATTATAAGGTCTGCATGAGCCGAAGATAAGGGGTTGGGAGATCCGCCAGAGACTACAGAGGTATTAATATACTTGACTCCGCATTTGCAGTCCAGCTTAGGCAAACGGATCCATAAACAAAGCTGACTAACTTACATTAAAGCTGGCTTGCCAATATCCAAAAAATGTGGAAGTATATTCTTCTGACCGGTTACAACTGCTCAAGCTACTAGGTTTAATATTTGTGCAAGTACATGTGAACATACACCACATGTATACACACATGCATGAACACAAACAGATAAATAAAAGTAAATTTTAGGATATACCTTTTGCATGTAACCTTTTGAATTAGTACCATCAACAGTCACATTAACAATGATTGCAGGTTCTGATCCCTTCAGAAAAGTGGATTTTGTCATGCTAGTTAATGTATCTTAAGAGCTGTACAATGGCTGCTTTGGGTCTATTTTCTGTCCAATATAAGGAAGCCCATCTGAATCAATTGTAGAACTTGTGGGCTTGGACTTATCATTGCCTCTAGCAAAGATTTTTAGTGGATCTGATTTTCACATTTATCTGCCAAGTGAACGCATTCTGTCTGTACAACGAATTACAAATAAAAGTGTGTATTGCATGAGAACACAAAGTTGTTACTATGTTACTTAAAGCATAACCTAAACTAAATAATTATTTACAAAAAATTCTAAAATTACCATTTAAATCAAATAAATAAATAAATAAAATATTTCAAAATTTCGGGAAGGGAAGCTACATGTGTCTTAGAAATATGAGGAGAAGCTAATAGAACAATAAAAATGGGCTCTCTTGTGGAAGCAAGTTGCACTTGCCTAGACCTCTCTCTCCCTCTCTCTGGTAGGTGAAGGGAGTAAATGGAAGAAGAAGAAGGGATTAATGAAGAGAGAGAAGAAGAATAGGTAATAAATATGAGTGGTGGTGGTAGGTAGGGGTTCACCCCTTGGTTCATGATGAACCAAAAGCAATCCCAAACCGAACCAAGCCAAGCCAACCCAAACCAAGAATAAACCAAGCCCAGGGAGGAAATTAAGCAAGGAAATCATACAATACAAGAATAAATACGTACACGTATTCCAGAAATACGTAATACGAACCACAGGCATTATAACTCTACCCACCTTAAAAGAATTCCGTCCTCGGAATTTAATCAAGAGGCTAGAGGAGCAATGACAAGCTACATTAATCACATGCAAGCTATAACTAGGCAGACAATCACTCATTCAAACAAGGAATCGAAGGCATGAGGCATAAGAAAGACATTATACCTCACGAGTCAAACAAGTCGGGATATCGCGATCGAATATCATCCTCACGCTCCCACGTTGACTCCCCCAAAGAGTGATGACCCCAAGCAACTCGGACTAACTTGATAGTCTTGTTCTTGAGGATCTTCTCTCTTCGGTCCAATATAGACACGGGCCTCTCCTCATACGAAAGGTTGGTACCAACAACCAATTCCGAATGATCCAGGATGTGGCTTGGGTCTGGGATATACCGTTGTAATTGGGATACATGGAACACGTCATGCACCTCGCTTAGCGACGGTAGAAGAGCGAGACGATAGGATATATCTCCTACTCGCTCCAGAATATCAAACGGTCCTATATACCTAGGACTAAGCTTACCCCGTACGCCGAAACGAATGACGCCACGGTTAGGCGAAATCCTCAGGAATACATGATCGCCGACCGAAAACTCAAGAGGGCGCCGATGAGAATCGGCCCAATGGTGCTGGCAATCTTGGGCAACTCGAAGATAATCTCTGACTCGCCTGACCACTTCAACTATCTGGGCAATCATTTCTGGACCGAGCATCTATTTCTCTCCAACATCATCCCAGGCTAGCGAGGATTTGCACTTCCTACCATACAGTGCCTCGAACGGTACCATCTGGATACTGGCCTGGAAACTGGTGTTATACGAGAATTCTACCAGGTGTAAGTGATCTTCCCATGAACCACCGAGGTCAAGTGTGCAAGACCGTAACATGTCTTCAAGAGTCTGGTTCGTGCGCTCCGACTGACCATCTGTCTGTGGGTGATATACTGAACTGAACTGGAGATGAGTTCCCAAACTCTCTTGCAAGCTACGCCAAAAGTGCGACGTAAATCTTGAATCTCGGTCTGAGGTGATACTGACTGGCACACCGTGCAATCTGACAATCTGCCTGAGGTACATCTCTGCTAACTGAGCCGTCGACTGACCAACTCTGAATGGAAGAAAGTGAGCCACTTTCGTGAACCTGTCAACTAGAACCTAGATAGCATCTCTACCAGCTGGGAATCTAGGTAGTCCAGTCATAAAATCCATGGTCTCATGCTCCCACTTCCATTCTGGAATCGGTAAGGGCTGAAGAAGTCCAGCCGGTCTCTGATGTTCAGCTTTAACTTGTTGGCAAACCAAACACCGAGAGACAAACCGAGCTATCTCCCGCTTTATGCCATTCTACCAGAAATGTTGTCGGATATCACGGTACATCTTCGTACTGCCAGGATGGATGGAATACTGTGAACTGTGCACTTCTGACATGATCTTCTAGCGGACATCTCCGCTGGGTACACAAAGATGCTTACCATGTCGAAGTGTACCATCCTTATGAATGCATAACTCTGATCTTCGTCCTGCCTCACACTCTTCTCTGAGTCGCTGAAGCTTGGAATCTGCCGACTGCGCCATCCGGATCCTCTCGACTATAGTGGACTGAACTTACATACTGGCCATCAAGGCCACACTGGAAGGAAGAACAACTTCAATACCCATCTTCTGAAGATCTGCTAACAGCTCTGGTTGCGCTGTTAGAAAATAAACTCCTGCTCTCCTGCTCAATGCATCCGCAACAACATTGGCCTTCCCAGGATGATACTGCAGATTGACATCATAATCCACAAGAAGCTCCAGCCACCTTCTCTGATGCATGTTAAGATCCTTCTGGGTGAAAACATACTTTAGGCTCTTGTGGTCGGTGAAAATCTCCATCCTGTCTCCATACAAGTAGTGCCTCCATAACTTAAGTACAAACACCACTGCTGCCAGCTCCAAGTCATGGGTTTGGTAATTCCTCTCATGATCACATAGTTATCGTGACGCATAAGCTATTACCTTCCCATGCTGCATCAGAACACATCCTAAACCTCTATCTGAAGCATCATAGTACACTGAGAATCCTCCGGTCCCATCTGGAAGCGTGAGAATAGGAGCTGTTATCAGGCCTCGCTTCAACTGCTCAAAAGAACTCTGACACTCTGTTGTTTAAGCAAAATACGCATCCTTGCGGGTCAACTGCGTCAATGGCGCTGAAATTCGAGCAAAATCCGAAACAAACTGCCAGTAGTAGCCGGCCAATCCAAGAAAACTACGAACCTCTACAACTGTGCTGGGCACTGGCCATGACTCAATAGCCACAATCTTCTGGGGATCCACTTCTACTCCTCCTCGAGTGATGATATGACCCAAGTACGAAATGCGATCGAGCCAGAACTCGCATTTACTGAACTTGGCATATAACTGGTGCTCTCTGAGGATCTGAAGAACTATACGGAGATGCTGCTCATGCTCCGCCTTACTCTTGCTGTAGACCAGAATGTCATCCAAGAACACAATCACACACTGATCCAAGTAAGGCATGAAGATGCGATTCATGAGGTCCATGAACGCTGTCGGCGCATTGGTTGCTCCAAAAGGCATAACAAGGAACTCCCAATGCCCATATCTCGATCTAAAAGCTGTCTTCGTGACGTCCTGCTCTCTGACTCTGATCTGATGATAACCTGAGCACAAATCAATCTTCGCGAATACTGAAGCCCCCTTGAGTTGATCAAACAAGTCATCTATCCTCGAAAGAGGGTATCTGTTCTTGATTGTTACTGAGTTCAAGGTACGATAATCAACACATAACCTGGACGTACCATCCTTCTTTTTCACAAGAAGCATCGGGGCTCCCCAAGGCGATCCACTAGCACAAATGAATCCCTTGGTTCTGAGTTCTTCAATCATCTTGTACAATACCTCCAACTCTGACGGTGCCATCCTGTAGACTCTCTCTGACCCTGGGGCTGTTCCGGGAATCAAGTCTATAGTGAACTCGATCTCCCGCTCCGGAGGCATACCTGGAAGTTCTTCTGGGAAAACATCTGGAAACTCCTCGACTATCCTGGACAACTGAACTGCTGCTACTGCCATCCGCAATACTGGAGGAGATGACTCAAATTCGCCTCCGGAGAAAGAAAACTCCGGCTAGCCTGGAATGCTAAAAACAACCCTGCCAATGTGGCAGTCTATCCTAGCATACTGGTTCCTCAACCAATCCATCCCTAGGACCACATCATAATCGGCCATCGAGAATTCTATCAATCTAGCGGGGAATTCTCTACCGCTAACTACGCTCCGACACGAGGAAAACACTCTATCTACACCCACAAGTCCGTTACCAGTAAGTATATTAAGCCTTACTGATAATGGATCGGGCTCCAATCCTACCCGTGTCGCGAATCGTGCAGACATAAATGAATGCGATGCACCAGAATCAAATAAAGCTGAAGCTGGAAAGGAGTTGACGAGAATAGTACCTGCCACTACCTCTCCTGGTGCCAATCCTTCGTCCACGGTCATCACCATAGCCTGACCGTGCCCTCGGGGTGCGGGTCCCCTCTGCTGAAATCCTCGCTGCCTGCTCTGACTCTGGGCTTGGACTTGTGCATACTACTGGGGGTTCTGCTGCTGGAACACTTGGGTCTGAGGCAGCAAGGGCCTCGGCAATGGATACTGCTGTTGCTGGACCGGAGCTGGTCCTCTCACCGAAGAGCTAGAAAGGTTGGACGATGATGAACCACCCATATTCGGGCAGGATCCAACCCTATGGTCTGGTGCTCCACAAGCCGGACACAATCTCTGTGCCCTGCGACATTCTGCCACCACATGGCCTGGCTTCCCACAATAAGAACAACCCACTGCGGAAGGTTGCTTCTACTTCTGCTGCTGAGGGTGCGTCGGAGTTGAATGCTGAACCGACGTTACTGAGGCCGCTCGCCTCTGAGCTCCAATAGTCAAAGCCCTGGCAGCCGGGGCCGGTACTGAAGACTGATTCATCTGGCCGTGAGATCTCTTCCGACCTCCGGCCCTATCCACAATCCTCTGGGAGGTATACTCATGCCTCCGGGCTGCTCTCAAGACTGCATCAAAAGTCTGATGCTCAAACTGCTCAACTGCCAACAAAATCTCCAGGTGAAGTCCCTGCTGGAACCGCTGGACTCTATCATACTCGGTTGCCACCAAAGTGGGAGTAAACCGACTGAGTCTGGAAAACTCGGCCGCATATCCGTCGACCGTCCTGCCTCCTTGCTTCAGATTGGTAAACCTCGTCTGCAGATCATACCGAGCCACGGCATCAAAATACTTGGTCTGGAATCTCTCTCTGAATATTGCCCAAGCAATGGGTGCTGCTAATCCAACGGCATGCGCTGTCCACCAGCTGCGGGCAAGATCTAACAACTGCAGGCGCACAACGGCCACCTTCTCGTTCTCTGGGGTCCTGGCTGCTTCTAGAATCACCTCTGTGTCCTGAAGCCATGCATCTGTCGCGATAGCATCTTCACTACCGTCGAAGAATGGAGGGTTCAAGCGCTTGAAGCTGTTGGCCGCGCTGTTACCCTGATGACCACCCCGGGTCAAAGCATCCGTCACTGCCTGGTGCAAGGCATCTCCACGCCGGTCTTGGAAAGCTATCAAGGTCCTGACGAGTCCTACCAAAGTGTCGTCATCATGTTCTACAGGTTGAACTGGATGGACTGGTGGCTCTCCGCCAGAAGACACGACTCTGGAGGCTACTCCGGAATGCTGGACTTGATCTCCAGGTTGCTGCTGGTCCGCGGAAGGTGCTCCGCCTTGCTGGTCGTTAGGACCACGAACAATGTTGCTGAAGAAGACAACATAGGGAACAATAAGGAAGGACTAGGACAGATCAACGATACAAGCATATGATCAGGACAAGAATCCAGGGATTCAGAAGATAAGAGCAGAGATCAAGGACGAATACTGATTGAGATATCTATTCGGTAAACCCTCACATATCTTGATTTACAAGACCTGCATGGGCCACCACTTAAACCATGTCACGCCCCAGAACCAGAATACTGAAGAGCAGGGGCAGACATAGCCAGCTACGTATATGAAATGGAATCTATCTCGCTATACGGTCACGGCTGTCTAGATACATGAGGGTTTATCTACAAGCCAACAGTCTCTTAAGGTCATGAACAAGCCTAGTATCTCAATCACAAGCAAGTAAGTACAAGGTTACAAGAAGTATGATCATTAAATATACAATAGTAAGGCGTCCCAAATATTACATATTCAGCTGATCATGAAGCTAGTCGTTACAAAATGTTATGATTAGCAGGAGTTTAGTCATACATGATCAACCCTAGGATCTGTTAATCATGTTACAGCCCGTAGGCAGACAGTAAGTAAGTGCAATCGAGCTAAACAGGTGCTCGTAGGCTAAACGCCTCAAAAGAATATTTTTACAATAGAGAGGGAGAGCCAAAAAATAACCCACTCGTTGCCAGGGTTCCGTCTAGTGGCCACCATCTGACTGGAAGGTCGGTAGATCCTCTGGAGCTGCAACGAAATCTGGCCACACAAAACCAGCTGGGTCAGACCCCAGAAAGAGCAAGTGTCACAAAGAAAGCTTCACTTAAGAACTAAAACCAGCAATCAGCACAAGATATAAATAAAAGTAAGAACTGAAAATAAAGAAAATACACCAGGATGATATACGACGAGATAACCATGGAACTATTCAGATAACCAGGTTACAACCCGTAAACCAAACAAGGACCGGGGTTGTAACCCTTCGTCTGAACAGAACTTGGAATTCTCACCATTTATCGGTAAAATAAATACAAGCATTCTGGTTATTCAATAATCTGGAACAGGATCAGGGCAAGACTAGACTGGTTAGACTCCGTCCAATCACTTCACGGCCAAGCAAGAATTATGGCTTGATACTTTAACTAACTAGGGTTGTCACAAGCCTAATTACTAACAAGATACAGTGAGATTATTCTACAGCCACAAGCCCTGCAGACCATCCAGGTTACCCGGGTTAAAAGATTATAGTTGAATTCAGATGGGTACATCGTCCAGGAAACGAATGTACCCTTAGGTAGCTTGAAGGGTGCAACACATGACAGTGTGCTTGAAATGTGCCCTACTCGACGGCAGGCTACAGATCCCAAGGCGTGCCCAGGTAACGGGATTGCCTGTAGCTGGGAAATCTCGTCATGACTAATGTATTAATCTAGTTATTAGCCTTAGTCCATTTTAGTAGGTACTCCTGACCGTGGTACTCAGGAGTCCCTGTCCTAGACATGATGCAAGACAGGACTGGTTTATTTATACAAACACAATCAACCACAGTGTCCAGATTAATTATACAGGTCATGTCATGTTAGGTAGACGTCGTAACAGCTATTCGAGATAATCATGTCAGGTTATCATGCCAAGTATACTTGTCAAGAGTGTGCCACGACGGGCCACTATCAGGTCATGTCAGGTTATTATGTCAGGAGTGCACCACTACGGGTCACTATCATGTCATGCTCAATTATCAACTACAAACATATCAAGTAAATTCGTGATTATCAAGTTCAGGACAAAAGGCGTAAGAATATAAAATGGACGTAAAATATCTAATAAAATATCAATATACAAGGCTATAGAAGATCCAGGGTAATCAGGCTACGCTCAGGTCAGGCTACGCTCAAGCTAGGCTACGCTCAGGTCAGGCTACGCTCAGGCCAGGCTACGCTCAGGTCAGGCTACGCTCAGGCCAGGCTACGCTCAGGTCAGGCTACGCTCAGGCCAGGCTACGCTCAGGCCAGGCTACGTTCAGGTCAAGCTACGCTCAGGTCAGGCTACGCTCAGGCCAGGCTACGCTCAGGTCAGGCTACGCTCAGGCCAGGCTATGCTCAAGTCAAGCTACGCTCAGGTCAGGCTACGCTCTGGCCAGGATACGCTCAGGTCAGGCTACGCTCAAGTCAGGCTATGCAAGGCATACGCTTCCCAAAGGTAGCGTATGTACTCCATACGACTCCTCTTCAAGGCAGCGTATGAGGTCCATACGACTCCTTGCCAAGGCAGCGTATGAGGTTCATACGACTCCTTGTCAAGGCAGCGTATGAGGTCCATACGACTCCTTGCCAAGGCAGCGTATGTAAGATATACGCTTCCAAAAGGCAGCGTATGAGGTTCATACTGCGCTGCGCTAAAGAGCGTACGCAACTCAGTGGCGAAAGCTAAAAAGCTTGTACATTGCTCACTGTCTTCTCCAAATCAGCAAGAACTCCATGGTTTGAACTCATAGCTTCAAAAGTCCATAACTTGGTCAAAATAAGTCCAAATCCAACTTTTCAAAGGTCAAAATTGGGTAGAATAAAATTCTCTACAACAAGGAACCATCAAAACTTGAAAACAAAGAAGTTTGATAGATCAAAACCCCCAAAATCCAAAAATAACTAATTTCTAGATCTACAAAAATTAAAGCCTCAAAATAGAAAATGACAACTTCTAATGTGTCTTAGAAACATGAGAAGAAGCTAATAGAACAATAAAAATGGGCTCTCTTGTGGAAGCAAGTTGCACTTGCCTAGACCTCTCTCTCCCTCTCTCTGGTAGGTGAAGGGAGTAAATGGAAGAAGAAGAAGGGATTAATGAAAAGAGAGAATAAGAATAGGTAATAAATATGAGTCGTGGTGGTAGGTAGGGGGTTCACCCCTTGGTTCATGATGAACCAAAAGCAATCCCAAACCGAACCAAGCTAACCCAAACCAAGAATAAACCAAGCCCAGGGAGGAAATTAAGCAAGGAAATCATACAATACAAGAATAAATACGTACACGTATTCCAGAAATACGTAATACAAACCACAGGCATTATAACTCTACCCACCTTAAAAGAATTCCGTCCTCGGAATTTAATCAAGAGACTAGAGGAGCAATGACAAGCTACATTAATCACATGCAAGCTATAACTAGGCAGACAATCACTCATTCAAACAAGGAATCGAAGGCATGAGGCATAAGAAAGACATTATACCTCACGAGTCAAACAAGTCGGGATATCGCGATCGAATATCATCCTTACGCTCCCACGTTGACTCCTCCAAAGAGTGATGACCCCAAGCAACTCGGACTAACTTGATAGTCTTGTTCTTGAGGATCTTCTCTCTTCGGTCCAATGTAGACACGGGCCTCTCCTCATACGAAAGGTTGGTACCAACAACCAATTCCGAATGATCCAGGATGTGGCTTGGGTCCGGGATATACCGTTGTAATTGGGATACATGGAACACGTCATGCACCTCGCTTAGCGATGGTAGAAGAGCGAGACGATAGGATACATCTCCTACTCGCTCCAGAATATCAAACGGTCCTATATACCTAGGACTAAGCTTGCCCCGTACGCCGAAACGAATGACGCCACGGTTAGGCGAAATCCTCAGGAATACATGATCGTCGACCGAAAAATCAAGAGGGCGCCGATGAGAATCGGCCCAATGGTGCTGGCGATCTTGGGCAACTCGAAGATGATCTCTGACTCGCCTGACAACTTTAACTGTCTGGGCAATTATTTCTGGACCGAGCATCTGTCTCTCTCCAACATCATCCCAGGCTAGCGAGGATCTGCACGTCCTACCATACAGTGCCTCGAACGGTGCCATCTGGATACTGGCCTGGAAACTAGGGTTATACGAGAATTCTACCAGGTATAAGTGAACTTCCCATGAACCACCAAGGTCAAGTGTGCAAGACCGCAACATGTCTTCAAGAGTCTGGATTGTGCGCTCCGACTGACCATCTGTCTGTGGGTGATATGCTGAACTGAACTGAAGATGAGTTCCCAAACTCTCTTGCAAGCTACGCCAAAAGTGTGACATAAATCTTAAATCTCGGCCCGAGGTGATACTGACTGGCACACCGTGCAATCTGACAATCTGCCTGAGGTACATCTCTGCTAACTGAGCCGTCGACTGACCAACTCTGAATGGAAGAAAGTGAGCCACTTTCGTGAGCCTGTCAACTAAAACCCAGATAGCATCTCTACCAGCTGGGAATCTAGGTAGTCCAGTCACAAAATCCATGGTCTCATGCTCCCACTTCTATTCTGGAATCGGTAAGGGCTGAAGAAGTCCAGCCGGTCTCTGATGTTCAGCTTTAACTTATTGGCAAACCAAACACCGAGAGACAAACCGAGCTATCTCCCGCTTCATGCCATTCCACCAGAAATGATGTCAGATAGCACGGTACATCTTCGTACTGCCGGGATGGATGGAATACTACGAACTGTGCGCTTCTGACATGATCTCCTGGCGGACATCTCCGCTGGGTACACAAAGACGCTTACCATATCAAAGTGTACCATTCTCATGAATGTATAACTCTGGTCTTCGTCCTGCCTCACACTCTGCTCTGAGTCGCTGAAGCTTGGAATCTGCCGACTGCGCCATCCGGATCCTCTCGACTATAGTGGACTGAACTTGCATACTGGCCATCAAGGCCATACTGGAAGGAAGAATAACTTCAATACCCATCTTTTGAAGATCTGCTAACAGCTCTGGTTGCGTTGTTAGAAAATAAACTTTCGCTCTCCTGCTCAATGCATCCGCAACAATATTGGCCTTCCCATGATGATATTGCAGGTTGACATCATAATCCACAAGAAGCTCCAGCCACCTTCTCTGACGTATGTTAAGATCCTTCTGGGTGAAAACATACTTCAGGCTCTTGTGGTCGGTGAAAATCTCCACCCTGTCTCCATACAAGTAGTGCCTCCACAACTTAAGTACAAACACCACTGTTGCCAGCTCCAAGTCATGGGTTGGGTAATTCCTCTCATGATCACATAGTTGTCGTGACGCATAAGCTATTACCTTCCCATGCTACATCAGAACACATCCTAAACCTCTGCCTGAAGCATCACAGTACACTGAGAATCCTCCGGTCCTATCTGGAAGCGTGAGAATAGGAGCTGTTATCAGGCCTCGCTTCAACTGCTCAAAAGAACTCTGACACTCTGCTGTCTAAGCAAACTGCGCATCCTTACGGGTCAACTGCGTCAATGGCGCTAAAATTCGAGCAAAATCTGAAACAAACCGTCGGTAGTAGCCGGCCAATCCAAGAAAACTACGAACCTCTGCAACTGTGCTGGGCACTGGCCATGACTCAATAGCCACAATCTTCTGGGGATCCACTTCTACTCTTCCTCGAGTGATGATATGACCCAGGTACGAAATGCGATCGAGCCAGAACTCGCATTTACTGAACTTGGCATATAACTGGTGCTCTCTGAGGATCTGAAGAACTATACGGAGATGCTGCTCATGCTCTGCCTCACTCTTGCTGTAGACCAGAATGTCATCTAAGAACACAATCACACACTGATCCAAGTAAGGCATGAAGATGCGATTCATGAGGTCCATGAACACTGCCGGTGCATTGGTTGCTCCAAAAGGCATAATAAGGAATTCCCAATACCCATATCTCGATCTAAAAGCTGTCTTCAGGACGTCCTGCTCTCTGACTCTGATCTGATGATAACCTGAGCGCAAATCAATCTTCAAGAATACTGAAGCCCCCTTGAGTTGATCAAACAAGTCATCTATCATCGGAAGAGGGTATCTATTCTTGATTGTTACTGAGTTCAAGGTACGATAATCAACACATAACCTGGATGTACCATCCTTTTTTTCACAAGAAGCATCGGGGCTCCCCAAGGCGATCCACTAGCAAGAATGAATCCCTTGGTTTTGAGTTCTTCAATCATCTTGTACAATATCTCCAACTCTGACGGCGCCATCCTGTAGACTCTCTCTGACACTGGGGCTGTCCCGGGAATCAAGTCTATAGTGAACTCGATCTCCCGCTCCGGAGGCATACCTGGAAGTTCTTCTGGGAAAAGATCTGGGAACTCCTCGACTATCCTGGTCAACTGAACTGCTGCTACTGCCATCCGCAATACTGGAGGAGATGACTCAACTTCGCCTCGGGAGAAAGAAAACTCCGGCTCGTCTGAAATGATAATAACAACCCTGCCAATGTGGCAGTCTATCCTAGCATACTGGTTCCTCAACCAATCCATCCCTAGGACCACATCATAATCGGCCATCGGGAATTCTATCAATCTAGCGGGGAATTCTCTACCGCTTACTACGATCCGACACGAGGAAAACACTCTATCTATGCCCACAAGTCCGTTACCAGTAAGTATATTAAGCCTTACTGATAATGACTCCGGCTCCAATCCTATCCGTGTCGCGAATCGTGCAGACATAAATGAATGCGATGTACCAGAATCAAATAAAGCTGAAGCTGGAAAGGAGTTGACGAGAATAGTACCTGCCACTACCTCTCCTGGTGCCAATCCTTCCTCCACGGTCATCACCATAGCCTGTCTGTGCCCTCGGGGTGCTGGTCCCCTCTGCTGAAATCCTCGTTGCCTGCTCTGACTCTGGGCTTGGACTTGTGCATACTGCTGGGGGTTCTGCTGCTGGAACACTTGGGTCTGAGGCAGCAAGGGCCTCGGCAATGGATACTGCTGCTGATGGACCGGAGCTGGTCCTCTCACCGAAGAGCTAGAAAGGTTGGACGATAATGAACCACCCCTATTCGGGCAGGATCCAACCCTATGGTCTGGTGCTCCACAAGCCAGACACAATCCCTGTGCCTTGCGACATTCTGCCACCACATGGCCTGGCTTTCCACAATGAGAACAACCCACTGCGGAAGGTTGCTTCTGCTTCTGCTGCTGAGGGTGCGTCGGAGTTGAATGCTGAACCGACGTTACTGAGGCCGCTCGCCTCGGAGCTCCAATAGTCAAAGCCCTGGCTGTTGGGGCCGGTGCTGAAGACTGATTCATCTGGCTGTGAGATCTCTTCCGACCTCCGGCCCTATCCATAATCCTCTGGGAGGTATACTCATGCCTCCGGGCTGCTCTCAAGACTGCATCAAAAGTCTGATGCTCAAACTGCTCAACTGCCAATATGATCTCCAGTGAAGTCCCTGCTGGAACCGCTGGGCTCTATCATACTCGGTTGTCACCAAAGTGGAAGCAAATCGACTGAGTCTGGAAAACTCGACCGTATATCTGTCGACCGTCCTGCCTCCTTGCTTCAGATTGGTAAACCTCGTCTGCAGATCATACCGAACCACGACATCGAAATACTTGGTCTGGAATCTCTCTCTGAATACTGTGCAAGCAATGGGTGCTGCTAATCCAACGGCCTGCGCTGCCCACCAGCTGCGGGCAAGATCTAACAACTGCAGGTACACAACGGCCACCTTCTCGCTCTTTGGGGTCCTGGCTGCTTCTAGAATCACCTCTGTATCCTGAAGCTATGCATCTGCCGCGATAGCATCTTCACTACCGTCGAAGAATGGAGGATTCAAGTGCTTGAAGTTGTTGGCCGCGCTGTTACCCTGATGACCACCCCGGGTCAAAGCATCCGTCACTGCCTGGTGCAAGGTATCTCCACGTCGGTCTTGGGAAGCTATCAAGGTCCTGACGAGTCCTACCAAAGTGCCGTCATCATGTTCTACAGGTTGAACTGGCTGGACTGGTGGCTCTTCGCCAGAAGGCACGACTCTGGAGGCTACTACGGAATACTGGACTTGATCTCCAGGTTATTGCTGGTCTGCGGGAGGTACTCCGCCTTGCTGGTCGGTAGGACCACGAACAATACCGCTGAAGAAGACGACATAGGGAACAATAAGGAAGGACCAGGACAGATCAACGATACAAGCATATGATCAGGACAAGAATCCAAGGATTCAGAAGATACGAGCAGAGATCAAGGACGAATACTGATTGAGATATCTATTCGGTAAACCCTCACATATCTTGATTTACAAGACCTGCATGGGCCACCACTTAAACCATGTCACGCCCCAGAACCAGAATACTGAAAAGCGGGGGCAGACATAGCCAGCTACGTGTATGAAATGGAATCCATCTCACTATACGGTCACGACTGTCTAGATACATGAGGGTTTATCTACAAGCCAACAGTCTCTTAAGGTCATGAACAAGCCTAGTGTCTCAATCACAAATAAGTAAGTACAAGGTTACAAGAAGTATGATCATTAAATATACAATAGTAAGGTGTCCCAAATATTACATATTCAGCTGATCATGAAGCTAGTCGTTACAAAATATTATGACTAGCAGGAGTTTAGTCATACATGATCAACCCTAGGATCTGTTAATCAAGTTACAGCCCGTAGGAAGACAGTAAGTAAGTACAATCGAGCTAAACAGGTGCTCGTCGGCTAAACATCTCAAAAGAATATTTTTACAATAGAGTGGGAGAGCCAAAAAATAACCCACTCGTTGCCAGGGTTCCGTCTAGTGGCCACCATCTGGCTGGAAGGTCGGTAGATCCTCTGGAGCTGCTCCGAAATCTGGCCACACAAAACCAGCTGGGTCAGACCCCAGAAAGAGCAAGTATCACAAAGGAAGCTTCACTTAAGAACTAAAACCAGCAATCAGCACAAGATATAAATAAAAGTAAGAACTGGAAATAAAGAAACTACACCAGGATGATATACGACGAGATAATCATGGAACTATTCAGATAACCAGGTTACAACCCGTAAACCAAACAAGGACCGGGGTTGTAACCCTTCGTCTGAACAGAACTTGGAATTCTCACCATTTATCGATAAAATAAATACAAGTATTTTGGTTATTCAATAATCTGGAACAGGATCAGGACAAGACTAGACTGGTTAGACTCCGTCCAATCACTTCACGGCCAAGCAAGAATTACGGCTTGATACTTTAACTAACTAGGGTTGTCACAAGCCTAATTACTAACAAGATACAATGAGATTATTCTACAGCCACAAGCCCTGCAGACCATCCAGGTTACCCGGGTTAAAAGATTAGAGTTGAATTCAGGTGGGTACATCGTCCAGGAAATGAATGTACCCTTAGGTAGCTTGAAGGGTGCAACACATGACAGTGTGCTTGAAATATGCCCTACTCGACGGCAGGCTACAGATCCCAAGGCGTGCCCAAGTAACGGGATTGCCTGTAGCTGGAAAATCTCGTCATGACTAATGTATTAATCTAGTTATTAGCCTTAGTCCATTTTAGTAGGTACTCCTGACCGTGGTACTCAGGAGTCCCTGTCCTAGACATGATGCAAGACAGGACTGGTTTATTTATACAAACACAATCGCCCACGGTATCCAGATTAATTATACAGGTCATGTCATGTTAGGTAGCCGTCGCAACAACTATTCGAAATAATCATGTCAGGTTAACATGCCAAGTGTACTTATCAGGAGTGTGCCACGATGGGCCACTATCAGGTCATGTCAGGTTATTATGTCAGGAGTGTACCACTATGGGTCACTATCACGTCATGCTCAATTATCAACTACAAACATATCAAGTAAATTCATGAATATTAAGTTCAGGACAAAAGGCATAAGGATATAAAATGGACATAAAATATCTAATAAAATATCAATATACAAGACTATAGAAGATCCAGGGTAATCAGTCTACGCTCGGGTCAGGCTACGCTCAAGCCAGGCTACGCTCGGGTCAAGCTACATTCAGGTCAGGCTACGCTCAGGCCAGGCTACGCTCAGGTCAAGCTACGCTCAGGTCAGGCTACGCTCAGGCCAGGCTACGCTCAGGTCAGGCTACGCTCAGGCCATGTAACACCCAGTTTTCCAGATGAGGGTAATTTTGAAATTTTGTAATTATAATTATTATTTATTGATTATTATTTCCTATTATAATTTTTGGTGATTTTTAATTATTTTTAAACTATTTAAAATTATGACTTGTGATTTTAACATTTTACTATTGTTTGTTTTTTATTTCGAGGAATTTGTCATCTCCAGTTTTCAGGAACAGGGGTATTTTTATCATTTTGTATTTTTGAAATATTTTGAAATTTATTTTATTATTTATGATATTGTTTTAGGATTATTTGAGTCGGGTTCGAATTTCAGCTCAATCCGACTTGAAACGGGGACCCGGGGGTAGTTTGACTCTAGTGGGACCCACACACTAGTTAGGCATAGCCCACATGATATTAATTTTAGTCCACATGATAGAAATATTTTAGTTAGAGGTTAGACTAATTATTATGGATAAGGTTAGTGTGATTAGAGACTTTAGAATGACTAATTTAGCCCCAACCAATTAGCCCTTTCCTAATACTCATAGAATAGGTTAGTGGGGGCATTTTATGTTGACACAAAGTCACAGTCAACCAGATATTGATAACATTGACTAAATAATATTTGTAATAATTCAATACGACACACGACGTCTACATTAAGCTCAAGTCAGACGACAGCTCAGTCTCAGCTTCTCAGTTATATTTGAGTCTGTATTTTATACTTTTGTTAAGTCTAGACTGATGTAAACTATGTCATGCTGAGCTCTTGAGACTTGACCTATAGCCTACCCAATAATCCTCAAACTCCACCATCCAGAAAAATACCCACTGGCCACTTAGACCAGCTCTGTGCTCTGGAGACAGAGTTCGGGCCGAACTCTGCCTCCACACAGAGTTCGGGCCGAACTCTGTCCCCTAAAAATCAGCATCCCTAATTTTAGGGTTAGCTGGTTGCTAGTTGTCCAACGGCCAAATATTTGAAATTTCCTACCCGAATTCTGGCCGAATTCTGCCTACAAAAACACTATAAATAGGCCATGAATTTTCTCATTTCAAATCATCCAATCTTCTCTTCTCTTCTCTCTTATAGCTCAAATAAGCCATACCCTTCCCATCTACTAGCCACAAGCCTCCTAAGTCTCGAGTGCTCAGCATCTCTCAGTTAGGATTCTTGTGCAAGAGTTGAAGAAGTCGCTTGGACAATTCTAAGCAAATCGCCACTGCGATCCTCTGTAAGAAGTTGACGTGCTCTTCTGAAGTAAAGGTACGTGTTGTAAACCACTATTTCATAAATAGTGGATTTAATCCTGAGCTAGAGTTCTCAGGCCTGGACTAGTCCTCCACGAGGAAAACCAGGTTAAAATCGCTGTGTTTGCGTATGCTTTCTTGCTCTTCATTTACTTTCCGTATTTTACTCTGATTATTTATAATTCGTGAAAGTGTTAATTTTTAATTGATTATTTTCTATATAAACTCTATTCACCCCCCTCTAGAGTTGCCACCTATTCTTCATTTTGGACCTTACCATAATAGGACAAATAGCCCCATATGGCCAGCCACTTTGGGAGAGGATAGGCTCAAGTTTATTTCATTATTCTCATCCACACTCTCTCTCTCTTGTTCTTCCCCAAATTTCTAGAGAGCAATCCCTAGCAATTTCTCCACCAAATCCTTCCATTTCTCCACCAAATCCTTCTATTTCGCCATCAAATCTTCTTCTTTCCTTTTCCATTCTAGCCAAGGAGGAAGCTACCCATGTTTGGGAGGATTCGGAGCTCGTTTGTGTCCTTTTGGAATCTCTACGTGTCGGTGTCGCTCCGGGAAGGTTTTACTTCGATTCGATCTACCGGGAGGTATAAATCCCTTCTCCTTTTCATTTCCTCATGCATATAGGTCTATTTTGAACCCATAGGAATGACCCCCATGGTTGTATCTCCATTTGTGTCCATTTCGTGTCCATTTGGAGGTCATAGGAGTGTCCTTTGTGTTGTGTTTGTGTCCTAATGGCAACTTCCAACAAGGTATCTAACGAAACTTTAGACGACTTCTCTTTTGATGAACTTGGCGATACCTTCACTGATTTACTTGATGATCACAAAAAGGTCATCGGTAAATACAAACATGCCAAGGACAAAATCAAAAGTCTTGAAGACGAAATACAAAGAATTTCTCTATTACTTGATAACATTAGAGACACGTCACCCACTGATATCACTGATGAAGTATCCAAGCTTAAAATAAGCTTACATGATGCTGAAGCACGTATTGAGCAACAAACTTGAGAAATCACTACACTCAACACGATGCTTGCTGAAGAAAAGAGTAGACACAAGATTTCCATGACTAAGATATATGGCTTAAATATTAAGGTTGATGAACTGCAAGCTGTTTCTAAGAGATTAGAAACCAAATTGGGAAAACAGGTTGCTCAACCTCAAGCCCAATCACATGGGCACAACACCACTCAAGCTAGTCAACCACGTCATCCTCATGCAGCACGTAACCATGCTTTTATATACACTAACTTTCATAAAACACAAAAACCACGTGCACGTAAGAATACTTCTCATACTCATCATGCTGCACAAAGACACAACCAACATCACTTTACATATAGAAATCATCACAATGCCATGCCATATAGACAAGATCATCATGTCATGCCATATAGACAAGATCACCATATCATGCCATATCACCATGCTATGCCATATAGACAATATCAGCATACTATGCCACATAGACAATATCAGCATGCCATGCTTCATAGACAATATCACCATGCCATGCCACATAGACAACATCACCATGATCACCATGCAAACTCTATACATCATGTCCATCCACATCATGTTGCCTATAGATATTATTCTCATGTCCCTAGTGTAAATAAAAATGCTATATGTACTTACTGTGGATCACATGGACACATTTTACCACAATATAGAGTTAGAAGACTGGTAGACAAAAGGATATATGCATGGTTTCCGAAAACTAACTTTTCAGGACCCTCAAGAACTTTGGTACCAAAGGCCACATCTACTCTTGATGTAGGTGGACCTTTCCTCCTCAACTGAAAGTAAGTGGATTCTCGATAGTGGATGCTCGCGACATATGACAGGAGACGCAAATCTTTTCGCATCACTATCGATGAAGAGAGAAGGATACGTATCCTTCGGTAACAATTTAAAAGGGCACATAATAGGTAATGGTATTATTGGTCATCCTTCCTCTCCTGTAATAAAGAATGTCTGCCTAGTGACCGAGTTAAAGCATAATCTGCTCAGCATTAGTCATCTTGCTGATCATGGATATGATATTAACTTTAGATAAAACAATTGCCTCATTTATGATAGGTCAACGGGAGACTTTGTTTTTGAAGGGAAAAGAGAGGATAACATTTATACTTTCTATCTTTCTATAGATACTAACAATGCAGGTAGATGTCTATATGCCCACAAAGATGAACGATTACTCTGGCACCAGCGTCTTGGTCATGCCAATATGGATACTATATCCAGGTTATCAACCAAGAAGCTAGTGAGAGGATTGCCCAATATTACACTCAAAAAGGACACGGTATGTGCCGAATATAAAATGAACAAGGCAACAAAATCCTCATTTCATTCTATCAACTCTGTAAGTACTACTAGACCCCTGCAACTACTCCATATGGATTTATTTGGTCCTAGTAGAATAGCTAGTCTTGGTGGTAAGCTTTATGCATTTGTTATTGTTGATGATTTTTCGAGATTTACTTGGGTTTTCTTTCTCACAAACAAAAGCGATGCTATTTCGGTTTTTAAAGTTTTTGTAAAGAAAGTTCAAAACGAAAAAGGCTACATGATTACTCGAATCCGAAGTGATCATGGAGGCAAATTTGAAAATTATGATTTTAAAAAGTTTTGTGATGCAAATGGTTTTGATCATGAATTTTTTTGTCCAAGAACTCCTCAACAAAATGGTGTTGTGGAGCGAAAGAATAGGACTCTTGGCGATATGGCTAGAGTCATGTTGAATAAATTTTCACTTCCGAAATACTTTTGGGCAGAAGCTGTCAGTATAGCATGCCACATTTTGAATAGGGTGCTCATTCGTCCCATTTCGAAGAAAACACCCTATGAGCTTTGGTTTGGGAGAACCCCCAATGTTTTTTATTTTAAAGTTTTTGGATGTAGATATTTTATCCTTAACACCAAAGACAACTTAGGCAAATTTGATGCCAAAGCTGACGATGGTATCTTTCTTGGTTATGCCGCCAAGAGTAAGGGATATAGAGTCTTTAATAAATGCTCACTAATTGTGGAAGAGTCAACAAATGTGACTTTTGATGAAGATAACAGTGCAGCAAGTACTCTTGATGATGACGTTGAGCTATCAACTTCTACTCCAATGAAAACTTCAACCGAAACTAATTCTCTGGAGGGCTTGCCTAAGAAATTTTCTTTCAAGCCGTCTCATCCAGAAAATTTAGTGATAGGTGAAGTTTCACGTGGAGTAACTACTAGATTATCACTAAGAGACTCTATTGCTAGCACTGCCTTTATTTCACAAGTTGAGCCGAAAAACATTTCTGAAGCTTTTAATGATGAATTTTGGATTTCTGCTATGCAAGAAGAACTCAACCAATTCGAGAGGAGGGAGCCAAGTGTGGGAACTAGTTCTTAGACCGGCTAATCACTCGATAATTGGTACTAAATGGGTGTTTAGAAACAAAGTGAATGAAGATAGTTCAGTCACACGTAACAAAGCTCGTCTAGTAGCTCAAGGATACAACCAAGAGGAAGGTATCGACTACGATGAGACGTATGCTCCTGTTGCTAGACTAGAATCCATTCGGATGCTTTGTGCATTTGCAAATTATCAAAATTTTAAATTATTTCAAATGGATGTGAAAAGTACTTTCTTGAATGGTTTTATTAAGGAGGAAGTTTATGTAAAACAACTCCCTGGCTTTGAAAATCACAAATTTCCCGACCACGTGTTCAAGCTAAAGAAAGTGCTATATGGCCTTAAACAAGCCCCCAGAGCTTGGTATGAAAGGCTAAGCAGTTTCTTGCTTGAGAAAGGTTTTTTAAAATGGAAAATTGACACTACACTTTTTATAAAATCCTTTAAAGACACTATTCTATTAATTCAAATTTATGTTGATGATATCATTTTTGGTTCTACTGATGAAACCCTCTATCAAGAATTTGCCAAGTGTATGCAGACAGAATTTGAGATAAGCATGATGGGAGAACTCAACTACTTTCTTGGTCTGCAAGTGAAACAAATGGCTAATAGAACTTTCATCTGTCAGTCGAAGTATACAAAGGACATGCTGAAAAAGTTCGATCTTGACAACGTCAAACCAATCAGCACTCCAATGGCTACTTCAACCAAACTCGAACCAGATGAGAGCGGCAAACCCGTTGATCAACGTAAGTATCGAGGTATGATAGGCAGCTTACTTTATTTAACTGCTAGTCGCCCCGATATCATGTTTAGTGTTTGCTTATGTGCTAGATATCAAGCAAATCCTAAGGAATCACACTTGACCGCGGTTAAGCATATCTTTCTATACCTTAAGGGTACAGTTACAGTGGGCCTATGGTATCCCAAGTCAACATCATTTGACCTCATTGGTTACTCTGATGCTGACTTTGCTAGATGCAAGGTCGACCATAAAAGTACAAGCGGCACGTGTCATTTATATTAGGAAAGACTTTAGTCTCTTGGTTTAGCAAGAAACAGAATTCTGTCGCACTATCCACAACAGAAGCTGAATACATCGCAACTGGGCGTTGTTGTGCACAAATTCTGTGGATGAAGCAAACCCTTGAAGACTATAATCTATCTTTCATGCACATTCCTATGTTCTGTGACAATACTAGTGCTATTAACTTGACTAAGAACCCTATCTGTCACTCACGCACAAAACACATTAAAATTAGACACCACTTTTTGTGTGATCATCAGCAAAATGGCACGATTAACTTAGAGTTTATTGACACTGATCATCAGCTAGCAGACTTCTTTACTAAGCCATTATCCGAAGAGCGCTTCAATTTCCTTTGTCGTGAACTTAGAATTTTAGATGAAGCTGTCTTGAATTAAAACTCACCTGCTTAAATATCGATTATATCATGATTCTCTTACGATGAACTTGCTATGGGTACAAGCCGAAAGGGCCCTTCTGACAACAAGGCGTAAAAGCCTAAGCGACACGGTGCACTAGTCCACAGGACTACCGCTAGCTGGGATCCGGCCCCTGCAGCTAACCCATGGCAACTTCAAACTATTAAATTATGATATATTTCCTTATTTATTATATGGTTCGTTTTGATTTCTTACTGCTGATTCACTATTTTTCAATTTCATTCTGCTATTATTCTATTTGATTGAATCTTTCAAGCTATTGCTCTTATCTAACTTGATTTTCCTTACTTAATTTTTTTTTCTAGCCTATTTTCAGTTCTGGAACAAGGACCCAGAACTCGGGCCGAACTCTGTCTCCAACAGAGTTCGGGCCGAATTCGGTTCCCCCATTCCAGAATCGGGGACAGCTTCAGCCGTTTGATCAAAAGTGATCCTACGGTCCAGATTTACTCCGACCAAAGAAAACCTTCCTCTTATATTCGGGTTTTCATCTCTCTCCTTCATTCTTACCATCACCTTCACCTCTCCAAACATATTTTCACAAACCCTAACCCTAGTTTTCTCTCCAAAGTGCTCCATTGCTCATCAAAATCAAGGAGAAGGGCTATTTTCTCATTCTCTTTCACTGTTCATTGTTGAATTAAGGTATAACTCATTCTCCCTCTCTATTTCAAGTTCTCTATTTGTTTGAAAATGGCTCCTCGCTTGCCAAATCATGGGAAAAGGATTCGAACTGAGGGTGCTTCCTCTTCGAATCCTCCTCCTTCCATTGAGCAACCCGTTGAACAACAACAACCCCTTCATCCTTTGTTTAATCCACCTCCTTTCCGCGACCCTAATACTTATGACGACCGATTGTTTGTATCACTAGACGCCTCCAACGAGTGGTTTAGTGACTTTCGGACTCGTCCGATCTTCGTGGGACATCCCATTAATTTTACTATTTTCTCACAATTTGAATCATTGTTTCAAGATCTTTGCTTAAATGAGTTAGTGGCTTCAAACTTTGTTATTTATCGTAGCGCCATACAAATGTTCTATTGTAACTTGACTCACGATGCCACTCACATCTATTCCCGGGTTGCCGGTATTGATATTGCTTTTGATGCTTCTGAGTTGGGCGAGTATCTTGCACTTCAAGATCTCGATATTTGGGATAAGCTTGTGGAAGCTCGCCAATTCCAATTTGTTGGTGAAACTTCCCTTGAGAGTTTCAAGGAGGAACTATGTGCCCCTAACATAAGTCCTCGCAAGCTTATGGCCAAGCACCTCAATCCTTACTTCTATGATCTTCATCGGATTGTTTTCAATACCATTCTACCCAAGGCGGGTTCTACCGATGAAATTACATATTTTGAAATCTCAGCTTTATATCATCTCCACTTTTGTGTCAAGTTTCAATCTTCCACGTACTATGATGGACTGGATGATTAACTGTAGGAAGAAACCACGAGGCTTGGTTTATGCCTTATATCTTCCTATGGTCTTTCGTGCATTCCATGTACCTCTCAATGATTGTCCTTTCTTGCCTGCTTCTGCATTCCTTTCCAAGGCACGACGTCTTCAGGCAGTCGTCGCCTCTCCTGACACTTCTGAGAATTCTGATGATGAGGAGCCCGACGCCCTTCCACTTGGACAGGATGCGCCTCCTCCTCCTGCTACTCTTGACTCCATCCAGACCATGCTCAGAGATTGTTTCGCATTGGAGGACGATCGCTGGACTCAGATGGACTACCGTACTATCCTGTAGATGAGTGCCCTCAGCAACTCGCTGCACGATATCCGGTATTCCATGTCTCGTCACCCTTCTATGCCCATTCCCATGGAACGGGATCTTGGTCGCGCTGGATATCGCATTGACGACCCCTGGGTCATGCGCTACCTGGATCCGGATGCTGCTATTGTGGACCCCAGCCGTTCATTCACTGATCATTCAGACTCTGCTGGGCCTTCTCGTGCTCCATGATGGAGATGGCATTTACTATCTGCTGCTGCTGCTGATGATTCTAGTTTCTGTTTTCTGATTTCCGGTTATTTAGTTTTATTTGGATTTATGTACTTGGGTTGTACTAAAAATCTGGTAGTTTGATGACTCTGGTTCTGTGTGATGACTTTTTATGCTTATCGTAGTTTATTATTCTATGCTCGATTGCTCGTTTTGATCATTCATATATAGTTTCTTCTATATTTGGTGTGGTTGCATCATTATTATTCATATGCAGTTTCTATTGCTAATGCCAAAAGGGGGAGAAATATGTATATTTTTATGTATATTCTTACTACTTTTAGTATATATGTGCTATTTGGTGCTTTTGGGAGATATTATTTATCAGGCCAACAGGTTCAATGCATTATTTATGGGGGAGCTATTGGTTCTAGCTCGGCACCGTTCACCGGTTACGGGGGAGCTATTATTTCTGCTTGGCATTGATTATGGGGGAGCTATATTTTTGTGATCAACTATGTCCAGGTATGAATATTGAATATACATATATTATTTTATCAATTATCAATATGGGGGAGATTGTTGACACAAAGTCACAGTCAACCAGATATTGATAACATTGACTAAATAATATTTGTAATAATTCAATACGACACACGACGTCTACATTAAGCTCAAGTCAGATGACAGCTCAGTCTCAGCTTCTCAGTTATATTTGAGTCTGTATTTTACACTTTTGTTGAGTCTAGACTGATGTAAACTATGTCATGCTGAGCTCTTGAGACTTGACCTATAGCCTACCCAATAATCCTCAAACTCCACCATCCAGAAAAATACCCACTGGCCACTTAGACCAGCTCTGTGATCTGGAGACAGAGTTCGGGCCGAACTCTGCCTCCACACAGAGTTCGGGCCGAACTCTGTCCCCTAAAAATCAGCATCCCTAATTTTAGGGTTAGCTGGTTGCTAGTTGTCCAATGGCCAAATATTTGAAATTTCTTACCCGAATTCTGGCCGAATTTTGCCTACAAAAACACTATAAATAGGCCATAAATTTACTCATTTCAAATCATCCAATCTTCTCTTCTCTTCTCTCTTATAGCTCAAATAAGCCATACCCTTCCCATCTACTAGCCACAAGCCTCCTAAGTCTCGAGTGCTCAGCATCTCTCAGTTAGGATTCTTGTGCAAGAGTTGAAGAAGTCGCTTGGACAATTCCAAGCAAATCGCCACTGCGATCCTCTGAAAGAAGTTGACGTACTCTTCTGAAGTAACGACACGGGTTGTAAACTACTATTTCACAAATAGTGGATTTAATCCTGAGCTAGAGTTCTCAGGCCTGGACTAGTCCTCCACGAGGGAAACCAGATTAAAATTGCTGTGTTTGCGTATGCTTTCTTGCTCTTCATTTACTTTCTGCATTTTACTCTGATTATTTATAATTCGTGACAGAGTTAATTTTTAATTGATTATTTTCTATATAAACTCTATTCACCCCCCTCTAGAGTTGCCACCTGTTCTTCATTTTGGACCTTACCATAATAGGACAAATAGCCCCATATGGACAGCCACTTTGGGAGAGGATAGGCTCAAGTTCATTTCATTATTCTCATCCACACTCTCTCTCTTGTTCTTTTCCAAATTTCTAGAGAGCAATCCCTAGCAATTTCTTCACCAAATCCTTCCATTTCTCTACCAAATCCTTCTATTTCGCCATCAAATCTTCTTCTTTCCTTCTCTATTCTAGCCAAGGAGGAAGCTACCCAAGTTTGGGAGGATTCGGAGCTCGTTCGTGTCCTTTTGGAATCTCTACGTGTCGGTGTCGCTCCGGAAAGGTTTTTCTTCGATTCGATCTACCAGGAGGTATAAATCCCTTCTCTTTTTCATTTTCTCATGCATATAGGTCTATTTTGAACCCATAAGAATGGCCCCCATGGTTGTATCTCCATTTGTGTCCATTTCGTGTCCATTTGGAGGTCATAGGAGTGTCCTTTGTGTTGTGTTTGTGTCCATATGGGAAAACCCCAAATTTGGACACACTATGTGTTGTTGTTATGTATGAATGAATTATTACATGTTTAATCTCATATTTTGGTATTGGAGATGTGTGCTATAGTGTCTCATATATATATTAGTGTATAGAGTGAGTTCTTGATATATTATGTTATATACTTGTGTTCTTTTGTCTCAAACTACCCAAATCCGTCATGATTTTTATCCACGTTTTTAATTTCAGCCCTAACTTAGAAATGTCATAACTTCTACCTCAAAGCTCGGTTTAATCTTCCTTTTTTTAAAAGAAGTGTATTGAAGTTAGCTTTCCAAAAACATGTATTAATAGGCCTAATTCTTTCTGTAACTTTCTGGAGAATTATTTGAGTGTCAGCTGTACGAAAGACAAACGCGTTCTCGGTGTTTTCGCGATTTCGGGAGTTTTCGGAAACGAAAACGCGATCCGTTTTAAGTTTCGGAAAGCTAACACATAGATCTATAACATAATTTAATCCTAGATTTTAATTCATGCTGAGATGGTACAGTATTGATTATTAGTAGGAGTTACTATTCGGTATATGCATTTTGTGCACCCTTGTGTGTAATATAATATTCTATTTGATTTTAACCCATGTTAATATATATATATTATGTAATTAAATAGAAAATGCAAGCATGAGTAAATGTTTAAATAAATGATGTATGAGGTGTAAGTATCCTATCTAATGTAAGCATGTATAAGTATGGCTTGTAATGAATATGTAGGTTCCATAGTATGTAAGGTATGGTGCATATAGTAGTGCAAGAGAATAAATGAATGATGAATGAATGCAAGCATGAATGTAATGTAATAATAGATGTAATGTATGCAATATGCAAGTTAATGAGATGTAATGTTCTATGTTAACACAAATCCTATATTACCTCATGTACCCCCTTACACTATGTTGACACTATCACACTTGACACATTGTTCACTTACACTTTGACACTCTTTCATATGTATACACTATATATGCCCATTTAACCCTCACTTGCCCCCTTTGCCATGTTCACATACACACACATAGCCTCTTAAATAAGTATTTATGAATATAGTTAACTTAGCTATGTATGTATATTATATATATGTTACATATTGTGTTGTAATATATAAGTTTATATAACCATTTGAAATGCCATGATTATAGACCTAATGTTAATACCAATATATGCATGTGTATATATGTGTAGACATATATAGCTTAAAGTAATAGATTACCTAGTGTATATCCAATGTGAATTCTTGCCTAGTTGAGTATTGAATAATTGCATGCTATATAGAGTTGGGTGTATGTTGGCTTGTATAGCCTTGTATTGATGTGTGCTTGCTAGGATAGTCTTGGTTAGGCCTAGTAAGACTTGCTGGGTTAGGACATGACCTAGTTTGACCTAGTTTGACTAGTGCAGTTGACCAGAGTTGACCAAGGGTTGACTTTGGCCTAGTTTGACCTAGATTCATGTAGAATGCATTGTAGTGCTTTATATTATCCTTTTGGATATGTTGTGACTTGTACTGTTCTAATTAGGAGCCAGACACCTCTCATCGGACAGTATATTTACTTTGGACATTCAGACATCAGGCGAGTACATTCTCTGATAGTTCTTTCATTTACTTGTCAATTACTGTACTTCAGTTCTAGATAGTTTTATGTGATTCTTACAACACGTATGGATATTTCTGGATTCATGTATGCGACACACATACTATTTGTCTGGCCTCTATTTCAGGAACCACTACTGGCATCACCTTCTGGAACCACTACTGGTATCACCTACTGGAATCACTACTGGAACCACCTACTGGAATCACTCTAGAATCTTTTGCTGGTATCATTATATTTGGCTGGACTCATCTCGATTCTCGTGTCGTTTTCTGGATTCACTTGTACTTGTGGGCGAGAAAATATTGGAATAGGCATGTAAACATACCCAAATACTGGAACCACTCCCTTGGAATTATACTGGAACGATAGCCATCCCACACTTGGCCGAGTGTGCGGTGTGCCGTATTACCTACAGCCGTTCACATGTCGATCCCGATATTTTAAAACACACTGTTAGAGTATAGGTTGGACTCACCCTGGAACCTTTGATCACCAACTGGACTCACCTTATACCGGACTCATCTTGTACTGGAACCACCTGGTATCAGATTCATGTTGTCTGGATTTACTTGGGTTATGTACTTGTTTACATTTACATTCTGGACTTATTATGTTACTTTAGTTCAGCTAGATTTATTTTACAGTTTTCATTGCCATCATTCTTCTCTTATTTTAGTTACTTACTTTTCTTGTATCTTATCTGTTCTCCATACCATCACCTGTATATAAACTGCCATATTCATCAATAAAACTGTCTATAACTGCTTTATAGTTCTCTGTCATTTAATTAGAATTTTTTGATGAGTTGTACTCGTTCCTGTCCTGACTGGACCTGTTGATAAATTTTACAGATAGCCTGGAGGTTACCTGCTAGCCTAGAGGAGACACAGTAGAGGTTGTATAGTTAGTTATTTCAGTTGTATTGAGTTGTAGTTATTCTATGGATTACTGTATTGAGCTTTGAGATGTATTTCTGGGTTTATGTATATCTTAGACACTTAGACTTCTATCTCCTGTATCTCTTTTGGATTTTATGTTTTATCTATCCTTAATGCTCTACCTTAGATGTGATTGAGTTTGTATCTGCTATGTCAACCCCATTCGGGGAGTATAAACTGTTTAGTCTTATACTGTTAGATGCATTGAGACCTAGGACAGCGTTCTACCGTCGACACTGCGGCGTAGGCTGGGCGTTGTTACGTTCTCGTGCCCTAACTCTAGGGTGCGGGTCGTGACACATTTTTAGTGGTGGCCCATGCAGGTCGAGTTTATGTAGTGGTATTCGAACTAGAGTATCACTACAGCCTGCAGTAGGATTAAGATTATTTTTGGGGTACTCAATCACATTAGGAAAAACTCTTAATCAGATTCCTTTTATCCAATTGCTGCTTATTGATTTCCCTTGAATATAAACTGTCCTTCCTTGATTTTTTTGCTTCATTCTCAGTAATTGCTTTTTGGTTTGACCCGTCTTCATGATGGTTATGAAGACGATTTCATCGCTCTGGTTCGGGGGATACTATCGAGAGGCTGGCCACCTCTCGCCCTGTTCATCAGGGCCTCGAGACCGCATCTCTTGTTGTGCCGACTCAGGTTGGCGTTTCTGCTACATTGGAGGTGCACCTCTATCTGTACAGAGATTTTCTTCCGTTATTTCTGATTTCTCTCAGCAGCGGTGATTCTTGCAGCATCAGTAGCAGACCAGGGAAAACTTGCAGGACGAGCTATCGTCAGGACAGTCAAGGATGTACAGACCATTGGAGATCTTGTTGTAAGTTCCGTTCTTCTCAATTCCATTCCCGCAATTATCTTTTATAATTACCTTGAAATCCGATTCCATCTGTTCCTTGTTGATTGATTAATTTTGTCATGTTACTCTTTTGTTGTGTTTGTTTTTTCTTCTGAGAAAATTATATGGGCTAGGTCGCCTAAATCATGGAATCTAGAATCCTCGATAGTCGTGTTAGTTGGCATAGTGAGGACATGTAGTCAGATTTTTGATGTATTCTCGGGTATGGGAATTTAAGGTTTTCGCCGTCGCATGCGACAGTACGAAAATTTTAAATACCATGAACCTAGAGGTACGTACCTTAGTCAAGGACTCTGTGATTATCGTAGCCTTTCTCACTAGCATGATGAAGACTCTGGACAACATGATTTTGGACAGACGCATATGATTAACAGATTGTATCTTGAGAAGGTTTAAACATCGTACCCTTTTGATTGTTATAAATGACTTAGGAGTAGGGATATTTAGTTTTGTAGAGCTTATTCATAGGTAGTTCCTTCATAGTATAATGGTATGATGACTTGTAGAGTGTCTGTACCCTAGAGGTGATAGTTAGCATTGGTGTTAGAATAGTAACCCATTGCAGATAATTCTCCTGTTTTCTATAATACCAACCAGTTACACATAGGATGTTAGTATGCCTTACATCCTTGATGATTATTACTACTTTCCCTTACCTTTTCCAGTGAGGCACCCATGACCAGAGCGCATGCCTTTGAGTATAGTTGTAGTTTCACCTAAGACCGAGAGGTCTATTTGCATAGATAGATTGCAGATGATATTGGCATATGGGATATAGGTTAGTTGGTATCTATAGGCCATTGTTGTATAGGGTTATAAACATGTTGTTTAGCCTATACTTGGTTCAGTTTTCCATTTTAGTTAAGTTCCCTTCGTGTTGAGTTCCTTTGTGTTGATCACCTTTATAGGCAGTGTGCAGACCCTTCACTAGATACCATGTTCCCTTGATTCAGACCATTCATCCTTAGCCTAGTTCTAAGTATTGTTTCAGACCCTTATAAGTTTAGTCTGCCTTAACCCTTGGTTGATCAGTCATGTATATATATAGATGATATACTTAGGATATATGTGATGGGTTGTTGTTCTTGAGCATATATATATATATGCGGTATTTGGTATTCATGTGCTTAGCTTGTAGGTATTTAGTTATAGGTGACTTGATAGGATTGGGAAGTTAAGAGCTAGTCTATTATAGAGTTTCTCTTTTGCTAAATCTAGTTGCCAACACCTAGATAGCTAGCATAGGTAAAATCCTAAGAAGTTGACCAGTTGATGACCAAGTACTTGGATATTGAGAAATTGACTAGTGATTGACCCTTGACTATGTTTGACATAGAAGGGGGTGCGATCATCTTAATTTCGAGGACGAAATTTTTATAAGGTGGGTAGGATTGTAACACCCAGTTTTCCAGATGAGGGTAATTTTGAAATTTTGTAATTATAATTATTATTTATTGATTATTATTTTATATTATGATTTTTGGTGATTTTTAATCATTTTTAAACTATTTAAAATTATGACTTGTGATTTTGACATTTTACTATTGTTTGGTTTTAATTTCGAGGAATTTGTCATCCCCAGTTTTCAGGAACAAGGGTATTTTTGTCATTTTGTATTTTTGAAATATTTTTGAAATTTATTTTATTATTTATGATATTGTTTTGGGATTATTTGAGTCGGGTTCGAATTTCAGCTCAATTCGACTTGAAACGGGGACCCGGGGGTAGTTTGACTCTAGTGGGACCCACACACTAGTTACGCATGGCCCACATGATATTAATTTTAGTCCACATGATAGAAATATTTTAGTTAGAGGTTAGACTAATTATTATGGATAAGGTTAGTGTGATTAGAGACTTTAGAATGACTAATTTAGCCCCAACCAATTAACCCTTTCCTAATACTCATAGAATAGGTTAGTGGGGGCATTTTGGACCTTACCATAATAGGACAAATAGCCCCATATGGCCAGCCACTTTGGGAGAGGATAGGCTCAAGTTTATTTCATTATTCTCATCCACACTCTCTCTCTTGTTCTTTTCCAAATTTCTAGAGAGCAATCCCTAGCAATTTCTCCACCAAATCCTTCCATTTCTCCACCAAATCCTTCCATTTTGCCATCAAATCTTCTTCTTTCCTTCTCCATTCTAGCCAAGGAGGAAGCTACCCAAGTTTGGGAGGATTCGGAGCTCGTTCGTGTCCTTTTGGAATCACTACGTGTCGGTGTCGCTCCGGGAAGGTTTTTCTTCGATTCGATCTACCGGAAGGTATAAATTCCTTCTCCTTTTCATTTTCTCATGCATATAAGTCTATTTTGAACCCATAGGAATGACCCCCATGGTTGTATCTCCATTTGTGTCCATTTTGTGTCCATTTGGAGGTCATAGGAGTGTCCTTTGTGTTGTGTTTGTGTCCATGTGGGAAAACCCCAAATTTGGACACACTATGTGTTGTTGTTATGTATGAATGAATTATTACATGTTTAATCTCATATTTTTGTATTGGAGATGTGTTCTATTGTGTCTCATATATATATATTAGTGTAGAGAGTGAGTTCTTGATATATTATGTTATATACTTGTGTTCTTTTGTCTCAAACTACCCAAATCCGTCATGATTTTTATCCACGTTTTTAATTTCAGCCCTAACTTAGAAATGTCATAACTTCTAGCTCAAAGCTCGGTTTAATCTCCCATTTTTTTAAAAGAAGTGTATTGAAGTTAGCTTTCCAAAAACATGTATTAATAGGCCTATTTCTTTCTGTAACTTTCTGGAGAATTATTTGAGTGTCAGCTGTACGAAAGACAAACGCGTTCTCGGTGTTTTCGCGATTCCGAGAGTTTTCGGAAACGAAAACGCGATCCGTTTTAAGTTTCGGAAAGCTAACACATAGATCTATAACATAATTTAATCCTAGATTTTAATTCATGCTGAGATGGTACAGTATTGATTATTAGTAGGAGTTACTATTCGGTATATGCATTTTGTGTACCCTTGTGTGTAATATAATGTTCTATTTGATTTTAACCCATGTTAATGTATATACATTATGTAATTAAATAGAGAATGCAAGCATGAGTAAATATTTAAATAAATGATGTATGAGGTGTAAGTATCCTATCTAATGTAAGCATGTATAAGTATGGCTTGTAATGAATATGTAGGTTCCATAGTATGTAAGGTATGGTGCATATAGTAGTGCAAGAGAATAAATGAATGATGAATGAATGCAAGCATGAATGTAATGTAATAATAGATATAATGTATGCAATATACAAGTTAATGAGATATAATGTTCTATGTTAACACAAATCCTATATTACCTCATGTACCCCCTTACACTATGTTGACACTATCACACTTGACATATTGTTCACTTACACTTTGACACTCTTTCATATGTATACACTATGTATGCCCATTTAACCCTCACTTGCCCCCTTTGTCATGTTCACATACACACACATAGCCTCTTAAATAAGTATTTATGAATATAGTTAACTTAGCTATGTATGTATATTATATATATGTTAGCATATTGTGTTGTAATATATAAGTTTATGTAACAATTTGAAATGCCATGATTATAGACCTAATGTTAATACCAACATATGCATGTGTATATATGTGTAGACAAATATAGCTTAAAGTACTAGATTACCTAGTGTATATCCAATGTAAATTCTTGCCTAGTTGAGTATTGAATAATTGCATGCTATATAGAGTTGGGTGTATGTTGGCTTGTATAGCCTTGTATTGATGTGTGCTTACTAGAATAGTCTTGGTTAGGCCTAGTAAGACTTGCTGGGTTAGGACATGACCTAGTTTGACCTAGTTTGACTAGTACAGTTGACTAGAGTTGACCAAGGGTTGAATTTGGCCTAGTTTGACCTAGATTCATGTAGAATGTATTGTAGTTCTTTATATTACCCTTTTGGACATGTTGTGACCTGTGCTGTTCTAATTAGGAGCCAGACACCTCTCATCGGACAGTATATTTACTTTGGACATTCAGACATCAGGCGAGTACATTCTCTGATAGTTCTTTCATTTACTTGTCAATTACTGTACTTCAGTTCTAGATAGTTTTATGTGATTCTTACAACACGTATGGATATTTCTGGATTCATGTATGCGACACACATACTATTTGTCTGGTCTCTATTTCTGGAACCACTACTGGCATCACCTTCTGGAACCACTACTGGCATCACCTACTGGAATCACTACTGGAACCACCTACTGGAATCACTCTGGAATCTTTTGCTGGTATCATTATGTTTGGCTGGACTCATCTCGATTCTCGTGTTGTTTTTTGGATTCACTTGTACTTGTGGGTAGGAAAATATTGGAATAGGCATGTAAACATACCCAAATACTGGAACCACTCCCTTGGAATTATACTGGAACGATAGCCATCCTTCACTTGGCCGAGTGTGCGGTGTGCCGTATTACCTACAGCCGTTCACATGTCGATCCCGATATTTTAAAACACACTGTTAGAGTATAGGCTGGACTCACACTGGAACCTTTGATCACCAACTGGACTCACCTTATACCGGACTCATCTTGTACTGGAACCACCTGGTATCAGATTCATGTTGTCTGGATTTACTTGGGTTTTGCACTTGTTTACATTTACATTCTGGACTTATTATGTTACTTTAGTTCAGCTAGATTTATTTTACAGTCTTTATTGCCATCATTCTTCTCTTGTTTTAGTTACTTACTTTTCTTGTATCTTATCTGTTCTCCATACCATCACCTGTATATAAACTGCCATATTCATCAATAAAACTGTCTATAACTGCTTTATAGTTCTCTGTCATTTAATTGGAATTTTTTGATGAGTTGTACTCGTTCCTGTCCTGACTGGACCTGTTGATAAATTTTACAGATAGCCTGGAGGTTGCCTGCTAGCCTAGAGGAGACACAGTAGAGGTTGTATAGTTAGTTATTTCAGTTGTATTGAGTTGTAGTTATTCTATGGATTACTGTATTGAGCTTTGAGATGTATTTCTGGGTTTATGTATCTTAGACACTTAGACTTCTATCTCCTGTATCTCTTTTGGATTTCATGTTTTATTTATCCTCAATGCTCTACCTTAGATGTGATTGAGTCTGTATCTGCTATGTCAACCCCATTCGGGGAGTATAAACTGTTTAGTCTTATACTGTTAGATGCATTGAGACCTAGGACAGCGTTCTACCGCCGACACTGCGGTGTAGGCTGGGCGTTGTTACGTTTTCGTGCCCTAACTCTAGGGTGCGGGTCGTGACAAGCCAGGCTATGCTCAGGCCAGGCTACGCTCAGGTCAAGCTACGCTCAGGTCAGGCTACGCTCAGGCCAGGCTACGCTCAGGTCAGGCTATGCTCAGGCCAGTCTACGCTCAAGTCAAGCTACGCTCAGGTCAGGCTACGCTCAGGCCAGGCTACGCTCAGGTCAGGCTACGCTCAGGTCAGGCTATGCAAGGCATACGCTTCCAAAAGGCAGCGTATGTACTCCATACGACTCCTCTTCAAGGCAGTGTATAAGGTCCATACGACTCCTTGCCAAGGCAGCGTATGAGGTTCATACGACTCCTTGCCAAGGCAGCGTATGAGGTCCATACGACTCCTTGCCAAGGCAGCGTATACAAGACATACGCTTCCAAAAGGCAGCGTATAAGGTTCATACTGCGATGCGCTAAAGAGCGTGCGCAACTCAGTGGCGTAAGCTAAAAAGTTCGCGCACTGCTCACTGTCTTCTCCAAATCAGCAAGAACTCTATGGTTTGAACCTAAAGCTTCAAAAGTCCATAAATTGGTCAAAATAAGTCCAAATCCAACTTTTCAAAGGTCAAAATTGGGTAGAATAAAATTCTCTACAACATGGAACCATCAAAACTTGAAAACAAATAAGTTTGATAGATCAAAACCACCAAAAGCCGAAAATAACCAATTTCTAGATCTACAAAAATTAAAGCCTCAAAATGGAAAATAACAAGTTCTAATGTGTCTTAGAAACATGAGGAGAAGCTAATGGAACAATAAAAATGGGCTCTCTTGTGGAAGCAAGTTGCACTTGCCTAGACCTCTCTCTCCCTCTCTCTGGTAGGTGAAGGGAGTAAATGGAAGAAGAAGAAGGGATTAATGAAGAGAGAGAAGAAGAATAGGTAATAAATATGAGTGGTGGTGGTAGGTAGGGGGTTCACCCCTTGGTTCATGATGAACCAAGAGTAATCCCAAACCGAACCAAGCCAACCCAAACCATGAATAAACCAAGCCCAGGGAGGAAATTAAGCAAGGAAATCATGCAATACAAGAATAAATACGTACACGTATTCCAGAAATACGTAATATGAACCACAGGCATTACAACTCTACCCACCTTAAAAGAATTTCGTCCTCAGAATTTAATCAAGAGGCTAGAGGAGCAATAACAAGCTACATTAATCACATGCAAGCTATAACTAGGCAGACAATCACTCATTCAAGCAAGGAATCGAAGGCATGAGGCATAAGAAAGATATTATACCTCACGAGTCAAACAAGTCGGGATATCGCGATCGGATATCATCCTCACGCTCCCACGTTGACTCCCCCAAAGAGTGATGACCCCAAAAAACTCGGACTAACTTAATAGTCTTGTTCTTGAGGATCTTCTCTCTTCGGTCTAATATAGACACGGGCCTCTCCTCATACGAAAGGTTGGTACCAACAACCAATTCCGAATGATCCAGGATGTGGCTCGGGTCCGGGATGTACCGTCGTAATTGGGATACATGGAATACGTCATGCACCTCGCTTAGCGACGGTGGAAGAGCGAGACGATAGGATACATCTCCTACTCGCTCCAGAATATCAAACGGTCCTATATACCTAGGACTAAGCTTGCCCCGTACGCCGAAACGAATGACGCCACGGTTAGGCAAAATCCTCAGGAATACATGATCGCCGACCGAAAACTCGAGAGGGCGCCGATGAGAATCGGCCCAATGGTGCTGGCGATCTTGGGCAACCCGAAGATGATCTCTGACTCGCCTGACCACTTCAACTGTCTGGGCAATCATTTCTGGACCGAGCATCTGTCTCTCTCCAACATCATCCTAGGCTAGCGAGGATCTACACTTCCTACCGTACAGTGCCTCGAACGGTGCCATCTGGATACTGGCCTGGAAACTGTTGTTATACGAGAATTCCACCAGGTGCAAGTGATCTTATCATGAACCACCGAAGTAAAGTGTGCAAGACCGCAACATGTCTTCAAGAGTCTGGATCGTGTGCTCCGACTGACCATCTGTCTGTGGGTGATATGCTGAACTGAACTGGAGCTGAGTTCCCGAACTCTCTTGCAAGCTATGCCAAAAGTGCGACATAAATCTTGAATCTTGGTCCGAGGTGATACTGACTGGCACACCGTACAATCTGACAATCTGCCTGAGGTACATCTCTGCTAACTGAGCCGTCGACTGACCAACTCTGAATGGAAGAAAGTGAGCCACTTTCGTGATCCTGTCAACTATAACCTAGATAGCATCTCTACCAGCTGGGGATCTAGGTAGTCCAGTCACAAAATCCATGGTCACATGCTCCCACTTCCATTCTGAAATCGGTAAGGGCTGAAGAAGTCCAGCCGGTCTCTGATGTTCGACTTTAACTTGTTGGCAAACCAAACACCGAGAGACAAACTGAGCTATCTTCCGCTTCATGCCATTCCACCAGAAATGGTGCCGGATATCACGGTACATCTTCGTACTGCCGGGATGGATGGAATACTGCGAACTGTGCGCTTCTGACATGATCTCCTGCCGGACATCTCTGCTGGATATACAAAGACGCTTACCATGTCGAAGTGTACCATCCTCATAAATGTATAACTCTGGTCTTCGTACTGCCTCACACTCTGCTCTGAGTCGCTGAAGCTTGGAATCTGCCGACTGCACCATCCGGATCCTCTCGACTATAATGGACTGAACTTGCATACTGGCCATCAAGGCCACACTGGAAGGGAGAACAACTTCAATACCCATCTTCGGAAGATCTGCTAACAGCTCTGGTTGTGCTGTTAGAAAATAAACTCCCGCTCTCCTGCTCAATGCATCCGCAACAACATTGGCCTTCCCAGGATGATACTGCAGGTTGATATCATAATCCACAAGAAGCTCCAGCCACCTTCTCTGACGCATGTTAAGATCCTTCTGGGTGAAAACATACTTCAGGCTCTTGTGGTCGGTAAAAATCTCCACCCTGTCTCCATACAAATAGTGCCTCCACAACTTAAGTGCAAACACCACTGCTGCCAGCTCCAAGTCATGGGTTGGGTAATTCCTCTCATGATCACAAAGTTGTCATAACACATAAGCTATTACCTTCCCATGCTGCATCAGAACACATCCTAAACCTCTGTCTGAAGCATCACAGTATACTGAGAATCCTCCGGTCCTATCTGGAAGCGTGAGAATAGGAGCTGTTATCAGGCCTCGCTTCAACTGCTCAAAAGAACTCTGACACTCTGCTGTCCAAGCAAACTGCGCATCCTTGCGGGTCAACTGCATCAATGGTGCTGAAATTTGAGCAAAATCCGAAACAAACTGCCGGTAGTAGCCGGCCAATCCAAGAAAACTACGAACCTCTGTAACTGTGCTGGGCACTGGCCATGACTCAATAGCCACAATCTTCTGGGGATCCACTTCTACTCCTCCTCGAGTGATGATATGACCTAAGTACGAAATGCGATCGAGCCAGAACTCGCATTTACTGAACTTGGCATATAACTGATGCTCTCTGAGGATCTGAAGAACTATACGAAGATGCTGCTCATGCTCCGCCTCACTCTTGCTGTAGACCAGAATGTCATCCAAGAACACAATCACACACTGATCCAAGTAAGGCATGAAGATGCGATTCATGAGGTCCATGAACACTGCCGGCGCATTGGTTGCTCCAAAAGGCATAACAAGGAATTTCCAATGCCCATATCTCGATCTAAAAGCTGTCTTCGGGACGTCCTACTCTCTGACTCTGATCTGATGATAACCTGAGTGCAAATCAATCTTCGCGAATACTGAAGCCCCCTTGAGTTGATCAAACAAGTCATCTATCATCGGAAGAGGGTATCTGTTCTTGATTGTTACTGAGTTCAAGGTACGATAATCAACACATAACCTGGACGTACCATCCTTCTTTTTCACAAGAAGTATCGGGGCTCCCCAAGGCGATCCACTTGCACGAATGAATCCCTTGGTTCTGAGTTCTTCAATCATCTTGTACAATATCTCCAACTCTGACGGCGCCATCCTGTAGACTCTCTCTGACACTGGGGCTATCCCGGAAATCAAGTCTATAATGAACTCGATCTCCCGCTCCGGAGGCATACCTGGAAGTTCTTCTGGGAAAACATCTGGAAACTCCTCGACTATCCTGGGCAACTGAACTGCTGCTACTGCCATCCGCAATACTGGAGGAGATGACTCAACTTCGCCTCGGAAGAAAGAAAACTCCGGCTCACCTGGAATGCTAAAAACAACCCTGTCAATATGGCAGTCTATCCTAGCATACTGGTTCCTCAACTAATCCAAACCTAGGACCACATCATAATCGGCCATCGGGAATTCTATCAATCTAGCGGGGAATTCTTTACCGCTAACTACAATCCGACACGAGGAAAACACTTTATCTACACCCACAAGTCCGTTACCAGTAAGTATATTAAGCCTTATTGATAATGACTCGGGCTCCAATTCTACCCGTATCGCAAATCGTGCAGACATAAATGAATGCGATGCACCAGAATCAAATAAAGCTGAAGCTGGAAAGGAGTTGATGAGAATAGTACCTGCCACTACCTCTCCTGGTGCCAATCCTTCCTCCACGGTCATCACCATAACCTGACCGTGCCCTCGGGATGCGGGTCCCCTCTGCTGAAATCCTCACTGCCTGCTCTGACTCTGGGCTTGGAATTGTGTATACTGCTGGGGGTTCTGCTGCTGGAACACTTGGGTCTCAGGCAGCAAGGGCCTCGGCAATGGATATTGCTGTTGCTGGACCGGAGCTGGTCCTCTCACCGAAGAGCTAGAAAGGTTAGACGATGATGAACCACCCCTATTCGGGCAGGATCCAACCCTATGGTCTGGTGCTCCACAAGCCAGACACAATCCCTGTACCCTGCGACATTATGCCACCACATGGCCTGGCTTCCCACAATGAGAATAACCCACTGCGGAAGGTTGCTTCTGCTTCTGCTGCTGAGGGTACGTCGAAGTTGAATGATGAACCGACGTTACTGAGGCCGCTCGCCTCGGAGCTCTAATAGTCAAAGCCCTGGCTGCCGGGGCCGGTGCTGAAGACTGATTCATCTGGCCGTGAGATCTCTTCCGACCTCCGGCCCTATCCACAATCCTCTGGGAGGTATACTCATGCCTCCGGGCTGCTCTCAAGGCTGCATCAAAAGTCTGATGCTCAAACTGCTCAACTGCCAACAAGATCTCCAGGTGAAGTCCTTGCTGGAACCGTTGGGCTCTATCATACTCGGTTGCCACCAAAGTGGGAGCAAACCGACTGAGTCTGGAAAACTCGATCGCATATCCGTCGTCCGTCCTGCCTCCTTGCTTCAGATTGGTAAACCTCGTCTGCAGATCATACCGAGCCACGGCATCGAAATACTTGGTCTGGAATCTCTCTCTGAATACTGCCCAAGCAATGGGTGCTGCTAATCCAACGACCTGCGCTGCCCACCAGCTGCGGGCAAGATCTAACAACTGCAGGCGCACAACGGCCACCTTCTCGTTCTCTGGGGTCCTGGCTGCTTCTAGAATCACCTCTGTGTCCTGAAACCATGCATCTGCCGCGATAGCATCTTCACTACCGTCGAAGAATGGAGGGTTCAAGCGCTTGAAGCTGTTAGCCACGCTGTTACCTTGATGACCACCCCGGGTCAAAGCATCCGTCACTGCCTGGTGCAAGGCATCTCCATGCCGGTCTTGGAAAGCTATCAAGGTCCTGACGAGTCCTACCAAAGTGCCGTCATCATGTTCTACAGGTTGAACTGGCTGGACTGGTGGCTCTCCGCCAGAAGGTACGACTTTGGAGGCTACTCCGGAATGCTGGGCTTGATCTCTAGGTTGTTGCTGGTCCGCGGGAGGTGCTCCGCCTTGCTGGTCGGTAGGACCACGAACAAAGCCGCTGAAGAAGACAACATAGGAAACAATAAGGAAGGACCAGGACAGATCAATGATACAAGCATATGATCAGGACAAGAATCCAGGGATTCAGAAGATACGAGCAGAGATCAAGGACGAATACTGATTGAGACATCTATTCGATAAACCCTCACATATCTTGATTTACAAGACCTGCATGGGCCACCACTTAAACCATGTCACGCCCCAGAACCAGAATACTAGAGAGCGGGGGCAGACATAGCGAGCTACATATATGAAATGGAATCCATCTCGCTATACGGTCAAGGCTGTCTAGATACATGAGGGTTTATCTACAAGCCAACAGTCTCTTAAGGTCATGAACAAGCCTAGTGTCTCAAACATAAGCAAGTAAGTACAAGGTTACAAGAAGTATGATCATTAAATATACAATAGTAAGGCGTCCCAAATATTACATATTCAGCTGATCATGAAGCTAGTCGTTACAAAATGTTATGACTAGCAGGAGTTTAGTCATACATGATCAACCCTAGGATCTGTTAATCATGTTACAGCCCGTAGGCAGACAGTAAGTAAGTGCAATCGAGCTAAACAGGTGCTCGTCGGCTAAACGCCTCAAAAGAATATTTTTACAATAGAATAGGAGAGCCAAAAAATAATCCACTCGTTGCCAGGGTTTCGTCTAGTGGCCACCATCTGGCTGGAAGGTCGGTAGATCCTCTGGAGCTGCTCCAAAATCTGGCCACACAAAACCAGCTGGGTCAGACCCCAGAAAGAGCAAGTGTCACAAAGGAAGCTTCTCTTAAGAACTAAAACCAGCAATCAGCACAAGATATAAATAAAAGTAAGAACTGGAAATAAAGAAAATACACCAGGATGATATACGACGAGATAACCATAGAACTATTCAGATAACCAGGTTACAACCCGTAAACCAAACAAGGACCGGAGTTGTAATCCTTCGTCTGAACAGAACTTGGAATTCTCACCATTTATCGGTAAAATAAATACAAGCATTCTGGTTATTCAATAATTTGGAACAGGATCAGGGCAAAACTAGACTGGTTAGACTCCGTCCAATCACTTCACGGCCAAGCAAGAATTACGGCTTGATACTTTAACTTACTAGGGTTGTCACAAGCCTAATTACTAACAAGATGCAGTGAGATTATTCTACAGCCACAAGCCCTGCAGACCATCCAGGTTACCCGGGTTAAAAGATTAGAGTTGAATTCAGGTGGGTACATCGTCCAGGAAACGAATATACCCTTAGGTAGCTTGAAGGGTGCAAAACATGACAGTGTACTGGAAATGTGCCCTACTCGACAGCAGGCTACAGATCCCAAGGCGTGCCCAGGTAACGGGATTGCCTGTAGCTGGAAAATCTCGTCATGACTAATGTATTAATCTAGTTATTAGCCTTAGTCCATTTTAGTAGGTACTCCTGACCGTGGTACTCAGGAGTCCCTGTCCTAGACATGATGCACGACAGGACTGGTTTATTTATACAAACACAATCGCCCACGGTGTCCAGATTAATTATACAGGTCATGTCATGTTAGGTAGCCGTGACAACAGCTATTCGAGATAATCATGTCAGGTTATCATGCCAAGTGTACTTGTCAGAAGTGCGCCATGACGGGCCACTATCAAGTTATGTAAGGTTATTATGTCAGGAGTGCACCACTACGACTCACTATCACGTCATGCTCAATTATCAACTATAAACATATCAAGTAAATTTGTGATTATCAAGTTCAGGCCAGGCTACGCTCAGGTCAGGCTACGCTCAAGCCAGGCTACGCTCAGGTCAGGCTACGCTCAATCCAGGGTAATCAGGCTACGCTCAGGTCAGGCTACGCTCAAGCCAGGCTACGCTCAGGTCAAGCTACGCTCATGTCAGGCTACGCTCAGGCCAGGCTACGCTCAGGTCAAGCTACGCTCAGGTCAGGCTACGCTCAGGCCAGGCTACGCTCAGGCCAGGCTACGCTCAGGCCAGGCTATGCTCAGGTCACGCTACGCTCAGGTCAGGCTACGCTCAAGCCAGGCTACGCTCAGGTCAGGCTACGCTCAAGTCAAGCTACGCTCAGGTCAGGCTACGCTCAGGCCAGGCTACGCTCAGGTCAGGCTACGCTCAGGTCAGGCTATGCAAGGCATACGCTTCCAAAAGGCAGCGTATGTACTCCATACGACTCCTTTTTAAGGTAGCGTATGAGGTCCATACGACTCCTTGCCAAGGCAGCATATGAGGTTCATACGACTCCTTGCCAAGGCAGCGTATGAGGTGCATACGACTCCTTGCCAAGGCAGCGTATGCAAGATATACGCTTCCAAAAGACAGCGTATGAGGTTCATACTGTGCTGCGCTAAAAAGCGTGCACAACTCAGTGGCGTAAGCTAAAAAGCTCACGCACTGCTCACTGTCTTCTCCAAATCAGCAAGAACTCTATGGTTTGAACCCAAAGCTTCAAAAGTCCATAACTTGGTCAAAATAAGTCCAAATCTAACTTTTCAAAGGTCAAAATTGGGTAGAATAAAATTCTCTACAACATGAAATCATCAAAACTTGAAAACAAAGAAGTTTGATAGATCAAAACTACCAAAATCCAAAAATAACCAATTTCTAGATCTACAAAAATTAAAGCCTCAAAATGAAAAATGACAAGTTCTAATGTGTCTTAGAAATATGAGGAGAAGCTAATGGAACAATAAAAATAGGCTCTCTTGTGGAAGCAAGTTGCACTTGCCTAGACCTCTCTCTCCCTCTCTCTGGTAGGTGAAGGGAGTAAATGGAAGAAGAAGAAGAGATTAATGAAGAGAGAGAAGAAGAATAGGTAATAAATATAAGTGGTGGTGGTAGGTAGGGGGTTCACCCCTTGGTTCATGATAAACCAAGAGCAATCCCAAACCGAACCAAGCCAACCCAAACCAAGAATAAACCAAGCCCAGGGAGGAAATTAAGCAAGGAAATCATGCAATACAAGAATAAATATGTACACGTATTCCAGAAATACGTAATACGAACCACAGGCATTACAAGGGAAGACGGGTAGATTGCAATCCTCATCGGACTCGAAGTAATTGCTACCCCTAGTTTGTTGATAGCTTGCACCTCCGGAGGCATCTGTGTCGGTCCTTTATACACCTTTGCCTGGTTGGAATGAAGGGTTATCATGAACCATGGGGAATTGGCTACCCCTAACTTGTGTGACAGTCACTTGTGATAAGGGTTTAGTCTTGGCGTGAGTGTGATAGAATACTCTCGTACTGGGCAGCACAAGTTTGTGACCCCTCGTCCGGCTCTTGGACTTGCTAGCCGAGATGGAAGGGATCTTGGAGACCATC
The DNA here is from genome assembly GCA_029216955.1 of Iris pallida. Taxonomy (NCBI): domain Eukaryota; kingdom Viridiplantae; phylum Streptophyta; class Magnoliopsida; order Asparagales; family Iridaceae; genus Iris; species Iris pallida. The sequence goes on from JANAVB010040619.1 coordinate 43,218,946, forward strand.
TTGAGAGATGGTGAACCCAGTGCCACATTTTATGAAACAACCAAGAGTTTATATTCTTCCTCGATCGACAATCTCTTGCCTTGTCTCTGGTGGACAGGTGCTGTGTGTTACAGTCGTACTTAGAAAACTGACCGCCTTTTTGTTGGAGATGTTGATGTTCGGTGACAGCAGCAGTTAATGGTGATGTTAGTAAAAGTGTGCCGTGAGATAGGTACATCATGCATAACAGAGTCTTCCCCCGTCTTGTATTTGTGAGAAATCATGCTGCGTAAATCATAGGAAGGGGTTTGCACATCTACCCCCCACTTCGAGCGTGCAAGAGCACTATGAGCGTGAGTGAGGATGTGAAGGTTGTGCCTCACAATTCAGTCCCTGCGCATGAGACACACTTAGGTCCTGAGCAAAGAGTTGCTTTTGAGACAAACGCATTTTACCCTTACAACTGCGCTGCTTGCATGAGTCTGTCGTCACAGTGCTAGTCCCCTGGCCTGGTTTGTGCACGAAAGCACCCAAGCAAAAGGGGATTTAGAGTACTGTGTAATCCCCATAATGTTCGTCTTCTGGTATGGTTTTTGTACGAAAATGCCCAAGCAATAGGGGATGTCGAACACTGTGTTGGTCGAGGCATCGAAGCACTCAGACCAATTTTGTACAGTTTGTCGTTAGTTGTGCGTATTACTGTCAATGCGTGCTTTCGATCAACTGTGGGTGTAGACAATTATTTTGAAGACAGAATCTCATTTCTGTGCAGCCATCTTCGTGCACGGATGTGATACTGTGCCTTTCTCCTCCGGCTACGCCTTCATCTTTCGTCCAGCTTGGGAGTGGCAGACTTTGTTGTGCTTCCCAGAAACTGGAGTTGACTAAGGAGTTAGAGCAGCAACATTCGATGAAGGTGCGTTAAGTACGCCTGAATCTAGAGGAGCCTAGAGCGCAACCCCTTCAGTCTTATCGTTCGGTGCAGCAGCCTTGGGCACCTAGGAGCATCAGGTCTTCTTTTTCGGCTTTACTAGCCGCTTCGAATAACTCGAGTGGCCTTCAGAAAGGAGATCTTCAAAAGCTTGTTGGTCGAAGCGGACTACCAGCATCTTCTAGAAAGACCCCAGCAAGTTATTGTCAGATTGTGTCACTACCTTCTCATCGAAGGAGAATAAAGTCCCCAGCAGAGTCACCATTTTGTTTGCCATGAACAAAAGTTAAAGAATTTTTGTATTTCAATCATTAAAATGGGTACAAAAGACTCCTAAATAGGAGATCTGAGTACAATTGTTTCTGAAAAAGTGTAATAATGGATATCGAGCACTGTGATGGCTCCTTTACTCCGTTGATGATCTGACGATGAAACAAACTTGCTCTGACTCTTTGAATGATTGTGAGTGGTGATCTGGGTTTCTAATCAAAAAGCAGTCGAAGTATTTTTTAAAGGACCTGAATGAAGGAAAACTGCAACTATTTATAGGCATGCATATGTACGATGTGCACAGGGGTTTTGGCGCGCAGGAGCGCTGCATGCACGAGATTTTAGAAAAAATCTGTTATAATTACGCTGTGAGGGCTGCTGCTAAGCTAACACATGGTGGTTGTTGGGATTATCTTGTTGCCGAAATATTGGGTAGTTAGCACCCGTTCATCAACATGATCGAGTCACTGACACGTGGCATGTACACACTGTTCAAAGATCTTATTATGTTTAAACCGAATAGATCTTGATCATATTAGAAGAGTGGCAGTTTGAATAAACTGGATTTGGATGTATCTGAAGAGATACGGTTGCCGTACTGGCCACGTAGACAAATGCCATATCATGAGTGAGCTGTGCGTTGTGGGAGTTATGCTTTTGGACGTCGTTGAGTCCTTACTAGCCAACCGCCATGCTATGAAGAGACTACCCATTGTCGAAGCTGCACTTTTGGATGTCATTGAAGCCTTACTGGCTACTCGGCATCTTTCAACAAAGTGTCAGGCTGTGGGTGAACTGCACATCATAGAGGTTACGCTCTTGCGCTTCTGGACGTCGCGTCACTGTGCTTCTAGAGTTGTGTTTACTGCTTTTGACTGACATTTGCCAACTGCTATCTTGACAATTGACAACTTGATATCTTTCATTTTACTATCTTCTGACACTTTGGCTGGTATCTCATAAATGCTGCAGTGACGAGTCGCTGCGCTTTAGATGTGATGAATCACTGCGCTTTTGATGTGATGAGTCACTGCACTTTTGGGTCGACTATTGACTGCACTTTTGGTGTAGCTAGGTCAATGTCTCCTTAATTGTTGCCACTTTTGAAGGGCTCGAGAAGCAACGACTAAAAGACTTAGTCCAAAATCTCATTAAATGAGATTCATTATGTTGAATTCTAGGTTCATTCAATTAACTCAGAGTGTTTGACTCACTGCCATGTGGCGCGTGGGTTAGACCACACACCGCCTATATAAAGGGAAGCTTTTGAGGAGGCCGTTGTTCATTGCCTCTTGACATTCCTCTGTCATGCTCGATCCTGACTTAGTTTCGAATGGCCGTAGGCCTTGTAAAATTTGAGTGTTGGTTGTAGATCTCTTCGTTCAAATAAGTTGTAGTCTTGTGGAAGAATAACTTTAGAGTTTTGAGATGCACTTAAGCGTGTGGCATAGGGGGTTCGAACCTAAACAACATCTTGAAGGTCTTCGAGGCCCTAGATGTCACGCCCCACTCCCGTAGGAGCGATCGTCCTCGCTTAGACGTGATGCCGCACGGGCCTAGGTTGCGCCCGTGCAAGGCCAAGTCCAAAAACGGCCGATTTGAGCTAGGCCACAGAGTCGCACAGAGTGTCCCCATTTGCAGCGAAAAGTAAATAAACACAATTTGAAGCGAATTCAACTCTTTATTGATATTCAAGAAGTTTACAAGCGGCGCTAGGCCAATATTACAAATCGCTCAAGCTCTCTCTCTCTCTCTCTGAAACATAAAAGGCGTGCCAAGTGGCTTACAAGATGGAATGATTCATGGCGATGTTCCGATACAATATGTCCTGTATAGGGTGCTTCCGCTCCTTACAACGCTCCAAGGCTCCAGAGATAGCTCCACGCTTTAGCACGTTCGATGGAAGCTCTGCACCCGCCGACTTCTTCTGCTTCCTGCAAGCAGACTGTGGGATTATCAGTACATTGTTATGCACTGGTGGGGAGGCTAGCTCGCCCACAATGCTATCATTACCGAACACATTCTATTTACTTTTGTGCATCTCTATCATTCATTATCTTTCTAATCTTGTCTTAGGATCAATTTTATGGCATATGTCATAACCTATCCCGTGTTACCAAATTCAAGTGTCGCATGGAAATACATGTACGACTTACCCATACTTACCGTCCGGCCTTCCCTGTCCAAAGCAAATCAAGTTAGTCAATAATTCATATGTAATAACATAACGTGCCTCATGTAAACTTTCAATATCAAGAGCGTGTTCCTGCTTCGGGTTCTAGCGCGTCGTAAGTGTGTTCTCTAATTCATTATCATTTGGTATGATACATTTCAAGCCATTTTCAGAAGGTGCTTTGTTCAGATTAACTTAGACTACTTTGATTTCAATGCAAGGACTTGCACGTGGATTGCCACCAGCAAAGCCCACTTAATCTATATGCATCGGTCGCTGGCATCATAAGCCATTTTGGACATGTCTTCTCCTATGGTAATTTCCTCACCTATCATGGCGTGCGGCTTGGTACACCCTGATAGTCTTTTGAAATACCCGGCCTTACATCCCCTGGTGGCCAAGCCCGCACTCAGGCAGCCCGTAAGCCATTTCCTTTGATTCCGTACGGACTGGCAAGTCCTTCACACTTTGATCATGTCGCGGAATCCCTTTTTCTTCACGGTCACAGCATCGCCACCCCTCGCTCGTGCCGTTTGTCCACGACCATTTCGTATTAACTTGTCTTTTTAACTTAACGGCTGTCTCTGAGCCGTAGGCTAACCCTTAGCCTTAATGCGTTATCGACTAGGTTGGCGTCCGTGCAGCGCGGGTAGCGAGCCCCGTTGCACGTGTCCGTCATACCTGTCGCTAACCATTTCCATCCTTCTTATCTTTTATTCATTCTTTATTTCACTTGTTCATTCATTCGTTGATTCATTCATTCACTTATTCGTTTACTCTTTCATTCATACATTACGCAACTCCTTGTGCGGGAGTCGCCTTGGCGACCCATCGGCCCCATAGCCTTTCAATGTTGCTATACTCTACTCGGAACGACTATGTTGATAGTCTTCTATTTTATTGTTGTAAACCATTCATTGTTTCATTGTTGAACGCATACGGGACTTGAACGCAAGCTTGTGCCTTAGCACGAGCGTGGAGCGCGGTACGAGAGTTCTCGTATTTTCCATGTTCTTTTCCATATTCTATACAGCATGCAAGATGGGATTATTCCCTTAGCTAGGTGCGTTGAGTCATTCATTTATTAGCATGCGCGGGGTTATCGCCTAGCGATTTTTGTGATAGTGTCCGTATTGTTATGTGTCTAGGCTAAGCAAAGACAGGTTCATCGGAGCCAACTCTAACCAATTCGTGTATTCGATCACGAGGTCGTCTAGCTTTGACAATATGTTGCGCCCCAATCTCACGCAAGTCCGATTATCCACGGTGGTTCATGAATCACCATGCAACGCTCCTGCGGAATAATCATTCTCATCGGGACGTAACTCTTGCTTGCGTCTGGACTAATTTGTTCTAGATATGCGGATTGGACCTACGTAATCCTCAATTTCAATCGTCAAGCACACAAATTCATTCCGGTGCGACACATGTGCGAGGCTGGAGTTGCGCTCGCATAAGACAAGAACGTCAACGTTGTGGTTGTCAACGAAGCAAATCCAAGCATTTTATTTTCTATCCAAGCCAAGATCGATAGTCTATTCATATTTCTTTCAACTAGAAAATCCTCGAGCCAAATGTATCTTTTCCGCGACACATTTTTAACATTTCAAGTTATAGCGTCCAACGGAACAATGACATTTGCACGACCGTCATTCGCCGAGTCAGAGTGCCCCCGAGTTATCGCATATCGATCTTTGATATCCTCAATACCATCGATGATATGCGTAACCTGACGATCTTCCTTTACAACCAATTTCGAGTCGTACGACTGATGCTATTGTCCGAGTTGGATAATCCATAATTTCCTCGATATTCAAGATCAAGTTCGATCGCTATTCCTCAAGCTCGTTTCAAGATCGTTGTTCAAAACTCAAGTCATATTTCATTTGAATCAATCCCAAATCATACGCGCGATCCTCTAAGTTTCCTCGATCAAGACCATTCACTTTCATTCATCGTTCCGAATCATTTTCTAACATGTGTCGCCCATTCACAAGTTGTCCGAACGACATCTCGTTCGGGACATTCGAAGTCACGATCAACTAAGCGTGACGCGTTCTAAGGCTTTGCGCGATCGCATCGCCTCGTCGACATACCCGTTCTATCCGTATATCTTGTAGTCTCGCTCGAACAATTTCTATAACGTCCATACACCACTCAGGGTTTGAGCCACTCGACTATAGTCGTCGATACTCACTCTTATCCTTCTTCGAAGCTATCACATACACCACTCGGGTTCAAGCCATTCTATAATTCATCAAGAGACCATTCGATTCCCACTCGATATGTTCAATCGTGCGTTCGCCCGTTCCTCAAAATCTAAATCAATCTTTCGTGCACGCCTAAGCGTGAACTCGATAGCGTTCCTATCGATATACACTTTAAGTGTAGCTTCGTTCCCGAACGAGCGGTACTTGATATCGCTCGCAACTCGACCATCCCGTGCGGGCTATATTCAAGTTTACACGCTCACTTGCTAATGTCGACGTAGGACTATTTGGGCATGCACGCGACTTGCTAACTTAGCATGTGTTCTCTATCGAGTCATGTTTAACATCGTTCGGCACAAAGGCCTTCGCCTATCGATCCCGTTCAACCGAGTACTTGTACGAGCTTTTGAAAATATTAGACTTATTGTATGAAACATCCCAAGGCACAACGAGAGAGAGCGTACACTTCTTTTGTTTCCAACCGAGCTTTCAAAACTGAGAGAATCGAAATGAAGTCCAAGGACATGAAGCCGTGCTCTGATACCAATCTGTCATGCCCCGCTCCCGTAGGAGCGATCGTCCTTGCTAAGGCGTGATGCCGCACGGGCCTAGGTTGTGCCCGTACAAGGCCAAGTCCAGAAACGGTCGATTTGAGCTAGGCCACAGAGTCGCACAGAGTGTCCCCATTTGTAGCAAAAAGTAAATGAACACAATTTGAAGCAAATTCAACTCTTTATTGATATTCAAGAAGTTTACAAGCGGCGCTAGGCCGATATTACAAATCGCTCAAGCTCTCTCTCTCTCTCTGAAATATAAAAGGCGTGCCAAATAGCTTACAAGATGGAATGATTCATGGCGATGTTCCAATACATTATGTCATGTATAGGGTGCTTCCGCTCCTTACAACGCTCCAAGGCTCCAGAGATAGCTCCGCACCTTAGCACGTTCGATGGAAGCTCTGCACCGGCCGACTTCTCCTGCTTCCTGCAAGCAGACTGTGGGGTTATCAGTACATTGTTATGCACTGGTGGGTAGCTCGCCCACAATGCTATCATTACCGAACACGTTTTATTTACTTTTGTGCATCTCTATCATTCATTGTCTTTCTAATCTTGCCTTAGGATCAATTTCATGGCATATATCATAACCTATCCCGTGTTGCCAAATTCAAGTGTCGCATGGAAATACATGCACGACTTACCCATACTTACCGTCCGGCCTTCCCTGTCCAAAGCAAATCAAGTTAGTCAACAATTCATATGTAATAACATAACGTGCCTCATGTAAACTTTCAATATCAAGGGCGTGTCCCTGCCTCGGGTTCTAGCGCGTCGTAAGTGTGTTCTCTAATTCATTATCATTTGGTATGATATATTTCAAGCCATTTTCAGAAGGTGCTTTGTTCAGATTAACTTAGACTACTTTGATTTCAATGCAAGGACTTGCACGTGGATTGCCACCAGCAAAGCCCACTTAATCTATATGCATCGGTCGCTGGCATCACAAGCCATTTTGGACATGTCTTCCCCTGTGGTAATTTTCTTACCTATCATGGCGTACGGCTTGGTACACCCTGATAGTCTTTTGAAATACCCGGCCTTACGTCCCCTGGTGGCCAAGCCCGCACTCAGGCAGCCCGTAAGCCATTTCCTTTGATTCTGTCCGGACCGACAAGTCCTTCACACTTTGATCATGCCGCGAATCCCTTTTTCTTCACGGTCACAGCATCGCCACCCCTCGCTCGTGCCGTTTGTCCATGACCATTTCGTATTAACTTGTCTTTTTAACTTAACGGCTGTCTCTGAGCCGTAGGCTAACCCTTAGCCCTAATGCGTTATCGACTAGGTTGGCGTCCGTGCAGCACGGGTAGCAAGCCCCGTTGCACGTGCCCGTCATACTTGTTGCTAACCATTTCCATCCTTCTTATCTTTTATTCATTCTTTCTTTCACTTGTTCATTCATTCGTTGATTCATTCATTCACTTATTCGTTTACTCTTTCATTCATACATTACGCAACTCCTTGTGCGGGAGTCGCCTTGGCGACCCATCGGCCCCATAGCCTTTTAATGTTGCTATACTCTACTCGGAACGACTATGCTGATAGTCTTCTGTTTTATTGTTGTAAACCATTCATTGTTTCATTGTTGAACACATACGGGACTTGAACGCAAGCTTGTGCCTTAGCACGAGCGTGGAGCGCTGTATGAGAGTTCTCGTATTTTCTATATTCTTTTCCATATTCTATACAGCATGCAAGATGGGATTATTCCCTTAGCTAGGTGCATTGAGTCATTCATTTATTAGCATGCGTGGGGTTATCGCCTAGCGATTTTCGTGATAGTGTCTGTATTGTTATATGTCTAGGCTAAGCAAAGACGGGTTCATCGGAGCCACCCACCTTAGTGATGTTCACATCGGCCGTGTAATGCCCTGAATTCGTTGCGAAGCACGGTGCGGGCTAGCGGCCGAATGGCCGAGTCGGATGAGAATTAGGAAAACTTTACCAGGATCACGGGATAATAAATTGAGATCCTTTCCTCGTTATGGATTGGACTCTTTTGAAATGATGCCCAAGATGCAGTGGCGCGCGCCTTGGGGGAAGAGTTCTATATAAGAGTCGCTTGCCCCGAGACCGTTGTCCTGCTGGTTTTCGATGTCGCTTTTGCTGTTGGCTTTTGTGTGCGTTTTCGTGATTGTTTTTTATGAATGTTTTTATGGATTTACTTTTACCGTCTACGCATTTCATATCGAATAACTGAGAGAAAGAGAAGAAGTATGCTGACCAGACGTTGGTGCCAATGCAGGTGCTAACGCGGTGAACCTAGGGTGACGTTGCATGGAAGACCTCTTTCTCTCGACAATTCACCAACAAATGAGTGGCTTTGATCCTTCGACGATCCTTGATCTTCGCACATAACAATGGTAGACTTGTTATTGCGTTCGGTGCTTAATAAAAGATGCCTAGTAATAATATGAGAAAGATAATGAAAGATAAATTATCACATGGCTAGGCTTATGTTGCAAATCGAATGATGCTCGTATGCTATATAAATTGTTTAACAGGTGATGCATAGACCCAAGTATTGGGCGGTAAGTATATCGGACTTCGGTTCGAAAGAATGGGTTACAAATGAATAGTTCCTTGGTTGGATGAACGAATATACGAGCCTATGGCTCAAGACAAGTTGGTAAGATGGAAAGATGAGAAAATGGCAAGATGAAATAAGAACTACGAATATGTGTGGAAGATGCTATTATCATGCATGTCATGTCTCTTATTAGTTAAGTTGCATTGCATGCATGGTCATGGACAACTTGTATACAAGGTAGTTCCTCGAACGGTACTCCGAGGCCACGGAACCGATTTGGCCTAGGAGGAACGCCGTGCTGAAGTAGTAGCACAGTGCTGAAGTAGTAGCACGGTCTTTCGAGAACCTTCCGGATGGGCTAGCTACCCACCGCTGAAGGGGAGCCGTCTGACCAAGATGTCCCAGATGGTGTGTAGTCAGTGACCTTCATATAGACAGGTGGCATAGCTAACATTGTCTTATGCAGGCAGAGTAAGTGGTATTCATAAATATGTACAGGGATGGCTATCGACCGTGGGTAAAATTCACCAAATTGGTGATCAATATGAACTGATTATGTTAGATCAACATGAATTGCTTATGTTTCTAACATCACTGTATGCTCCTTATATTTCTCATCAAATATATGAATTGTTAATGGACCCTAAGGCAAGATAGAAAGAATACAAATCAATGGTGAACATTCATGTAATTTTACTACTGTTGATTTATGGTGAGATTGGTTACGGCCGCTCACCAGTACATATGTGGCAATGTACTGACCCTCGTCTCCACAGGTGCCGGGAACCTAGTGGATAATCATAGACGCTGAAGGCTTGCTGTCCGACTCTTTAGAAGCTTCGTACATCTTGAAGTTTCCACTTGAAGAAGAAGGCATTTTGCTGAAGGTGGTTATTGCTGTATTATTAATAAAAGGATATGATGTATGGAACAAGTTGTATCTCATTTCAATATTTCTGCAAGTTGTAGCCAAGTTTGGCCTTTTATCTCGGCTGTTTGAGAGCCTTATGTTTATGCAATGTAATTTCAAAGATATCAATAAAGAACTTATTTCAGATCATATTTGTGTTGCCAAAACTTCTTTATCATCCGCTGCGAATCTCTATTCAAAATGTCTCTTTTATAAAAGGAACACGAGCACGCCTTATACAAGTGCAATTCCAGACTTGTACGGCATCACGCCTTAGCGAGGATGAACGATTCGGCGTGAATCTAAGCGGAGGCGAACGATTCCCGAATCGGGGCGTGACAGTTTGGTATCAGAGCATGGTTTTACGTCCTTGGAAATTTCTCGGTTTTAAGATTTCGAAAATGACACAAGCTTTATCGCTTCTCGAACAACTTTGGTTTTAAAATGTCCTGAAATGAGATTTTCCATACAATAAGTCCATAAATATATTATGAGACTAACAAGCTCCTCTGTTTTGCAGAGATGACAAAGGCGGGTGCAACGAACAACGCGAGTAGCTCAAGGGTGGTAGCCTCAACCGACCCTATGGAGAGAATGCTGGCTATGATGGAGAGTGAGCAGAGGCAGAACGCAAAGCAATTTGAGGCCCAACAAAAGCAGCTAGATACCCTGCAATAGTTGGTCCGATCAGTGGTGAACAACGGGGCTCAAGGCACTCCAGTCTCACGAGAGAGCGAACTTGTGGAGGCAGAGGAACCCCCGGCAGCTAAGAAAACCACTGCTGTGGCCGACATTACAAAGTTTAAGAAGATCTGCAACAAAGAATTCAAAGGGACAGAAGAAGCCACCATTGCTATGGATTGGCTAGTTGAAGTGGAAGATCACCTGGAAGCCTTGGGTATTGTTGGATCTAAGAGGGTCTCGTGTGTGAAACTACTGCTGGTTTCCAACGCACACTACTGGTGGCAAAGTCAGAAAAGAATTCTTGCGGGAGTGAATGGAACAACGAAAATTACTTGGCTGATGTTCCGTGAGGCATTTCTGGCTCAGTACTTCTCTTCGACTGAGCAGTGAGCTAAGGAATTGGAGTTCCAGAAGCTCGAACAGGGGAACTTGACGGTGAAGGAGCATGAGGCAGAGTTTTCTAGACTGTCTCAGTATGCGATCACGAAGTTTACTGACGAAGCATCTAAGGCTCGTCGGTTTGAGCAGGGCTTGAGGCCTGCTCTGAAGGCTCAAGTTGTGGTTCAGAAATATAAGACTTTTCAGGAGTCTTATGAGCACGCAAAGGAATTGGACCCACACTATCCTGCGACGGTGCCAGTACAAGCGTCGGTGCAGAATGTGCATAACAAGAGACCGAACAACGGGGGCAGATATGAGGCGCCTAAGCGTCAGAATCACGGTGGCTTTCAACGACCCAACCAGGGTGGACCATTCTGCAACAAGTGCCACAACAAAGGGCACTACGCTAACGAATGTCAGGTGCTAGAGGGTGGATGCTTCAAATGTGGTCGCATGGGCCACGGATTCAGAGACTGTCCAGGAAGGGGCCACCAGAACCCTCCAAGGCAGCAGCATCACCAACAGTATCAATAGAATCGTGGACAGGCACCACGACCTCCTCAGCCACAACAGAATCAGAGGCCCGGTGCCCAAGGCCGAGTCTTTGCATTGACTCAGGATGAAGCATTTGCATCAGATACTGTAGTGACAGGTATATTGTTATTTAATGGCATTCCTGCACGTACTTTATTTCATTCTGATGCTTCATATAGTTTTATATCTAAAGACTATGTTAAGGAACATAAAATAAAAATGACAATGTTGGATGTATATCTTAGTGTTAGTACTCCATCAGGAGTGGAGATGCCTACTAACATGATATGTAGGGATGGTTACATATGTATCGGAAAGAGAAAGCTACCATTAGATGTAGTCGAGCTAGATATAAAAGATTTTGATATCATTCTGGGAATGGATTGGTTAAGTGCATGTTGTGCGACGATTGACTGTACAAAGAAGCGAGTTATGTTTCGCCTACCTGGAGGAACAGAATTCTCTTACTCGGCCAGTTCATCGGCGAAGGCTTCGATGGTGATTTCAGCTACTACGGCCCGGCGATTGCTTCATTCTGGCTGCGAAGGGTACCTTGCTTCTGTTCGAGACACACGCAAGAATGGTGCAGACTAAGCTAACACTGAAGTCATGGCAGAATTTTCTGATATGTTTTCTGACGAGATACCTGGAATGCCTCCGGACCGAGAGATTGAATTCACTATCGATACATTTCCAGACGCTCGTCCGATCTCAAGGGCACCATACAGGATGGCGCCTGCTGAATTGAAGGAACTCAAAGTGCAACTACAAGAATTGTTAGACAGGGGATACATCAGACCTAGTGTCTCACCATGGGGTGCTCCGGTGCTATTTGTGAAGAAGAAATATGGATCGATACGGCTGTGCATCGACTACCGCGAGCTAAATAAAGTTACAATTCAGAACCAGTACCCGTTGCCTCGAATAGACGACCTTTTCGATCAATTGCAAGGGGCGTCTGTATTTTCAAAGATTGATCTTCGCTCAGGCTACCATCAGTTAAAGATCAAACTAGATGACATTTCTAAGTCCGCATTCCGAACCAGATACGGACACTATGAATTCTTGGTCATGCCCTTCGGACTGACCAACGCCCCTGCCGCTTTCATGGAGATGATGAACAGAATCTTCCGGCCCTTTTTGGATAAATTTGCGATCGTGTTCATCGACGACATCCTAATCTACTCGAAGAACAGAGAAGACCATGTAGAACATTTGAGGACAGTGTTACAGACTCTACGGGACAATCAGCTCTATGCCAAGCTGAGCAAATGTGAGTTTTGGATGAGTAGCGTGTCGTTCCTAGGGCACGTTATCTCGGCGGAAGGTGTATCCGTTGACCCAAAGAAAATTGAAGCCGTAGTGGATTGGAAGCAACCCACGTCGACGAGCGAGATCCGAAGTTTCCTCGGCTTAGCAGGCTACTACAGGAAGTTTGTCAAGGATTTTTCAAAAGTGGCAGCGCCTTTAACTCGGCTAACCCAGAAGGGAGTGGCATTCGATTGGACTGATGAGTGCGAGTCTTGCTTTCAAAATCTGAAGCAACGTCTCGTATCAGCTCCAATCCTTACACTTCCAAACGGCGTCGAGGGATTCCAGATATACAGCGATGCGTCCGGATTGGGTTTAGGATGTGTGTTGACTCAGAGAGGGAAAGTGATATCTTATGCCTCGAGGCAGCTTAAGCCGCACGAGAAAAATTATCCAACGCATGATTTGGAATTGGCAGCGATAGTGTTTGTACTGAAATTATGGAGGCACTACTTGTATGGAGTGGCTTGCGAGATCTTCACCGATCATAAAAGCCTGAAGTACATCTTTACTCAAAAAGATTTAAATTTGTGGCAAAGACGTTGGTTGGAGCTTATAAAAGATTACGACTTGACGATCGCGTACACCCCAGGAAAAGGCAATGTGGTGGCGGACGCGTTGAGTCGAAACTTTGTGGGATCACTCAGTGTTGACAAATGAATACTGGAGGAATTAGAAAGCATGGGAATTGAGCTCCAGATTCGTGGCCAAAATGCACAATTGGCTCAACTTCAACTTGAGCCGAGTTTGTTAGAAAAGATATAGATGGCACAGAGGACAGATGAGTTCTTGATTAAGATTGGCAGAATAGTGGAAAAGGGTGAAGCCAGCGACTTCACCAGGCACGAGGACGGATCATTGCGACTCAAGGGGAGGCTATGTGTCCCGAAGGATGAAGAACTCCGAAAAGAAATCTTGACGGAGGCCCATTACGCCAAGTATTCCTTACATCCGGGAAGTATAAAAATGTATAAAGATTTGTGCACGACCTTCTGGTGGCACGACATGAAACGAGATGTGGCCCTCTTTGTCTCGCGATGCTTAGCGTGTCAACGAGTCAAGATGGAACACTAGAGGCCCGGCAGGGAGATGCAGAACCTCGCGATCCTAGAATGGAAGTAGGATCATATAACCATGGATTTCATAGTTGGCTTGCCGAAGACGCAGCGGGGGAATGATGCAATTTGGGTCATCGTTGATCGATTAACCAAATCTGCACATTTTCTCGCAATAAAAACCACTTGGAGCGTCGACCGGTTGGCTCAGCTATACGTGGATGAAATTGTCCGACTGCATGGAGTGCCGGCATCAATAGTGTCGGATCGGGATGGGCGATTTGTATCGCATTTTTGGGTCAGTTTGCATGCTGTCATGGGAACACAATTAAAATTTAGTTCTGCATACCATCCACAAACCGATGGCCAGACCGAGAGGGTGAATCAGATACTTGAAGACATGCTACGGCTTTGTGCTATTGATCTGAAAACTAGTTGGGATACTCACTTGCCGCTAGCAGAATTTGCCTACAACAACAGTTACCAGTCAAGTATACAAATGGCTCCGTATGAAGCATTGTACGGGCGAAGGTGTCGGTCTCCGATTTGTTGGGATGAAGTCGGTAAACGACAGGTACTTGGTCCGGAGATGGTGGAACAGGCCGTCGAGAAGGTTCGCATGATTCGGGAGAAGTTACGTATGGCACAAAGTCGACAGAAGAGTTATGCGGATACTCATCGACGACCATTGGAATTTATGGTGGGCGATCACATATTTCTGAAGGTGTCACCGATGCGCGGAGTTATGCGATTCGGTGCGAAGGGGAAGCTTAGTCCAAGATTTGTTAGCCCGTTTGAAATTCTTAAGCGAGTCGGCCCTGTCGCCTATCTGATCGCGTTGTCACCGGCATTGGATGGAGTGCACGATATCTTCCATGTTTCCCAACTACGGAAGTATGTATACGATCCAAGCCATGTGGTAGACTTCGGTCCGCTAGGGCTAAGAGTTGACTTGTCTTATATGGAGGAACCCGTGCAGATCTTGGATAGGAAGGATAAAATCTTGCGGAACCGAGTTGTTTCTTTGGTTCGAGTGCTTTGGCGAAATCATTCCGTCGAAGAGTCGACATGGGAACTTGAGGCAGAGGTGAAGGAAAAGTTTCCTTCGTTGTTTGACCTAGGTGGGTTTGTGTTTAAGTTTCAAGGACGATACTTTTTGTTAGTGTATTAATATGTAATGCCCTGAATCCGTTGCGGAGCACGGTGCGGGCTAGCGGCCGAATGGCCGAGTCGGATGAGAATTGGGGAAACTTTACCAGGATCGCGGGATAATAAATTGAGATCCTTTTCTCGTTATGGATTGGACTCTTTTGAAATGATGCCCAAGATGCAGTGGCGCGCGTCTTGGGGGAAGAGTTCTATATAAGAGTCGCTTACCCCGAGACCGTTGCCCTGCTGGTTTTCGATGTCGCTTTTGCTGTTGGCTTTTGTGTGCATTTTCGTGATTGTTTTCGATGAATGTTTTCATGGATTTACTTTCACCATCTACGCATTTCATATCGAATAACTGAGAGAAAGAGAAGAAGTATGCTGACCAGACGTTGGTGCCAATGCAGGTGCTAATGCGGTGAACCTAGGATGACGTTGCGTGGAAGACCTCTTTCTCTCGGCAATTCACCAACAAGTGAGTGGCTTTGATCCTTCGACGATCCTTGATCTTCGCGCATAACAATGGTAGACTTGTTATTGTGTTCGGTGCTTAATAAAATATGCCTAATAATAATACGGAAAAGATAATAAAAGATAAATTATCACATGGCTAGGCTTATGTTGCAAATCGAATGATGCTCGTATGCTATATGAATTGTTTAACAGGTGATGCAAAGACCCAAGTATTGGGCGATAAGTATATCGGACTTCGGTTCGAAAGAATGGGTTACAAATGAATAGTCCCTTGGTTGGATGAACGAATATACGAGCCTATGGCTCAAGGCAAGTTGGTAAGATAGAAAGATGGGAAAATGGCAAGATGAAATAAGAACTACAAATATGTGTGAAAGATGCTATTATCATGCATGTCATGTCTCTTATTAGTTAAGTTGCATTACATGCATGGTCATGGACAACTTGTATACAAGGTAGTTCCTCGAACGGTACTCCGAGGCCACGGAACCGATTCGGCCTAGGAGGAACGCCGTGTTGAAGTAGTAGCAAAGTGCTGAAGTAGTAGCACGGTCTTTCGAGAACCTTCCGGATGGGCTAGCTACCCACCGCTGAAGGGGAGCCGTCTGACCAAGATATCCCAGATGGCGTGTAGTCAGTGACCTTCATATAGACAGGTGGCATAGCTAACATTGTCTTATGCAGGCAGAGTAAGTGGTATTCATAAATATGTACAGGGATGGCTATCGACCGTGGGTAAAATTCACCAAATTGGTGATCAATATGAACTGCTTATGTTAGATCAACATGAATTGCTTATGTTTCTAACATCACTGTATGCTCCTTATATTTCTCATCAAATATATGAATTGTTAATGGACCCTAAGGCAAGATAGAAAGAATACAAATCAATGGTGAACATTCATGTAATTTTACTACTGTTGATTTATGGTGAGATTGGTTACGGCCGCTCACCAGTACATATGTGGCAATGTACTGACCCTCGTCTCCACAGGTGCCGGGAACCTAGTGGATAATCATAGACGCTGAAGGCTTGCTGTCCGACTCTTTAGAAGCTTCGTACATCTTGAAGTTTCTACTTGAAAAAGAAGGTATTTTGCTGAAGGTGGTTATTGCTGCATTATTAATAAAGGGATATGATGTATGGAACAAGTTGTATCTTATTTCAATATTTCTGCAAGTTGTAGCCAAGTTTGGCCTTTCATCTCGGCTGTTTGAGAGCCTTATGTTTATGCAATATAATTTCAAAGATATCAATAAAGAACTTATTTCAGATCATATCTGTGTTGCCAAAACTTCTTTATCATCTGCTGCGAATCTCTATTCAAAATGTCTCTTTTATAAAAGGAACACGAGCACGCCTTGTACAAGTGCAATTTCAGACTTGTACGACATCACGCCTTAGCGAGGACGAACGATTCGGCGTGAATCTAAGCGGAGACGAACGATTCCCGAATCGGGGCGTGACAGGCCGAGCGATACTCCGAGCGTGCCTTTGATAGTCTAAGTCTGGATTCATCTTTGACGGGCCATTATAAGTCTTGCATCGATTCGCATCGATACTTCATCGGGTCGACGCAACTCTTCGAGTCGACGGCTCGCTTGAGTCGTTGCACTTGCCGTTTGAATCGGCGTTCCGCTAGGGCGGAGCGGGTCATTACACTAGATACTGGATTTGGATCGAAGGCGGGTCCTTCGTTATGCTTGAAGAGCCACAAGTTGTGTTGTGAGCCTCGTGTAGGAGCTGTATCTTCGTTCTGCTCAATAACTGTTTCAATAGCCATATTAGAGCGGGGAAGTGATGTGCTCCTAACTATGAAGTGATTCACTCTGGCTGCGCTCTTGTAGGCTGAGCACTTGTAGGCTGAGTAGATAGCTTTTATATGTAATCATGAAAGAATCTGTAATAAACCTTTGTATTCATGATTTAATAAAGTATCTTTTTTTATACACTACGCTTTTCTTGATACTTGATGTGTGCAGCAAATTTTGGTCTCATGCGCTTTTGTAACTATTGCACTTTTTTATGCTTCTACAATAAATAGTCATTCCTGAGTTGAGTCAAAAGTATGGTAACATGAATGGAAAGTCTCAGAACTGTTGCACGCTGAAGCAGTCCCTGAAATAATAGGTACTGCAAAAAGGAAAGAAAAGAATGGAAATACTGTGAATGAGTAATGACTATGTAGGGTGGTAAGTTGAGTCGAGTCTTGCATGGTCATTAGACAACTTGTGCACAAGGAATGGCTCTTCGAACGGTAACCCGAGAAAGTGGGGCCGACTTCGGCCTAGAAGGAGCAAAACCAATAGTCGTGTTGGCATACAACACAGATTGGTCATTCGGAAGCTTTCAGCGGAGCTCGCTAGCCACACTGAAAGGGTCACCGTCTAAACCCGACTATTGTCTAGGATGGCTTGTGATGCCAATGACTTTTTGTATAGTGAGTCAGCATAATAGCGAAGATCCGAGTGCATGCCCTAGATTAAGTCATAAAGTGTATGCACTGTACAAATGAGTCAAAAAATATGTATACGGAGCACAATACGAGTTTGGAGCCTAAGATTTGACTATAATAGAAACACGTGCTTCGGCATAAGACGTGGTGTCGTGAATTAAATCGTTGACACTAAGTTCACAAGTCTATGATTAAGCCATTTCTACGACAAAATGGGTGAAAGACCGTAGGACAAGTATTGAGCAAAACACACTATGTTTCGAGGCATGGCCTTGATGCTATTACACAATGGTTTTATGGAACGACTATATCATTGCATCATAAAGTAGACCAGGAGTTTATGTCTTGAACTGATCCTAAGGCAAGATTAGAAAGATCACAAAAGAATAAGTTATACTAACTAAAATAAAGTGTTGGTTTTGTATGAGTGGACGAGATGCCCCTCACCAGTATGGTTGTGTACTGACACCCCACAGCTTGTTTGTGTGCAGGTCCATGCATCAACATGCTCTGTGCGGAGATCGCTTTGACGCGTTGAAGCATGGAGTTCCTTAGAATTTCGAGGCGTACTACCACGTTAAAGAATTCACCTATACAAATATATGAACAATGCCTTTTGAAGCATTCGCAAGTGGCAAGCCTTGAACCTTTGTATTGATAGATTGAGAGAGCTGAGTGATTGTATTCAAAGAGATTGAGAGCAGAGTGTTTGTATTCAAAAAGAAAGTGAGCTTGAGTGACTTGTTTACTTGGCTTCGCGCCCTTGTTATAGTGCCCAGCTCCGCGAAGGCACTAGATAGACAGAAAGATCAGATTGCTGGCTCTGCAACAGAAGACGATTGATCTGGGTGAGTGGACGAAGTCTTATTTGTTGATTCGCTTACGCCTAATAAGAATCTGAGTTTTTGGTTGAATGCTTTTGTTAATAACAAGATGGTAAATTATCGAGTATGCTTTAAGAGAATTCACATGTTACCTTGCTAAGAAATGAATGTTGCCTTGATCAAGAGAACCTTGTCATGCTAATAAAAAGATGGTAACCAGTATGTATGCTTATAAGAGATTTCACTTGTTGCTATGCTAAGAACAAGAAAAGAAATAATCTGCATGCTAATAATAAGACTTGTTGCCTGCTAATAAGAAATGATATGATGGTTGTCATGCTTGATAGGATAAGAGAAGACAAATGAATCGAATTGAATGCTTGATCATTGCTTGTTGCTAAGTATGCTTGAAAATTGTAGACATGTATAGACGGACTTGTACATGTTGACATGAATAAAAGAAAGGCACGAATTGAACGTGTCGTATATCTGCAAAGGCATGAAAAGAACATGTCATCCATCTGATCACAAATCTGTCTCATCTGATAGAACTGCTAGAGCATGCATATGATCTCGGACAACTTGTTAACAAGGAAAAATTTATCTCTCGGGTGGATCTGGGGGCGCCTGGACCACTCGGCCTAGGAGAGATTAGGGCCTCCATGTGAAAATGAGAGTCGATATCTGAGTCCTTAGCGACGAACTGAACCGAAGAGTCACAGCGGCTAATCATGGTTTTCCTATGGACCATCATATAGATAAGTGTCGGTTGGTGAAGAGCTGAACCATGTGCACAGTTGCTAGTATGTGTGTTATCAGTACAAGCTGACCCGAAATGTCATAACTACTAGTCTAGGTATACATTAGTACAAAGCTGAGCCTTACGTCACAACTACCAATCAAATTGCATGAGTCGGTAAAAGATTTTGTTTAAGAGCTAACAATGCAAAGACGAACAGAGAACAATGTTGGTTTTATCATGTTTATGCTAATCCTTGTCTTGTGCCGGGATGGACGGTCGGCTATGGTAAGAATCACTTAAAAAGTGATACATATGTACTGCTTAAGTCTTTGACATGAATTGCTTGCAGAGATTTATCTATAAAATGAAATGTTGTGTCCCCTTTAAAGAAAAGATATGGTTCGTGCTTAAAATTGTCTCTAAGAGTTGCTTGAACAAAGAAATAATTATGCTCATGAAACATGCTGCGCACTCCACAGAAATGAATAGTAATATTGCTTGGAAATGATAGTCCCTTATATGCTTGACATAAAATGTAAAGAAATAAACTATGGCTTTTCAAAGATGTTTTCAAAAAGAGATGTAAACTGACTCTGTATGTATAGAATGAACATAGGTAAAAAGTAGCAAGATCACATCATAAGAAAATGTTTTCCCACTAAATAAACGGTGATCGTTTCAGAAGAATGTAGCCTCTTTGTTCACAATCACCAGCATGCTGATATACTGAACCACCATCAGTCTGCATGCAGGTGCAATATACATCGAGAATGATAGTCCGAAGCGATAGCCCGAGTCTCATCCTCAGGAGCCAGAAATCTGAAAAGATGCTAAGAGAATGACATATGTTGCAAGAGTTGGTTTTGTATATAAAAGGATGTAATATATGGGAATGGAATCATTGTAATCTGTAAAGTTTTAAGAGAATGTAACATTGTATCAGAGAGAATTGAGAGCTTGTAATCTGTTCAAATGAAATCAATAAAGAGAATTGTTTCTTGTTACCATTGTGTTCAATGCATATATTCTGAAATATGTTCGCTGCTGCTTCAAATATTTGCTATATGTTCCACTGCGTTATTGTCAACCTTGTCTATCTTGTCTTGCTTCAGGTCTTGACCTTGTGCAAACGCAATTTAGGCTTGCACAGCATCATGCCTTAGCGAAGACGATCGGTCCCAAAGAGCCCGAAGCGAGGACGAAAGGACTCTGCGGAATCGGGGCGTGACACTTGTAATCTTATATTCAATAGTAATAAAGAATATCGTTTTGTACATGTCTTGTGTTGTTCAACTTTTTATTTGGGACTTATGTGTAATGATCCCATCGCTAAGCTGTTGTATCGACTGTCATGGTATTCACCTTGCACGAGCACAACTTAGGCTCGTACGACATAACGCCTAAACGAGGATGATAAGTTCTGCGGAACTAAGGCGTGACATTATGTGCGCAACATTCTAGTAAAAAAAACTATAATTAGAGGATATTGTCTTCCTCGTACACGCATGCTACATAGGATACGTATGCTGCATATTTTCTAAGAACTTCTAGAGAGAGGTTTCAGTGATAGAGCCCCCTTTGCTGTCAAGATTCTGCCAGTAAGCCGGAGTTAGCAAGCTTCAACAATCTACACATCGGATCGTCAACGAAGTAAAGAAGTCGACGTAAACTTAACTTCCACCACCCTGATCCCCAGATTTATTTGTGCTCAGAATTCCCGTTAAGGATTCCTATTATACTTTTTCTATTCTTTAATACAAAAATGTTTCAGTCCACAGACTTTTTGTATAGAACAAAGGTATCTTACTATTAATTCCTAGTAAGATTAGTAGTATTTGATCCTTTTGTCATGTCCAGTCTTCACCTCTGAACAGATGGATCAACCCTATTTTCTCCATTATATTCTGGAAATATGATTCATCATGTCTATGTCACCTCTAAATGAATGAAAGCTTCCAGATTGATTCTTTCATGATTCTTTCAAAGTATTTTGAACTTATTTTAAGTTTTGAAAACTTTGAAGGGGTCTTATAGAAGCATAAAAAAATTTCAAATCCATGTGCAGAATTCCTATGCATAGAGGTGATAGGCAGTCTTATGCGCAGAACAGAGAAAGAATTTCCATACTATGCGTAACACAGTCTTGCTTAGTGAAACAGCTTCATGCGCAGAGTTCTCTATGCATTCAAATGTATGTGCCAAAGACAATAAACTTTAGGATGTATGCGAAATTTCATGTGCCATTCTTCAGAAGTTATATGGCCAAAGTCAACGAACTTTTACGCTGTGTTTGGGAACTTAGGAGGGGAGGGGAAGAAAATTTGAGGGAAATAAAAATGGAGGAGAGTAAAATGAAGGTAAAATTAAATTTTCCTTCACTGGTTTGGATAAACAAAAAGTAGGGAAAAGAAAATTTTAAAAATAATATTTTATTTATTATGGAGAAAGATATAATTACCATTTAGTCCTTGGTTTTTTCAAATCATAATTAATAACTACTTGATTGAAGGGTTGTTGGGTAATTTATTTCACAATCCTCTCATCTCTCTCCATTTTCCTTCCACTTTTTGGAGGAAAATTTTTGAGTGGGACCCACATGAATTTTCCTCCCACATTCCTCTTCCTCAATTCTCCTCCCTCTTTCCAAACACCACAACTTTTAATTTTTCTCTCATTTTTTCCTCAAAATTTTTCTTCCCCCCATTTTCCTCTCTTCCCAAACAATACCTTAATGTTATGCTCATAAGCCCACGTGCATAAAGAGGATGGATAATGCCACGCGTTCAAAGCCATGCGCATACAATTATGCACATATGACTATACATTAAATGCAATGCCCAAAAGCTGTGCCAACCCTTTAGGTACCGTTTGGGAAGGGTGGAAAATGGGAGGAAGGAAAAAGTTGAGGGAAAAGTGAGAGGAAAATTTTAAATGATGGTGTTTGGAAAGGGGGAGAGAACATGGGGGAAGAAAATTTGAGAGGAAAAAGTAGGTGGGTCCCACCCAAAAATTTTTCTCCCAAATGTGGGAGGAAAATGGAGAGAGATGAGAGAAATTTGAGTGAATTTACCCTACCACCCCTCAAAAAGTTGAATACCAAGAAGGAAATAGTAATTATACCTATATCCATAAACAAATAAAAAATTGTTTTTAAACTTTTCCTTTCCCTACTTTTTGTCCATCCAAACAAAGGAAGAAAAAATTAACTTTCCTCCATTTTCCTTCCCCTCCATTTTTCTTCTCCTCAAATTTTTCTCTCCCTCGCCCCAAATGTTCCCAAACACAGTGTTAATAGCTCATGTGACGGTTACGTACAGAACGAGGAAATGTCAACATTTACATGAGTGTAATCACCCTGACACATAAAGATGCTCGTGTATGCATTTCGAGTTCTTTATTCTCTTATATGAAGAGCTATCATTGGAAAGTTATGAATTTGAGGAGATTATGTACATTAATGTGGCCATTTCAAAGTTTAAAACAGTACCCCTTGTTCTAAATAAGAATGTTATGTGACATGTCGCCCTTGACCTGGTCCCCAAGTAAGGCCCCTCTAATTGAACAAGTCCTTTCTCTACACCACGACAGTGCTTGGCATCAGATGAATGGTTGGACCTTGCTAATGGTTTCTCAGATGCTCTCGGCCTTTGAGATCACCATGAACTCTAACTGGTGTTTTGGCAAAAGACATAAAAGGCTCCTCTTTGGTGTATGGTATCTTCTGGTGATGTCGCCCTTCATGGGATTGTCTTGTTATTAGTTGAGAGAATCGCCTGAAGGCTAACCGCCTTGTGGGCATAGGGACCGCCTTATTGTCGGGCATCATGTTAGGGATAAAGCAACAATAATTGATGGTGATTTGATGGCAGCAACCCAATATTGTGTTGGATTTTTGGTTTTTTCTTTAGAAAGGTTTAGTCCCACATTGGAAAAAATAACTGGAAATTGCTGAGAAACCCAATTTCGGGGTGGGCTTTTATGAAATGCCCACCCGCTGGATAAGTTTTATGAAATACCCAGAATTAAGTATTTTCACGTTAAATATTCCAAGATTCCCTTTTAGATGCCACCCGCTAGAAACTGTTATTTTTATAATACCGAAACTACCCCTCCGTGCGAATTGGTCATCTATATGTATCTGAATTCAAAAAACTCAGATTTGGATTGCGATTTTCGTCTTCTTCTTCTTCACGAAAAATCTGAATTCCATTGCTCTCATATTCAGCAGAGATCGCAAAGATCGTTCGTAGTTCGGTGTGTTTTTCTTCAGTCGAACTCAGATCATCGCTCGTCATCATCATCACCATCATCATCATCTTCATCGTGGAGACATTTGAACTCAGATCTTCAATTGTGGAGAGAAGATCTTTCTTCTTCTTTTCCATAAGAATTATCATCGCTTTGAAAGAAGAACGAAACTCTTTATTCCTGAAAAAACTAAATTACACGTTTTAACACTGGAAATGAACATTCTCCGTCTTAATTAGGACGGAGAATGGCATTCTCCGTCTTAATTAGGACGGAGAATGCCATTCTCCGTTTTATTTAAGACGGAGAATGACATTCTCCGTCCTAATTAACACGGAGAATGACATTCTCCGTTTCCGTCTTAATTAGGACCGAGAATGTCATTCTCCGTCTTAATTAGGACGGAGAATGGCATTCTCCGTTTTATTTAAGACGGAGAATGGCATTCTCCGTCCTAATTAACACGGAGAATGGCATTCTCCGTGTTTCTAACACGGAGAATGGTCATTCTCCTGCGTTTTAACACTAGAATGACCATTCTCCGTGATAAATTACACGGAGAATGGCATTCTCCGTCCTAATTAAGACGGAGAATGGTCATTCTCCGTTTAATTTAGCACGGAGAATGGCCATTCTCCGTCTTAATTAGGACGGAGAATGCCATTCTCCGTTTTATTTAACACGGAGAATGACATTCTCCATTTCATTTAACACGGAGAATGGCATTCTCCGTGTTTCTAACACGGAGAATGGTCATTCTCCTGCGTTTTAACACTGGAATGACCATTCTCCGTGTAAATTAAGACGGAGAATGTCATTCTCCGTCCTAATTAAGACGGAGAATGGTCATTCTCCGTGTAAATTAAGACGGAGAATGCCATTCTCCTGCATTTTATGGTTAGCTGAAACTTTGGAGGGCCATAACTTTTGACTGGGAGGTCGAAACGAGGTCCCGTTTGTCGCAAAATGAGCGTATCGTCGAGGAGACTGAAAGTAACAGCTTCATCGTTAGACGACCTTCCGAAATTTTAGATTCGCAA
This sequence comes from Iris pallida, assembly GCA_029216955.1. NCBI lineage: Eukaryota > Viridiplantae > Streptophyta > Magnoliopsida > Asparagales > Iridaceae > Iris > Iris pallida. Next base: position 43,243,407 of record JANAVB010040619.1, read on the forward strand.
AAAAATGATGTTTAGACCTCCGTTTTAGCACTTTTGTCGTTCGTCCCGGTCTTTCCAAAATTTTTCGACGAGTTTTTGAAGATTTTTGAGGAGAAAACCTAGATTTGAAAGTGAGCAGCGTATGGAAGAAGATGGAGTATTGAAACATTTTTTTAAGAGCAGTTTTGTGGGTGTTTCCAATAAATTAAAAGGAAGGGCAAAAGGGTCATTTCGAACCCGCTTTGGATAAGTTTCTCTAATTCTGGGCACGCGATGAAAGTTTTTTTAGCGGTGGGTTTTACATAAAACTTTTTTAGTTTTTGGGCATTTCATAAATCTTTCCAATGGTTTGTATCTCTATATATTAGCTTTGTTATTATTGGAGATGCACATGTGGTGTGGAGGTGCACATGGGTTTGCCATGTGGGATTATTTTTCTAATGGGAAAAAGGCTAAAATCAATAATTAAAGCATTCATGCTTTTTGCTCTTGGGAAATTTATTTCCATAGGAGCTAAGTCCCGTTGGGACTTAGGGACTTAGGGACTCGGGCTCGGACTCGGGCTCAAGGGCTCATGAGGCGTTTTGTTGGCGCACTTTGCACTTAGCAAAAGGGACTGTGTGCGTAAAGTGTAAATTACGCTGGTGGCACAACTTCCAGCAGAACGTGTCCTTGCATGTTCTGAGCGGTTGCTCCATGTTCGAGGTGGTTACTACCACGTCCCTAACATTGTGCTAACCGGGCAGTTGTTGCAGGGGCTTATATAAGGCCTCCTCCTCCTCCTCCTCCTCTCTCACAGGTTACAGTACAGGATAGAAAGAGAAGCCACCAGAAAGTTTACGAAGTGTTCTTTAGCACAAGTAAACAGAGATTTTCAGACGTGTTCTTTAACACAGTTCTGATCTGCAGCCTTCGAGAGAGAGAGGAAAGGCGCCGCACCAGCGTTGCTCTTGCACGGGAGTTCGTGTCCGTCCGAGGAGTCAGAAGAGCAGGAGTGTTCCAAGTTCTCCGACGAACTTGCTGGTTCCTGGAAGCTGTTCGCGTAGGGCGAATAAAGCTTTGAGCAACGGTGATCATTCACCCCAGCAGGAGTTCTTCCATCTATCGCCAGTCACCTTCTTCGTTGCTACCAGTAACTCTGATTGTATCTTCTTTTTAGAACTACTATGATCTGATTGCTGTGATTACGAAATCTTTTTAGATTCTCGTAATATCATAACGAAATCTTTTTAGATCTTCGTTATACTTGCGCAACCTTCCTAGAAGTGTTGCGTTGGAACATTGTTTTTACAATTGTTTCATATTCTCAGTTTTCCATCAAAAAATTGTGCCTCGACAATAACAATCTCAAAGCTTTATTGCTACGATGGAAAACATTAATGCTTCACTCCTAAACACTGACTTCTGTAAGTTAGAGAAGTTTGATGGAGAGCATTATCAAGTCTGGAAGAGGAAGGTTTATCTCACTCTTCAACTCAGAGACGTGGATCACGTGCTTCTTGAAGAGGAACATACCGTTCCAGATACTGGGTCTGCTGCCGCAATCTCTACGGCTACTAAACTTCAGGCCAAGTGGAGAAGGGAGAATAGCATTTGCAGGTTGCTTATCCTGAATGCTATGGAAGATTCCCTAGCAGAATCCTATTCTAAGAAGAATATCGCTAGAGACATATGGGAGTCTCTAGAAAAAACTCTACGAAGAAGACAAGAACTGCAGTAAAATATTTGTGGTTGAAGAATATCACAAGTGGTTCTTTGAGGACGAAAAGTCTATGCTGCCGCAGGTGAAGGAGTTCCTGAAACTGCGACAGAAGCTGGAAGACGAGGCGATGCCCCTCCCCGACAAGTTTGTTGTTGGAGGTATTGTCTCAAAGCTCCCCGCTGGGTGGAGCAAGTTCTATGCAAATATGCATAGGAAGAAGTTGGAGATCACCCTTGAAGATCTCCTACAGGAAATCTATGTTGAGTACCAGATGCGGGCTCAACTGAAGGTGGACACACTGTCTAAGCAATTGGCTAACGCCAATCTGGTTCAGACCAAGGAACCAAAGGAAAAGCAGGCGGCTTTCCACAGCAAGAAGAAGAACCCTGACAATCTAAAAGTCAAGGGAACTTCTATCAAGAAAAAGAAGCCAAAGTCTGAAATGCCTTGCTTCAAGTGTGACAAGAAGGGCTACTTTAAGAATGAGTGCAAAGCAAAGACCAAGCAATCAGAGCAAGGAGAGCCTAGTAAGGTATCTATGATCACTGACGTAGTTGCTATGATTGCACAGGTTGATGCAGTAAGGACTGACTCTGACTGGTGGGTAGACACTGGAGCCTCCTGCCATGTCTGCTCCAGTAAGGAGTGGTTCACCACCTACACCCCTACTTCTGAAGTGGTTATGATGGCGAACCAGGTACAAGCTGAAGTGCTCGGGATCAGGACGGTGGTGTTGAAGCTGACTTCGGGAAAGTCTCTGACGCTTCAAGACGTGAAGCACGTACCTGCTATCGCCAAGAACCTGGTCTCGGAAGGCCTATTCTGCAATGCAGGCCTCAGGATGGACATCAATGCTGGCCAGATGGTGATGTCTATCAAGGGAACATATTTCGGGAAAGCTTTTTATACCGAAGGAATGTTCAAGATTCAGCTTGTAAATCAGTCCAATGTAATTAATGTAATTAATGAAGTCACTCATTCTGCTTAAACTCTTGAGTTGTGGCATAATAGGCTAGGACATGTTTATTATAAACGAATAAACAGAATGTCTAGTCTAGGACTTATCTCCAAGTGTGGGGGTAAGGTAGAGAAATGTGAAGTTTGTGCTTAAACAAAGATCACAAGGAAACCCTTTCCTCGAGTTAATCGAAGTACAGATCTTCTGGAGTTGGTATACTCCGATATCTGTGACTTCAAACAGTTCTCTACAAAGGCCGGGATAAAGTATTTCATAACCTTCATCGATGACTTCTCAAAGTATGCGTTCGTCTACTTGCTGAAGGCTAAAGACGAAGCATTCGAGAAGTTCAAGGAGTTCAGAGCCGAAGCTGAGCGGCAGACTGGACAATAACTCAAAAGGATAAGAAGTGATCGAGGTGGGGAGTACAGGTCTCATGAATTCGTATCGTTCTGCAAAGAACATGGAATTGTCAATGAGACTACGGCTCCGTACTCTCCTCAATCAAACGGAGTAGCAGAGAGGAAGAACAGAACGTTAACAGAAATGATTAACTCAATGTTGTTGACTGCTGGTCTTTCTAAGTGCTACTGGGGAGAAGCTGCATTGACGGCCACTTTTATTCTGAATAGGGTGCCTCATGCAACTTCTGACATTACTCCTCATGAACTTTGGTTCAAAGTCAGACCTAACTTGAATGTCATTCGAGTGTGGGGGTGTCTGGCATATGTCAAGCTTCCAGATCTGAAGATTCAGAAGCTTAGGACAAGGACTACTAAGACGATCTTCTTGGGGTATGCCGAGAAGAGTGATGCTCGGAGATTTTTTGATATAGAGTCAAATCATATCATTGAATCTCGCGACGCAGAATATTTTGAAGACAAATTTGCACGGCACAAGAATATTGTTCTTGCGGATATTCCGGAGAACAATGAGGGTGCGCAAGAAACTGAAGTCTTCAATGAAGATGTGGTCCAAGAAGATGTTGTTGTTGAAACAACGGTTGAACCAGAACAAGCTGAGCCATCAGCTAAGCGTGTGAGGAGGCCGAAGGACTTCGGAAGTGACTTTGTCACCTATCATGTGGAAGCTGATCCGCTTACCTATGATGAGGCAATGAAGACCAGAGACGCAGTTTTCTGGAAGGAGGCGATTGACAATGAAATTGATTCCATCACCTCAAATAACACTTAGGTGTTGGTTGATCTTCCTGAAGGAGTGACACCCATCGGATGCAAATGGATCTTCAAGAAGAAGATGAAAGCAGACGGAACTATTGACAAGTTCAAGGCTAGGTTGGTAGCCAAGGGGTTTTCTTAGAAGCAGGGGATTGACTATTTTGACACGTATGCTCCAGTAGCCCGGATGACCACCATCAGAATGTTGATTGCTCTTGCAGCAATAATAAGATGGTGATACATCAGATGGATGTGAATACGGCTTTCCTAAATGGCGAGCTGATCGAAGAGATTTACATACAACAACCAGAGGGATTTGTCATCAGGGGTCTTGAAGACAAAGTATGCAAGTTGGTGAAATCCTTGTACGGTCTTAAACAGGCTTCCAAGATGTGGCATGAGAAATTTGACAAGTTATAAGGTCAAATGGCTACATGGTCAGCGATACAGACAAGTGTGTTTACACGAAGTTCGCTGATGGAAGAGGTGTGATCGTTTGTCTGTACGTGGACGACATGCTTATCCTAGGTACGGATATTAGTTGTGACTGAGACAAAGAAGTTCATCTCTAGCAAGTTCAGTATGAAGGACTTGGGGGAAGCTGATGTAATCTTAGGGATCAAGATCATCCGGACAGACACTGGACTAGCGCTGTCACAGTCTCATTATATTGAGAAAATGATCACTCGTTATGGATATCAGGATCTTCCAGGGATCGATACGCCGTACAGGTGTGATCTGAAGCTGAAGCCTAATTCAGGGAAAAGCATCAGGCAGCTGGAGTATGCAAGCGAAATGGGAAGTTTGATGTATGCTACTACTGCCACAAGGCCAGGCATAGCTTTCACGTGGGAATGCTGAGTCGTTTCACGAGCAACCCAGGTGCTGAACACTGGAAAGCTGTGAAACGGGTTATGAGATATCTCAAGAAGACTCAGACATATGCACTGTACTACAGCGGAGATCCGCAGGTAGTGGAAGGCTTCAGTGATGCCAGTTGGTGCTCAGAGGTGGAGAGCGAGAGGTCCACAGGTGGATTCATTTTCACAATGGGTGGAGCTGCTATATCGTGGAAGTCGAAGAAGCAGACTATGCTCTCGCGGTCATCCATGGAATCTGAATTCTTTGCACTTGATACCGCAGCCGAGGAAGTAGAATGGCTTCGGGAGCTCATGTATGATCTTCCAGTGGTTGGGGCGCAAATACCGGCGATACCGATATACTGCGACAACCAGGCGACTGCGGCGGTGGCATCAAATGACCTTTTCAACGAAAAGAAGAGAACTGTGCGGTTGAAGCACAAGGCAGTACACGATCTTATCAAGAGAGGTGTTATTGCAGTGATTGATGTTCGGAGTCAGGAGAACCTGGCGGATCCGTTCACCAAGGGCCTCAAGCGCCAGCTGGTCAATAACACAGCTTGTAAAATGGGCTTGAAGGCATTCTGATATTAGATTATTGTATTCCTACCATAAAGTTTTACGCTAATAGTTCAAAGATTTATCTACTAGGCATCTAGCTTTTGGTTCAAGGGAGGACCACTAATCGGAAGAATATCAGGAACGGTGGGTACATGTTCTATTGGGCATGGAGAGGTTACGGACCTATAACCACTGTTGTCTACTATTATTTTCTGCGGAAAACGATTTCTGTGGAAAGGTTGGCTTAATTGCCTTAATGAGTTCTCAGGCAGAGTGAATGCCTGGAGTGCTTTACAGGAAGCACGGTAGAGCAGCACTACAAGGAGTGAAACTCCATGCTACAGTGGGGTGACTCCACAATGAGGTTCCTATATGTGGGGTGCTGCTCAGGAATAGGATAAAGCCTCGGCTTTGCAGGCCAAGTCACAGCGGCGTAGCACCGCAAATAGGCAGTTAGCCTAATGCTGTATGTTAAATATAAAGAGGGGTGTAGTCAGCACTACAAAGAGGAGGGGTTCCTCATGTTACAGTGGCACGACACCACCATGAGGTACCCGGTTAGGGATAAAGCCTCGGCCTTGCAAGCAATGTCGTTGCGGCGTAACACCGCAAGGGAGCCTAAGGCTTCATGCTGGGTAGTTTGGCACTACAAAGAGGCGGTTGCCTCATGCTACTGTAGTATGACACTACGATGAGGTTCCCGGTACGGGATAAGGCCTCGGCTTTAAGCCATGTCATAGCGGCGTAGCACCGCAAGGGAAGCGCAAAGCGTTTCATGCCATGTCTCTTTATAATGAACTCACCTATAGTGTATGACAGAGATATCAGGCCGTCTCTTGAGGGTAAACTTGTAGACACCCAAATTATACACTGAAACCAGGCTGGCACAGGACCTTTAATGTGTAGCCAGAAGCACATGTAACTACATTTTGTGAATGGAAAGAATTTCAGCTATGATGCAGAATTCAAGGCTTAGTCCATTCATGTATTATAGTTTGATTTTTGACCCATGCGGGAAGATTCAAGTCGTAAGCGACATCTCTCATAATGCATGATGGACAGTTACTGTGGGGAACACTTATATCCATATATAGAGATATGTGGGGGATTATTGGGTTTTTGGTTTTTCCTTTAGAAAGGTTTAGTCCCACATCGGAAAAAACAAATGGTTTGTATCTCTATATATTAGCTTTGATATTATTGGAGATGCACATGTGGTGTGGAGGTGCACATGGGTTTGCCATGTGGGATTATTTTTCTAACGGAAAAAAGGCTAAAATCAACAATTAAAGCATTCATGCTTTTTGCTCTTGGGAAATTTATTTCCATAGGAGCTAAGCCCCGTTGGGGCTTAGCGACTCGGACTCGGACTCGGACTCGGGCTCGGACTCGGGCTCAAGGGCTCATGAGGCATAATATGATATTTTATTGGCGCACTTTGCACTTAGCATGTCAGCATCGTCGCTAGGCGCATAGTGCGCTTAAGTTGCGCTCGTTGCGCGAGCCACTTGGGCGACCACATTGCGCGGCCCGTTACGCGAGCCCAGTTACGCTGGCCCAGTTACGCAGCCCAGTACGCAGCCCAGTACGCCCAGTACGCAGCCCAGTACGCCCAGTACGCAGCCCAGTACGCCCAGTACGCGCAGTGTGCGCAGCGTACGCAGCATGCGTAGAGTGCGCAGTGTGCGCAGCGTACGCAGTTTGCGTAGAGTGCGTAGTGTGTGTAGGGTGCGTAAAAGGGACTGTGTGCGTAAAGTGTAAATTACGCTGGTGGCACAACTTTCAGCAGAACGTGTCCTTGCATGTTCTGAGCGGTTGCTCCATGTTCGGGATGGTTACTACCACGTCCCTAACATTGTGCTAACCGGACAGTTGTTGCAGGGGCTTATATAAGGCCTCCTCCTCCTCCTCTCTCACAGGTTACAGTACAGGATAGAAAGAGAAGCCACCAGAAAGTTTACGAAGTGTTCTTTAGCACAAGTAAACAGAGATTTTCAGACGTGTTCTTTAACACAGTTCTGATTTGCAGCCTTCGAGAGAGAGAGGAAAGGCGCCGCACCAGCGTTGCTATTGCACGGGAGTTCGTGTCCGTCCGAGGAGTCAGAAGAGCAGGAGTGTTCCAAGTTCTCCGACGAACTTGCTGGTTCCTGAAAGCTGTTCGCGTAGGGCGAATAAAGCTTTGAGCAACGGTGATCATTCACCCCAGCAGGAGTTCTTCCATCTATCGCCAGTCACCTTCTTCGTTGCTACCAGTAACTCTGATTGTATCTTCTTTTTAGAACTACTACGATCTGATTGCTGTGATTACGAAATCTTTTTAGATTCTCGTAATATCATAACGAAATCTTTTTAGATCTTCGTTATACTTGCGCAACCTTCCTAGAAGTGTTGCGTTGTAACATTGTTTTTACAATTGTTTCATATTCTCAGTTTTCCATCGAAAAATTGTGCCCCGGCAATAACATATTGGAATCTTGTACTTTCTATTCAAGCATTACCGCGTCTTGGTAGTAATATAGTAGTTCATCGTCGTGAGGCTAGGAGTGCCCAAACGATCCTTGATAGAAGTACGACACATAGTTAGGATCGGCTGTTGTCTACCCCCAGCGAGAGAATGATAATCTTTTCCTTTGAGCAATGCCATTGGAGTAGCCACCACATAGTAGTATCGGGCTCGTATCTGGTCATGGATATCCTTGTTTGGTTCGTGGTCCAGAGTGTCTTCAATAATCAATAGCCCATTCATTGCCCACACTATTGGTCTAAGCAAAGAGCACAATGTTAGTTGACGTCCATTGCACGAGTGGCGGAGTAGCCGAACTTGGTCTTTTGAAACTGGGACATGTTGACCCCTCTTGAGAGTTGTAGACATCCCGCGGATTGGCTGCCTTCTGTGGGATCTAACGCTCCTAGCATTAATGGTTGCAGCCACTCCTTGGTATGTCTTTACCCATGGATAATAACCCCTTGCCATGTGGTCTTGTATCAGGGCTACACCATATCATCGATGAGTCCTTTTGTTTCTAGAGGGATCAACAGGCCGTTTAGAGCATGTCGCCTTCGTCATGACTCAGAGCGCCATGGAGAGCATCAGTATTATAAGTGGTTATGACCTTCGTAGTGTTTGTCATTATGGCCCTGAGGACAACTTCGACATCTATAGAGACTTCAGATCTTGTAGTAACGTAGCCGGGAGCACCATCTATGGTCTTCTATGAGACCCGTCGATGTCGATGTACAACCAGGAGGTTTGAGTACCATGTAGACATTATCTACTGCAACAGCTGTTTATTGATTTCTATGACCAAGGACTTGACAATGGTTCCCAAGAGCTCAATATCATAATGCAATACCACTTTCTCGTCGTTAGAGAAAGTCTTCCCAACAGAGTTGCCATCTTCTTCGCCATGGAAAATTTGTCTTGCAAATTTTATCACAAGAAACTATTTTGAATTGATATTTATACTCTTCAATGAGTTTACAACATGATCATCTCACACTTATAGAGATTCTGGGAAAGTATGTCGACGGAGTCCTGACTGAATCTAGCTTCAAGGTATGGAGAAGATGGTCTTGGAAGAGGAAGGATCGCTTCTTGTATTACGATGCTCTATTGCTCTAGTGCTCTTCTTGACTTCTTTTAGTTTTAGAATTTGTGGGTTCAATGAAAGTCCTCTTATTGGCCGACGTGCGACCCTTTTTAAGGAACTTATAGGGAAGAGGCCTCAAGGAAGACATGAGATTGCTTACTGATCCCATGACTGCCGTAGAGATAACTAGCGACCTCCATTAGCTTATGTGGCAGTTGGGCTGTGTATGTCATGTCATGAAAACTGGATTCATAGTGGCCTACGTGTCCCTTCCTTTTAGTTGGGAGTGGAGACGTGGCATACAATTCTGTCAGTGATATTAGAGGTATAGATGGGCTACGGTCTTTGAACGAGTCAATCGACCATGTCCATGATTGATAAGGACCAAGAGCCTAATGGAGCCGCATCGTGGTTTTGTGCTTCAATGCCTTGGTGTGGGCCAGGTCTTCTTAAGGACCACGAGCCCACGAGTTCTTCTGGCTTCACTAACTTGGTGTGAGCTTGGTCTTCTTGAGGACCTAGGGCCTACGAGTTCTTCCGACTTCACTACCTTGGTGTGGGCTTGGTCTGCTTGAGGACCTCGGGCCCATGAGTTCTTCCGACTTCACAAGTTCTTTTGGCTTCACTTCCTTAATGCAAAACCGGTCGGCTTGTGAACCCCAAACAGAGCTGCCTCCTTGTTCGTATGAAGCAAATTTACTTTTGTTAGCAACTCTTGGAAGTTGAGAACTATAATGCTGGTGAATTGTCGTTTAGGGTTGCACAACCTTCGTGAGGTGGTTCTTCTGTACTGGAACCTCATTCATGAACTAAGCTCTTTTCCATTTCCTTTTAAGGTGCCAACAATCATGTCATCTACCTCTAAACACCTCCATTCCGAGTTTTGGTGGACGATGAAGTATTGTTCCATCCATCATTGAGTACTTCCACTCAACAGGACTTCCACCACGCCTTAAATACTAACGTGAATCCGTAGGGTGATGTATGTGTGAACAACATAACGAGCGAAAATGGTGGAACTGGTACAATAAATGATGGTTACAAATGGAAATATATACAACATTTGTTTCATTATGTACACACTATTCAGTATTTTGGTTTATGTAAATGATGGAATTGGTTGATGAATGTTGCACGAACTCACCTAAGTATAATAAAAAGAGTTTTAAACAAACATCCTAACTATATCTTTCTAAAGAACAAGATTTGTAAACCTTTCAACACTATTTACATACAATTATATAATATATTCTACACCTAACAATTGTTGTGTAATATTCCCATTTTCGGCAACCAAAAAGTACAAGACATAAAAGAAAAACAAGTGTTTTTTTTTCTAAGGCCATCTCCAATGGGGATTTCCTCCTCCCCTATTTCTATGGTAGAAACCAACTTAAGAAAAAAACACCTCCTAATAAAAATTTCTATCCTAGGTGGCAATAATAGGATGGAGAGTCTATACGAGGGTTTCCTCATAGAAACTCTCGATCTCTCATACCAATTAATATTGAGTCCCACAACATTAAAGTGATCCTTTCATTTCTTGCCACATAGGATAAAAATGGAGAACCATTGGAAATTATTTTTTTGATTTGTGTAATTTTTATATAGAAACTCTAACAACTAGGATATAAATTTGCTTAAAGTACTATATCAAGTAGGATAGAAACCCAATTTTAGAAATTCTCATTAGAGATGGCCTAATTAAAATGAGAAGCTAGTAGTGAACCACGTCATTTGTTCCATTATTTTCCTTCGGGCGCAGCTATACGCACCCTATGACTTACTTAGCACACCTCATATACTTAAGTTGAAAATTAGATTAATGTTAAAAGACCCATATACCCACAAAACCTTCCTAGCACACCACACCAGCCTCCCTATAGACCCATATACCCACATGACCTTCCTAGCACACCCCACCATCCTCCTTCTTCTTCCTTCTTTCATTTTCACCTTCTTCTCCAACCCAACCCAAAAATCCAAAAACCATAAAAAAAAAGTTATATTGAAATTGTGAAGAAGACATCATGGAGGAAGGAAGTCCACTTCAAAGACACAATGTACGTTCTCTCTCCACCTTCTTTCTCGGTTTAAAGCAGTGTATGAGAATTGTTGAACCCAAAAAAAATTTACGATAAGCACGATCAATACAGGTCGAACGGACTACTGTCTGTTAGACCTGTATTGGCTGAACATTACATGTTCTGTTCAACTGGCAGTGGCCGAACAAAATATGTAAAATTAGAACAATGGTTGTCGAACATGATCAGTCATGTCCGACCTGTATTTGTCGAACATAAGAGCTTTATCTGACTAGTGGTGGTCGAACATAGTATTTTTTTCATTTCATTTTTTGTTCAACTTATTAAGCTGTAGGTCTTTTTCTTTACAGGAAAACACTCCAAATGACACTGAAATGAACAATGAAATGAGCATCATTAACCATCCATGTATAAACAACTTGATTTCTCAAAAAAATTCGGACGGATGAGATATTTGATAATCGTGAATCGTTGGTGAGTTGGGCACATACGATAGAAAGACGTCATAATATGGTAGTTTTGGTTAAACGATCGGATAATGGGATGGTGGAAAGCGAGCTCGAGTAATTTTAGGTTATGAGCGCGATGGTAAATATCAGCCTCCATGTAGACACTTACAAAAAAGAGATGAATCACTGTCTTTTCTTATTAGTGCAAAACACTAAAAATTGAGTACACCTGAGAGATCCTGCGCTGAGAATCCCCAAGTACAAAAAGAATTCTGGAAAATGGGACGATGGAGATCGAGCGGCAATTGATCATTTACTCCGTTGACACTCCGATTTACAAAAGTGGGAGAAAATCTAAAAAAATTGCTAACTCTCGGCTCACTGGCAAGAAGGGCAGCAATTTGGCTCTGAAATGCTCTCTATTCTGTCCATTCGAAGAGGCATATGTCCTCTATTTATAGTTATTTTACACTGAAATGACTGGTATGCGCACACAAGTGGAAAATATACTGATCTTCATGTGGGCGTATAGTCTTCCTTTGGGCGCATAGGGTGTAGGCGCATAAAGACTGGATGATCGTGGGTAGATCGTGGGGTTGACGTGGCCGCATGTTTCGGTGCACGACTGCTCGTGGAGACTGACGTGGCCGCATGCTTCGGTACACGATTGATCGTGGATGTTGACCGAGTCGTGGAGCTGTCCTGACTTAGGCGCATAATATGGAAAGAGGACTATACGCCCCCTTCTGGAGGAGCCATGTGGGCATATAGACATTGCTGCACATGGGGCATAGGGATTTTATACATGGGCGCATAGAGTTTGCATTGTGGGTGTCTGCCACTCTCTGACTTGGGCGCATAGAATTTCCTGACTTGGGCGCATAGCTGCTTCCTGACTTAGGCGTATGGTATGGATCTTTTCATGCTTCTATAAGACCCCTTCAAAGTTTTTGATACTCGAACGAGTTCGAAATACTTTGAAAGAAGCATGGGAGACTGTCTTCTTGTGGCACTGTGGGTGCATAGCAGACTCTCTCTTTGGGCGCATATATGCTGTCAGGCTGTCAAACGATAGCTATTGAGATATTCCTGAACTGACAAATTCATCAGAACAGAATTTGAAGGGGTCCATCCTTCATGCGACGTCTATATATAATCCACATCAGCAAATAGCAGGCGTGTAATATGCAAAAGTCCCAATCTCTGCGTGGGCGTATAGACCGTATGGGCGTATAGGTCATGTGGACGCATAGACCATATAGGCGCATAACTTTTCGTCCATGCCTATAAATAGGCCTTGTGGAGAGAAAATTCACTCTTCTCTTTTTCTCAAAAAACTATAAGAGACTCTTCATTTCTTCTCTGCACGAATCATGTCTCCCAAGGCTGCCCAAAAATCTACAAAGGGCAAGGAAGCTGCACTGAGCAGTTCTCCTCCTTTGGCAGCGTCTCCACTAGTCCAAGACCCTATTCTGGGTGAGGTTATGCTTCAAAACAAAGTCTCGAGCGTTAATTTGTAACGCTCGAACTTCTCTCTGCTTGGGCGCATAACCATTGATATGCGCCCAAAGCAACACACTTCTGTGTGCATTCTTATGCGCCCACAGAAGTATGTACCCACATACTTTGTCGTATGCCATGCGCCCACGCAGAACGCTTCTGTATTTGAGCATTGTTATGCGCCTGCAAAAAAAATGTGCCCACATGCTTGTTGCATGTTATGCGCCCACACATAACACATGTGTTTGAAGATTCTTATTCGCCCACGGGCCATTTGGGCGCATAACTACTGGGCGCATAGAATTTCTCCAGTACTTAGCTCTTTTTTCTGTAGATTCTAAGTCTGACTTTCTCTTCTGTCTTTGTAGTTAACATGGTCGTCCCGGAACTCGGTGAAATTCCTCTCAGCTCTGCTCGCCAAGTTCTTGGCTCAAGCCTCGTCACCACCATGATCAGAAATGTTCAAGATCAGTCAGAACCAGCCTTCAGTGCGAATGATCACCATGCTTGAACAGGATAAGACGTTCCTGAAGCAGATGATAAATGACGAGAAGTTCCTGCTCGAAGGGGCACGGAGATTTAAGAAGCCATACTTCTTGTTTGGCGACAGCCTGGGATTTGAGGACGGCAGGACAATACGCCTGAGAGACCCTTTAGTGGTCAGGTTGAACAACCAAAGGATATGGTTGTCGACGATGGATCACCAATATCCTCTGTCGGCGTTCACCGATCTAGCCGTACAGAGGCAGATGAAATAGGACTTAACCCCTGAACTTCATGGGGTTGTCTTCGTAAAGATACAGTTCAGCTCCGATAATCGAAAGAGGGACATTTTTAAGTGTGCAAGGGCTCCACATCCTATTCTACGATGGAGGCTGCACCCTGGTACCATAATAACCGATATCCCGACCGACCTTCATCCCTATGTTGCCGATACCCTTTCCAATCTGATGATGTCGAAGAATAGGTCATATCCTGTAGGGAAGCTGTGGCTGGAAGGTTGGAGGTATCCCGTTTCGTTCTGGAGTGATCTCACTGAATGGGTGCTTTAAACCTATGAGGCCACGCTGAAGGCTGCCGGCCTTTTTCATGCCATTAGAGCCACTCAATACGGCATAAAGATGAATTGGCCCATGTTTATCTCTATGGCAGAGTTATACAATCATCACACCTGTACCTTCTTCACTCCGAGCAGGGAGATGGGCTTGGCTCTCCATGAGATGCAAGAAATATAGAAGCTTCCTTGGGGAACAGAACCGTACGAAGAATATGTCCGTGATGAGGAACTCCTAGACCTGGAGAAGAAGAACTCCGAGATGACGGATGTGTATAAGGAGTTATTTTGTCACTTCCTCATCTGTCACAGGATCACAAAGACTGAAAAGACTGAGGGGGCCAATCCCCATACGAGATCTTGGATGAGCTATATCTTCGTTCAAGAAGAAGGAGAAGGTCCGACCTCCTTTTCGATTTGCAAGCCCCTAACGAATTCTGAAATAGAGGAACTGATGACAGATCACTGGGCCGCAGATACTAATGATAGTGATGACTCTGAGGGGAATTCCCCGATTTACCACTTCTTCTGACAAGCTGAGTTTAATTGTCAAAGAAAGCCGTACTGGCGGCTTTTCTGATGATTTGGATCCGCGACTGTGTAGTCGCTGGTGGTTCAAGGTCTATTGAAAGGATGAGTCAGAGTATGATACTTCCGACCGTAAAGCTGGCATTTGGATACCGGCTTGTCCTGCTTCCTGTAATGGTATGCGCCACACAACGAGGCCTGCGAGATTTTGTTGGAAATACGGTGACCCCTGACGGCAGAACAGACTTTGCCCGGACTGAACTCCCCTTTCATTTCCTAATGGGGTAGCTACTGCTGTATTATCCCAAACTGATGAACGTCGGGCTGGTGGCGGACTTTTTGGCTGGAGATGTCTTTCTTCGAAGGTTTCGTGATACAGACTGGACCGTCACGGGGGTGCCTGCTTGCAGAAGGGCCTTGAGCTTTCTTCAGAACTACGAGTTCTTCAGAGTATCCCCTCCATCCGACAGTGGCAATGCAGGGGACACACTAGTAGATGAGGGAGCCCATACTACTATCTTGACCACTGGGGCATTCCATTGGCACCAGTCTATCAGGCCCTCGCATCTGGTGCTCAGGAATAGGAATCACACCTACCTGGAGCCTTATCTACCAAGCCGTTTTACACGTCAATTTGGCTATAGTCAGCTTCTTTTGGGCAATGTTAGCCCGCATTTGGAGTCGATAGGCAGCTTGATCAATGGGGCGCATGCATGGGTTTATTACAATGCCAGATGCACGGAGGCAATTTTTACTCTGCCCGAAAATAAGCCTGAGACCCACCTGCTCTATGTTGCTGCCAAATTTTATACTCAGATCAATACCTTTCATCCTCAGTATAATCGTGAGCAGAGCTTGATATTGGGGACTAGGTTTGCCCCCACTCTTGCAGTACGAAACGAGCCCGAAAGATGCCAAAGGGCATCAAAAAGGAAAGCACCGCTCTAGCCGTCAAGCCGGTCGCAGCACCACAGCAGACAGCTGCTCTTAGGAAGCCGACAATGCCTCCAAGAGAGGATACCGCAGATGATTTTGCTCTCCCCGATCCTCCTCAGAAGAGGAAAGCTTCAACTGAACTTGCCCAATAGCCAACTTTCAAGAGGAAAAAGAAGACTGTTGCCACAAGGAGAGCCAAGGATGTGGGTGTTGGCTCACCTCCTTTAAGAAGATCTTCTCGACAGACTGAAAAAGGTAGAACAGCATCGCGGGATGTTACCATTCAGAAGGTAGATCCCTTTCTAGACTCCACAGCCATTTTGGTCAAACCACTACTTGTGCAGTCTTCGAATGAAGCTTTCTCACCCTTGCGTTTGTCCTTTGCACAGGACCTTAAAGTTGCGATCGAGGCAGGTGTATCTTCATATGAAGAGGTGGAAGTGGCAACAGTATTCCCTCCTCATCCTCAACCGGCAGACGACATTCAGCCTTCCCCAGTCAAAGGGGCTGAGTCAATAGATGACCTAGGTGAATGCCCGGACTATAATGGCGACCAAAAATCCAGTCCCTCTTACGATATCTCTTTAGAGGATATGTCTAAGATTGGGGCTTTAATAAAGGAGTTGGATGAGAATCAAGTCTAGTCAGCTCACCCTCCCGCGGGTATGTTATCCTTGCATTTTACTACGGATAAGATTTTTCGCTTTCGATTTTGCGTACTTCTCGTGAGGCTGACTGCCATCGTATTCCCTTGCAGACAAGGAGAGGGCACAATATACAGAGATATCCCATGACACTGGGATGAGACAAAAAGTTGTCCCTGGTTTCTCCGGGATTGCTGGTGCGGAGGAATCTATGAGTAAGCCGGCATCGGCTATAGAATGAGAGGTTGAACAGTGTACTGAGGTGGCTGTTGCTGGACCTGTTCTCGGTCCAGCTGGGGCCATGGAAGATGTACAGCCTGATGTTGTTCGGGGCCTTGATATTGTTCTCCTTGAGCAACCTGGTCATGCTCTTGGATCCCTTGTAACCAGGGCTGATGACCTAATCCAAGTTGGCGCTGAGCAAGCAGAAGGTACGAAATTATAACTCTTTTACACTCTTTCAGGTTTTTCCTTTCCGTCACTGATAGATATATTATTTCCTTATCAGGTTCGGCTTCTTGTCAAGCGTCTCTTCTTGGAGCGGAAGATCCCCATCAGGATTCCTTTCCAACAACCTCTTTCGAAGATGACGAGATGGCCCAGGAAGTCGTCAAAGCTTTCTACTCCATCATGAAAGTGAAGCTTCCTGGAGTCTTGAACCGGAATGCCGCCTTTGGACCTGCAAAGGCTATTGATGAATGCCAAGTGACGGCCCTTGAGAGCATCGTCGGCTACGAGGAGTGGGCTAATGGTCTGAGGAAAGTTCTGAATGATCTGGAGGACCAGGTGGCCAGATTCCGGGAAGCCAAGCAATAGAGCCCAACCTCGCTATTTCTTGAAGATGTAGAAGCATGGAAAATATTGCTTTTAGTCCCACATCGGAAAGGAGAAGAAGAAAGGGCTCACTCCATTCTATAAATAGAGCCCCCTTACCTCCTTTGAAAAGGGCACCAACTTCTTTTCCCTCCTTCCAAACTTGGACTCTTCCTATTACGCACCTTCGGGTGCTAAGTAGAAGAAGTCTAGGGCAGCGCGGGCTCATCGGGCTCAGTCAGCTGTCCCAACCTCTGACCATCAAGAGCGTCCCGCTAAGCGGGCCTCTGATGGAAAGTTGTACAGAGCCGCCTGTGTCCAGCCCCCGACGGCAAACGGACAAAGTGGTTCTCAAGAGTCTCCCAACAAAGATCGAGGGCAAGTGTTTCTATTAGCCCCCACATCAGGGAGAAAACATGATACCTACGCACTCGTGTGTTCGGGATACCCGGGCCCACAAAGCGAATGCACGGGCAGATCGAGACATTCCTCATGCGAGTCATGAGACGTCCTTCATGCGGCTCGGTCATGAGACATTCCTCATGCGGCTCGGTCATGAGACGTCCTTTACGTGGCTCGGTCATGAGACATTCCTCAAGCGGCTCGGTCATGAGACGTCCTTCATGCGGCTCGGTCATGAGACATTCCTCATGCGGCTCGGTCATGAGACGTCCTTCATGCGGCTCGGTCATGAGACATTCTTCATGCGGCACAGAACCCAGGAAGCTTCATGCGACTCAAAATCAGACGAGCTTCATGCGGCTCAAGAGTATCATGCGGCTCAAGAGTATCATGTGGCTCAAAAGTTACCAACATGGACATGCGGCTCAACGCACATAGGCAGCTCGAGTAAACTCCATGCGGCGCAGAGAGAGAGGCCACGTGGTCTTCAAAAATAGCTGTGCCCAACGTGTGGACGCATTTAATGCTCTGACGGCTGACAGACCTGACAAGTGACAGACCTGACATAAAGTTATCATAATGACTGACACGAAAAGTAGTACTTCGGGAATAAGGAAAATCTTCAAAGTGGCACTGTCTACCAAAGTTTTGAGGCGAGCTTATGCGGCCAAGAATAAACGAGTTCCTGCGGCTCAATACAATGCTAGCTTATGCGGCTCGTAGAGATTATGCACATGCGGCTCATTGAGAGTTCATCCCCTGCGACTCAATAAAGCACTATCCCATGCGGCTCATGAAGATTATCTCCCTGCGGTTCAAGTCTTGCCTATCCCATGCGGCTCTGGCAGGACCCATAATTAAAACACGTGGCATCGGATCAATCAAGGATTTAACCGAATCTCAACAAATATATTTGACATCATCATCATATTTACTGAAATCAAGGCATATCATTTATCATCAAGCCAATGGGACACGTGGCGAGCAATCGGACATTGGCATAATCAATCATGAAGATTTAAAGCAGTTAGCATTAATTGCTCACAAGATACGGTGCTATCCGCATTAATGGCCTAGATTTATTGTAATCAGGATCAAGGGTTCAGATAGATTGAAGGAGCACCGACATTCCAAACAAATGATCATTAGCAAACCCTAATGATCACACCCCACTCCTATAAATAGCCAGCATCATTCCCTTGCAAAAAAGGGCCGACAACAAAAAGAATAAAAAAAATATACAGAGTCAGAGAGAGAATACACAGAGAGAGAGAGATGCCAGGAGAGCAACAGAGGAGCAAAAAGAGCACTTCTTCGTCAACGCCAACCATCTTTTCACAAGGAGCCAAGGGTGCATACCGATCGTCCAAGGAGTAAGGTAGGGCTGCCGTCGCCTTCCCGAGCCTCTATCGTCATCCCCCAGAATCTAAAATAAACAATTGTACTTAGACTGCTGTACCTAGGTTTTCGTCCCTAGGCTTTCTTTGTACAAGCGAGTTTGTATTGTGAGTCTAAGTTCAGTCCTCCGATAATTGTTCTGTACTTTTACAATCAATGACAAACACGATGGCGACTCTGCTGGGGACAAACTTCTCCACGGCTGAGGAGTTGGTGACGCAATCGGATGCAGCCAAACTTGGCTCCACGCAACAAAAGATGGTCGTCCGCTTCGACCAACAAGCGTTTGAAGAGATGCTCTCCGAAGGAAGCGCTGGCCCGGTCCAGAAGCGCACCCGCACGACGAAGGCTCGTAAAGAGTGGAGGCCAAAATCATTTGCTCCTCCCCAAGCCCCCGACGGTGTACCCTATGTTGCTCAAGACGGTGAGAAGGACTCTTCTGCAGCCCCACTTCAGACCGTAGACAACTCTGCTGTCTCCAAGTCCGGCAGAAGAAAACACTATGATGCTGGACTTGCAGAGGCAAAGAGGAACTCTACGCGAACTGAGCCGTATAGGGGTGCTAGCCGAGTGAAAAAGGCTCATGCGACCACAGTCGCTGGCCGCATGAAGAAGAATCATGCGGTCACATCTGGCAGCCGCATAGTTTATGCAGCTACAGTCGCCAATCACATAGATGAAACACATAAGGCTACAGGAGGCAGCCGCTTGCAGAGAACCCATGCGGCCACTATTGCCAACCGCATGCGGCCAGCCTGCACGATCGTGACTCCTAACCGCCCAAAGACAACTCATCCGACAGCAGAAGATGACCGCATGCAGACAGCCTGCACGGTACCCAACTCTGGCGGCATAGCGTCCGTTCCACGCTTCTCTCGATCGGTCTTCGACCGTCTCTCATACGGTCCCGACCCTGATGATTCTCTGTATGATAAGCCAGATTCTGTGGCATTCAACTTGTACTCCTCCTATTACGCACCCACAAGTGCTAGAAGGAGGAAGTCTAGGGCAGCGCGGGCTCATCGAGCCCAGTCAGCTGTCCCAATCTCTGACTATCGGAGTGTCCCGTTGACTATCACACGGACCTCGGATGGAAAGTTGTATACAACCACTCAAGTCCAGCCCCCCGCGGCAAACAGACAGAGTGGTTCCTCTGACCTGCGGGAGACGATCCTCCACAAACGCAAGGAAAGAGAAGGAGTATCGGTGTGCAAAGAGTCCTCGCTTAGGCATCGCTGCACCCAAATCATCGTCAATTGCTGCTGCAACAACGCGGCAATGACGGAAGCTCGGCCATCCGCCTTCCAAAGGCTACAGCACCCGAACTCAGAAGAAGAGGCACCTCCTGTTGTCTCCTGCAATTCTGCACAAAAAGTTCCCGCCGAAGAGAGGAGGAAGAAAATGAGCGTCTCCAGTCCGAAGATATCAACCATTACAACTAAGAAACTGTCGTCTAAACGGCTGCCCTCCACTGGTGTATTCCAACACACCCGTTCAAAGACAAAATTTACCTCGATGGGAAATTCATCATCCACATCGCTGGGGGTTGAAGGAGCTGGGGGTAACACTCCTCCGAACATCCGCAACAATTCGATGTTCCAAGGAACCGAGTCCGTACAAACAACTCTTCCATCAGGAGCAACGGACGCTGATGCCCCCGAGGACATCCGTAACTCTCAAGACAAGGCAAGCTCTGAAGCTGGGGATACCGTTCCCTCCGAGTCCGAGCCCGAAGAAAACATTTCCACCTATCCCGATGACTTCTCGGTGCATGGGTACGACTCAGAGGGCACATCCTCCACCGTTCCTTCCATCACTCCTCACATAAGAACGGTGTTCATGACGGACAGCGATCAAGGTGGTTCCAGTGATCGCCAGCGCATCGACAGTCTCGAAGCCGTATTACTTGCTTTGGTCAAGTCTGTAGACGAGATTAAAGCGGCCCTGCCCACTTTACAAGGAGGAGCGCCTGGTCAAACAAACACAGGCCCGCGGTCAATATAGATTCGAACTCAGCGGCACCAAACCTGGGCAATAATCCTCCCGAAATAACAGCCCCCGTCGCGACAGATGAGACCCGAGAAGTAAGAAGAGAGGTCCAAGAGCTCCGTGCCATGTTTCATGCTCGAGAAAATGCTCAAGATCTCAGAATACGACAACCATATCCTGCTGAGTGGAGGGATGTTCCATTCCCACCAAGATATAAGCCATTCAACATCAACCCGTATGATGGCAAAACCTCAGCAAGTCGATACATCACTTACTTTGAGGTCACCACCGACCATCTGCCCCATGAAGATGCGATCCTCACACGGTTATTCATTGGAGCATTGGAAGGAGTCGCCTTTGATTGGTACCGCAATCTACCGGACAACTACATCCATTCCTTCGCCGGCTTCAAGCGCATGTTCTTGGAACGATTCTATGAAGTAGGACAAGACATCACTATGTCCACTCTCATGGACGTCGTCCAAGGGGAGAAGGAGCTAACAAGGAACTACATCGAGCGGTTCCGCCAGACCGCCATGAAGCTGCCTTCCAGAAATCCGGATTCTTCTTTGATCGAAATCTGCCAAAAGAGACTGCTTCCAACGATCAGTCTCTGGATGGGCGAGAGTCAATTCAAAGATTGGAAGGCGTTCATCATCAGCGCCACAAACGCTGAAGAACGACTGAAGAAGGCCCGCCAACTGGGGTTGCACATCTCAGAAGGAGAAAACAAGGGCAAGCGTCTCAACAACGATAATGGGGGTAACCCCTCCAACAATCGGGACAGCAAGGGAAAATAGGCTATGGTGGCCGACACGGCCCAAAAGCCCGAGCCACAGCCAGCAGACAAGCAATGGCCTCAGATCACTTACTCTTTCGAAGACGGCCACGTCAAGCCTATCTTAGACATGCTTATACAAGGAGGTAGAATTCAGCTTCCTCCACCAAGACGGAAGCCTCGGCCGGCTGATTTGGAGAACCCGAAGTTCTGTCATTACCACCGTTATGTACACCACGCTACACATGACTGCTACCAACTAAAACGGTACATCCAAAGCCTCATCGATTCGAACGCTCTGGCCATCGACTTCGAAGAGGTAACCGTAGCAGCCAATATGGTATCCGTACAATTCGGCAACTTCCCTCCAACGGAGACCCAAGACGGGGTAATTCCCGTCCCTCTCGCGATAATGGAGATTACCAATCTTCCCCCGCTCCGAGAACAAGCTGCTGGTCTAGTACCTCTCACCAACTCAAGAGGAGAGGTCATGTGGGTCCATCCTGTAACACCCAGTTTTCTAAAATGAGGGTAATTTTGAAATTTTGTATTTTAATTAATTTAATTATGATATTTATTTAATAATATGATTTTTGGTAATTTTTAATCATTTTTAAACCATTTAAATCATGACTTGTGATTTTGGTGCATTGACTAGTGTAGCCTTAGACTGTTGACCTAGAGCCTAGTCATTGTGATTAGGATATTTGATTGGTACATTTTAGCCTAGAGGATATTTGGGTCATTTTAAAATTTATTGGAATTTTTAGGAATTTTTAGAATTTATTTTGGAATTGTTTGATTGAAGGTTGACTGGGTTGACTTTGACTAGCTTTGACTTTGTGACCTAACCCTAGTTAAGTTGGACTTGACTAGATATGAGATCCTAGGTTAAGTTAGGTCAACCATACTCTAGTTAGTGAAACAATTAAGAGTTTTGACTTTTGAATAGAAAGTTTTGACCACAAGTCATGACATTTGATTTTTAAGTCATTTGTTTAAAGGCTAGGCCCAAAGCCCATTAACCAAGTGCCCAACCCTAACCCTAACCATTTTGTCCAGCCATTTAACCCTCATTGGGATCCCCCCCTTATAAATATTCTCTTGGAATTAGGGCTAGCCTCTAAGGAAGAACAAGCTTTAGGAAGAGGTAATGTCCCTACTTCAAAAATCTCTAGAAAATCCATTTTTGCTCCTTTTTCCCCCAAACAAATTGCAATAGGTTTTAATCTGAGTATTCTTGCTGTTTTGATAACTTATTCTCAGATTCAAATCAATTTGGAGGAGTTTGACTCTCAAGAGGAACCCCTCTCTTTAGAGCTTTTTGGAGATTTTGATACATAGAGGTAACTTCCTAATCTCACCATGAAATTCTAGTTTTATTGCATTTTTAGGGAACCCTAGGCCTAACCTAACTGTAGGAATAGGAAACCCTAAAATTTGGGTCCATTTCGTGTCCTATTAGGACACGTATCAGTGTCCCCTTGTTTGTGTTTGAGGAAATGCCACAAAGAAAGTTTTGGTGTTATTTTCGAATTCTATTTGAATAGGAATTTAGGTTTTGATGTTGCTTATTGGTTTTTGGTTGACTGAGGTGGTGTTTGTGTTGTGTCGGGTCGTTTTGGACACGGGGACACGCCCGCGCGCGCTGGGTCTGCACTGTCCTGCTGTGCGGGGGCTGCACCGGACACGACACGCGGCTAGAGGACACGAAACTCGACACACACCACGGGGCACTGACTGACACGCCACGTGTCAAGTTTCAGATGACCACGTGGCGTGTCGAGGGAGAAGTCCCCAGTGCATTGGTTATACACTGTTCTGCACACAGTGTGCATTTAGCCACTGATACGCTGTTCGTATCTCCTTTGGACACGTCGAGGACACGATTCAGGCAACCCTAGTCCTAGCCCTAGTCCTACTCGACACTGGGACACGAGCACAGGGTCTGTGTCGTGTCGTGTCTTGTGCACGAGCTCTAGGAACACGTGCACGAGGATTTGTTCTGTGATTGCACTGTTTTGTATTTTTGATTTGTTGGACACGT
Organism: Iris pallida; assembly: GCA_029216955.1. NCBI lineage: Eukaryota > Viridiplantae > Streptophyta > Magnoliopsida > Asparagales > Iridaceae > Iris > Iris pallida. Next base: position 43,266,818 of record JANAVB010040619.1, read on the forward strand.
TTGTGTCCACTTTTGTGGACACAAACACTTGACACGACATGTACACTTTGTATATATTATTTACCAACCACTGATTGATGCTTTAGTTTAATTATATTGATCAATTCCTTCTTTTTTCCTATTTTCCTGATACCTCCATTATTTGCTCATTCTTGTTTTTGTTCCAGGTTTCATAACTTGATTTTGTCATCAATTTTACCCTACCTAACACTGTTAATAGAGTGGTTTAAGACCTCACATTGTTTCTCCTACATGTTAACTACCTATGTGTTGATTTTGGTATTGATTGGTGGGTTTTTGATTCAAATGGGTTGATGTTGAGATGGGGGAAAACTGAATTGGTTCAGTTTTCATAGGTATTGAAATATTGTGACTGTGGTTTGTGATTTGGGATTGAACCAACTGTGTGGACTGTTTTCCACAGTTCTGAATAACTGAGATTTAAACCTAGAACTAAAAACTGGAACTTGGTGATACTGTGAACTGATTTCAGGATTTTATGCAATGTATATCAATGTAATGCTTCACACATTCCTGAACATTGTTTTTTTTGCCATAGCACACTGCTACACTCATGCATACACCCTCACTTGAGAGTCACAAATCTGAAAGCTGTTAATTAACTCCTGATTACATGTTCTTTACAGCCCTCTAATGTATTCCTGTTTTCCATTAACCCTTGACTGGACACTGACACTCCCATACTTCACTCATGCAAGACACACACACACACACACACACACACACATGACCACACATGTTATACTCACTCACATGCCTCACATGTAAACACAACCTTCTCCACACTGCTTTTGATTTCCTGCAATATTTCCTGCACACTAGTATTTGTACACTGTGGAATGTTGTACTGTTTTATATGATATAGCACACACACCCTTCCCTCTATCTAACTGTCACTTGTTGAACTTGTGTATTGCACACTGTCACACCCCCACAACCCCAGTACAAGCAGCCCTATTGAATTGTCCTAATGACAGTCCAATATCAGTCAAATGACCACTACATGGCTGTCCAATATTAGCCCATCTAATCCCCATTGAATACCCATATCAGTCCCTATATATATATCAGTCCATGTTCAGGCCATATTGGCCTATGGGACAGCCCCCTAAACCTGCTATTAACCCTTCACCCTTGACACACACTTGATTTCCTACCTCTATACATATATGTATAGATATATTGTGATGTGCCTATGTAGATATATATGTATGTAGGCAAGTATCTATGCATTTTGAGTATGAATGCAATGTGTATATATATAAATATGTGATATGTGAGATTGATGGCTTGACTAGCTTGTATAGCCTTATTTAGACTTGTGATGTTGTGTGGTGGTTGGAATAGACTAGTTAGACTTGGTAGGCCTATTATAGACTTAGCTAGACTTGATTGACTAGTTAGGGCCTAGAATGACTTGTTAAACCTAGATTTGACTAACTTGGACTAGGTTTGGTTAGGCCTAGTGAGACTTATTTAGACTAGATTGACCTAGTTTGACTTCTAAGGTTGACCAGAGTTGACCAAGAGTTGACTTTGGCCTAGATTGACCTAGATTCATGTAGAATGCATAGTAGAACTTCATTTTACCATTTTTAGACTTGTTGTGACTTGTGCTGTTCTATAGGAGACAGACACCACTCCTCGGACAGTATATTCTCTTCAGACACTCAGACTATCAGGCGAGTACATTCTCTGACCGTTTCATACTTGTATGGATATACATTCTTGCTCTAGATTACTGTACTTGATGTTGACACGACCGTTATCACGGATTGGTACTATATGGATCTCCTTTTGAGATGTTATCTCCTTGTATTCACTAGATACATATTGTGACGTGCGTTTCACTTCCATATTGTATTTATTGAATACCCATATCCTTGTATACTCATTGTGCATATTGTACTCTCATTATCACATGAGCCCAGGGATAGACCATTGTACACTATTGTATAACATTGTACATCCATTGTATAACATTGTACACTATTGTATAAGATAACGTAACTGGAGAAGATCCTTGTGTATTGATTGGGGAGGGGGAGTAGAATTGGTTATGTACTCAAATCCTATTGTACAACATTGTATAACTATTGTATATGTCTATTGTACACCCACGTACAATGGAGTTACCATTGCATTTTCCTAGCCCGTTTACATAACCAGATTGTACTCTAGAATCACATGTTCTTTACAGTTCTTACTTATCGTACTTAGATATTTTCTGTTATCAAATCTCTACTGTTTTCATATATCTTCTTCTTCAGCGTTTCATGTACTTTACTCTATTGTATGCTTTATATTTCCTAACTCGATATGAACTGCGTGAGATGTTTTGTGCTCGCTCCCGTCCTGACTGGACCTGTTGAAAATTTTACAGAGGATGAGGAGGAAGCCTGCATAGACACCTACTATGGGACAGCTGTAGATGACATGTGTGACCCAGATTTCCAGCCTGATCCACTAGCTTAGAGACTGTGGCTCCCTAGTCTAGATTTACTTTTACTGTCATTTGAGATCTGATTGTATATTCTTTCATTCCAGTTTTAGAGACTTGTATTAGGTTGGATGTTCTGTTTGTATGGCAGTAGACACTTAGACTCTCTCTCTGATTGTATCCTGTGGATCTTTTATTCCAGCACTTATCTATCTATCTTTTATTCTTGTCATTCTGCCTTAGATGTGATTGAGACTGTATGTTGTTATGTCACCTCCATTCGGAGTGTATATACAGTACAGGTACCTTTATATTGTTAGATGATTGACTTAGGACAGCGTTCTACCGCCGATACTGCGGCGTAGGCTGGGCGTTGTTACGTTCTTGTACCCTCACAGTGGGTGCGGGTCGTGACACATCCTGACTTGGTATCAGAAGTAACTCGGCCCACACCATCTCCCACTAACAAAAAGAGTAGAAAAATCAAGACCTGCCGCACAATTTTAGCAGACAACGAGGAAGCTACAGCCGTCGTCACGCGGTCTGGAGCGCAATCCCAACCGGTGGTTGATAGTCCAGCTGAAAATCATCAACCCACTGCAACTGATGCTCTGGGACCGGCTCAGCCTTCGACGACCGACAAGCCTAGGCCGAAGGAGACTCGCTTCGACAAATCTCTCCGAAAGGACGTAGTCCAAGGGCTAGAGAGGCCCTACAACTTTGACATCTTAGCACAATTGGCTAACACTCCGACCAAATTGTCATTATATAAACTCCTGAGGCTCTCCAAAGACGTTCGTATTGCATTGAGCGAAGCACTCCAAAATGCCGATGCCTATCTCGCTCAATCTAACCTCACTGGGGAGGACTCAACCATGGATCTCCAAGATAGTGCCTGCACGAGAGCAATGCCCAACATCGTCTTCACTCCGCAGGACATGCTCATCAAAACTAATCTACATGATCGCCCGCTATACTATACGGGATACATCGGCGACGTGAAGGTGGATCGGATGCACATTAATCCTGGCTCTTCCATAAGCATCATCCCGAAAGGTCTGCTACATCATCTCCGCATCCCAATGCATCGCCTAACACCTACAAGCACCGCCATCAGCGGTTTCAATTCGGGCAGGAGCTACCCTATCGAGAAGATTCGTCTGAAGTGTCAGATTGGCGATCTCCAATCTGAGGTCACCTGCTACGTCATAGATGCAGACACTTCTTACAACATCCTCTTGGGGCGCCCATGGATACACGATTATATGATCGTGCCTTCCACGCTACACCAGTGCTTCAAATATGTCGACAAATACGGCTTCGTGAAGACAGAGTTTGCTGACATCGATCCCTTCAAAGGGGTCGAATCTTACTACTCGGACTCCTGTTTATACGAAAAGTCGAAGAGGCACCAGGATGAAGGAGACGCACAAGCCCATACTGAGACAGCCACGGGATCAGAAGGACCCCTGACGATCCACCTCCAAGCTCGCAAACCGGGCAAGTCTGCACCCCTCACCGCCACTCTGCGGAAGGACGCGATCAGCCTCTCGGCGCAAGAGGAGCAGATGACAATCCGGCTGCCAAGATCCGGCCAAGTGCCGAGACCCACAACGGAGCCACTAACAATCAGGTTACCAAGAGTCAGTCAACCACAAACAGGGAAGCTCAACCCCTCGGACAGGCCATTGACAATACGCCTTCCCAAGAAAGGTTGTCGCTTCGATGCAAGGTCTGACACTTCCAGCGAACCAGCCACTTCTCGCTCCACATCAAATGCCAAACTGGGGGTCGCCAGTCTGCCAACAACTCTACACTCGGCTCCACCAACAGAGCCCCTGATGATCAAGCTACCCAAGTCATCCTCTCAACCTGCAGTTACACAGGGGGTGGCCGAAGAAGAGTCAGAGCTGGCTAAGTATGTGGCTGCTCACACTGAGATTTGCTCATGATGTCCATCAACGGCAACTTTCTGAAGAAGTATTACGTCCGAAACGACATCCAAAAAAAATCCCTGATGATTGAGTTATGTACCCTCCGGTACCAATGAACTCACATTCCGCCTCCAAATTTCCTAGATTGGTGAGTTATGTACCCCCCGGTATGCTGAACTCACATCCACTCCAGATTACCTAGTCATGTACCCGCTGGTACCACTGAACTCACATCCACAACATTCCAGATCATTGAGTTATGTATCCGCTGGTGCCGCTGAACTCACATCCACCACATTTCAGATTATCGAGTCACGTACCCGCTGGTACCGCTGAACTCACACTCACCATTCTCCAGATTCCTGAGTCATGTACCCTCTTGTGCCGCTGAACTCACATCCACAACATCCCAGATTATCGAGTCATGTGCCCGCTGGTGCCACTGAACTCACACTTTTACAATATTGAGTCATGTGCCCGTTGGTGCCTCTGAACTCACATCCCAGTCACTCTTTCAGATAGTAAGTCATGTATGATCGTACCTCTGAACTTTCTTCCTGGAAGAGATCCTCCTTCATGATCCGATACCCGTACTTCCAGTGCACAAAAAAGGGTAAACGATCCACAAATTTCTAAAACGGCCATGTCCTCATTACCTCTGAGTCGTTTCACTTCCGCCAAAAACAAATCACCCCCTACATAGAACTTCCATGTCCTCATTACCTCTAAGACGTTCTATGTACCCCTCTTCATTGAGCCCACTCCTGCCATGTCCTCATTACCTCTGAGTGGGAAGGCTCCGTAGAAGAAACCTTCATACTTGCCATATCCTCATTAACTCTGAGTAAGTATGTCGATTCTCTTTCAACCTATTATCTGTACCCACGACCGGAGTACGACAAGGATAATAGGTCCACAAATGTCCTCTGTTGACCACAAATGTCCTCTGTTGACCACAAATATCCCCCATGGAGTCCTCTCCTGCCATGTCCTCTTTACCTCTGAGTAGGAAGACTCCACGGTAAAACCTTCATACTTGCCATGTCCTCATTACCTCTAAGTAAGTATGTTGGTTTCCCTTTCATCCTATTATCCGTATCCTGAACCAGGTTACGCCAAGGATAATAGGCCCACAAATATCCTCCGCTGAGTCCACTCCTGCCATGTCCTCATTACCTCTGAGCAGGAAGATTCTACGGTAAAACCCTCATACTTGCCATGTCCTCATTACCTCTGAGTAAGTATGTTGGTCCCCTTTCATCCTATTATCCGTATCCTAAGCCAGGGTATGCCGAGGATAATAGGCCCACAAATGTCCTCTGTTGACCACAAATGTCCTATGTTGACCATAAATGTCCTCTGATGACCACAAATGTCCTCAGTCGACCACAGATGCTGTACTGGGTCTCCAGTACACGCCCATCCCTTCCCTATCATGCCTAGGAGCCCAGTTGCTCCCTGGCATTCTCTCGAATACCAAAAACTTCTATAGCTGTCTTATCGCGAAGTTGTTCTAGGTATTCCTCTCCGAAACTTGTTACTCGTACCTAAAACCAAGGTACGCCCAGGGTAACAGGTCCACAAATAATCCCCCAGCAGGTCCAATTCCACAAACACCACAAGTACAAGAAAGAGAAAATGAGTTGAAACATGCTCATTTATTTAAAATTCAAAATACTACATCATCTGGGATCACACCCCTTGATAAAAAGAAAAGAGAAACAGTAAAAGAAAACAGAAAACTGTTCACTGCTCCATGGCATTCTTTCGCCCGATACCAAGAACCTCCATATTCGTCTTACCGCGGAGTTGTCCTAGGTATCCCTATCAAACTTATTATCCGTACCTAAAACCAAGGTATGCCAAGGATAATAGGCCCACGAATGTCCTCTGCTGACCACAAATGCCGTACTAGGTCCCTTAGTTCATCCACATCTTTCCTCATTATCACATGCTTTCGGAGCCCAGCTGTTCCATGGCATTCTTTCACCCAATGCATAGAACTTCCACGTTGATAGCACCTCTGAGTTGTTCTATGTATCTTCATTCGAGTTCACTCCTACTATGTCCATATCACCTCTGAGTAGGAAAGCTCTACCATCAACCTTATATTTACCACGTCATACCACCTCTGAGTAAATATGATGGTTCCCTCTCTCAACTTATTATCTGTACCTAAAACCAAGGTACACCAAGGATGATAAGTGCACATAAAATCCCTAGCGGAAGTACCCAAACCTATCACGTCCATGCTACCTCTGATTGGATTGCTACACCTAAACAAATCTACTTTCCATGCTTCTTATTCAAAGTGTTCCAAATTTGCAATTTGGAAACTTTGAAGGGGGTCCTGTAGAAGCATGGAAAATATTGCTTTTAGTCCCACATCGGAAAGGAGAAGAAGAAAGGGCTCACTCCATTCTATAAATAGAGCCCCCTTACCTCCTTTGAAAAGGGCACCAACTTCTCTTCCCTCCTTCCAAACTTGGACTCTTCCTATTACGCACCTTCGGGTGCTAAGTAGAAGAAGTCTAGGGTAGCGCGGGCTCATCCGGCTCAGTCAGCTGTCCCAACCTCTGACCATCAAGAGCGTCCCGCTAAGCGGGCCTCTGATGGAAAGTTGTACAGAGCCGTCTGTGTCCAGCCCCCGGCGACAAACGGACAAAGTGGTTCTCAAGAGTCTCCCAACAAAGATCAAGGGCAAGTGTTTCTATTAGCCCCCACATCAGGGAGAAAACATGATACCTACGCACTCGTGTGTTCGGGATACCCGGGCCCACAAAACGAATGCACGGGCAGATCGAGACATTCCTCATGCGAGTCATGAGACGTCCTTCATGCGGCTCGGTCATGAGACATTCCTCATGCGGCTCGGTCATGAGACGTCCTTTATGCGGCTCGGTCATGAGACATTCCTCAAGCGGCTCGGTCATAAGACGTCCTTCATGCGGCTCGGTCATGAGACATTCCTCATGCGGCTCGGTCATGAGACGTCCTTCATGCGGCTCGGTCATGAGACATTCTTCATGCGGTACAGAACCCAGGAAGCTTCATGCGACTCAAAATCAGACGAGCTTCATGCGGCTCAAGAGTATCATGCGGCTCAAGAGTATCATGCGGCTCAAAAGTCACCAACATGGATATGCGGCTCAACGCACATAGGCAGCTCGAGTAAACTCCATGCGGCCCAGAGAGAGAGGCCACGTGGTCTTCAAAAACAGCTGTGCCCAATGTGTGGACGCATTTAATGCTCTGACGGCTGACAGACCTGACAAGTGACAGACCTGACATAAAGTTGTCATAATGACTGACACGAAAAGCAGTACTTCGGGAATAAGGAAAATCTTCAAAGTGGCACTGTCTACCAAAGTTTTGAGGCGAGCTTATGCGGCCAAGAATAAACGAGTTCCTGCGCCTCAATACAACGCTAGCTTATGCGGCTCGTAGAGATTATGCACATGCGGCTCATTGAGAGTTCGTCCCCTGCGACTCAATAAAGCACTGTCCCATGCGGCTCATAAAGATTATCTCCCTGCGGTTCAAGTATTGCCTATCCCATGCGGCTCTGGCAGGACCCACAATTAAAATACGTGGCATCGGATCAATCAAGGATTTAACCGAATCTCAACAAATATATTTGACATCATCATCATATTTACTGAAATCAAGGCATATCATTTATCATCAAGCCAATGGGACACGTGGCGAGCAATCGGACATTGGCATAATCAATCATGAAGATTTAAAGTAGTTAGCATTAATTGCTCACGAGATACGGTGCTATCCGCATTAATGGCCTAGATTTATTGTAATCAGGATCAAGGGTTCAGATAGATTGAAGGAGCGCCGACATTCCAAACAAATGATCATTAGCAAACCCTAATGAACACACCCCACTCCTATAAATAGCCAGCATCATTCTCTTGCAAAAAAGGGCCGGCAACAAAAAGAATAAAAAAAATATACAGAGTCAGAGAGAGAATACACAGAGAGAGAGAGAAGCCAGGAGAGCAACAGAGGAGCAAAAAGAGCACTTCTTCGTCAACGCCAACCATCTTTTCACAAGGAGCCAAGGCTGCATACCGATCGTCCAAGGAGTAAGGCAGGGCTGTCGTCGCCTTCCCGAGCCTCTATCGTCACCCCCCAGAATCTAAAATAAACAATTATACTTAGACTGCTGTACCTAGGTTTTCGTCCCTAGACTTTCTTTGTACAAGCGAGTTTGTATTGTGAGTCTAAGTTCAGTCCTCCGATAATTGTTCTGTACTTTTACAATCAATGGCAAACAGAAGAAGACGAGGCTTTGGTTGCAGCTCTTACGGAGGAGGAAGCTTCTTTCCAAGCAAGAAAGGATGCTCTTCCTAAGGAGATCAGTGAGTTGGCTGATCAATATGAACAGTTCAATGCCGCGAGTGAGGCTCGTATTATTTTGAAGAACAAGCTGGCCGCCCAGATCATTAAAAAGTACAATTACATTGCGCAGATCTACAAGGAGATTGTCCAAATGGAGGCCAGCTTAAGGACAGTCACGTCTGAATAGGAAGACTATACGGTTCAGGCTGCTATGACTGCCATAACTTCAGACCAGTTGAAAGAACAGCTGGTAAAGTTGGAGGGGGAGCACGCGAAGTTGATCCCCTTCAAGGATGAAGCCATTCGGCAGGAAGAAGCATGCTGTCGTGCCACTTTCAAGTCTCAGACTGTGATAACGGCTTTAATGGACAGCATCAATCGATTGTGTACCCCTTAAATCTTCTTTTGTAATTGGCTCATTTGAGTCGTAAAGACTCTTATATCTTTTTCTTTTCTCTACTTTTTGAGAGGCATTTTTAATAAAGAATCTTTTGGCTTTCGAGACTCACGAATGTAGTTTTTGAAATATCAGAACTATAGGTAGTATGGACGTAGTAGGGATATTTCTGGAGGGTATTCTGCTGGGGAATTTGATGTGGACTTATTATCTGTTTTATATTCAAGATCCTCGAATATAAATAATAAGTTGAAAGAAACTGCTAATAGAGGTAGTATGGACATAATAGCAGGGGATGTTCTATATCTGATCAGAGATAATATGGACGTAGACGGATATATAACATTAAGTAGGAGTCAGTAGATAATTCAGAGGTAGTATGGACGTGATTATCTTTGACGAATGTTTTGCTCAGAGGTTATATGGACATGGCAAGACATTTCTTAATTATTCCACTGGGAAATAATTATCGAAAAACAGTTCAGAGGTAATATAGACGTGACCGTTTTCATAAGATCGAGTTTGGACAGAGTTCAAACGAAGATAATTCTACTGAAGAATCTTTTTAGAGGACCTATTATCCATGGCGTATTCCAGACTCTTGAAATACGGATAATAGTTAGATGATTTTTTGAAACACGTAAACATTGCACTGTATATTTACATGATTAAAGTCGGGTATCTGTGAATGCTGAAGGTTACACATAATATTTTTTCAAGAACTTGTCGTTGATTGGCATCATAAGCAAGTCACCATCAGGCTTGGTTAGTCGATACGCTCCGTTAGAATACACTGATTCTATAATAAAAGGACCCTCTATTTAGGCTGGAATTTTCCTTTTTTCTTGTGCGTCATGACCATCGGTCTTCTCACTGCTAAGATCAGATCACCAACTTGAAAGAATCTTTCCTTCACCTTCTTATTAAAGGCTCTAAAAATGCACGCTTGGTATAGCTCAATACGTTGTTGAGCTAGTAAGCATTTTTTGTCTAGCGCTTCCAGCTCTTGTAGTCGCAGACGGTAACTTTCTTCGGTAGTCAACTCACTGGCTAAGGCTACCTGAAGAGAGGGAATCTGGATTTCTAGGCAAAGAACTGCTCCACTCCCATAAACCAAAGAGAATGGTGTACTGCCTGTTGGAGTCCGAACCGTTATACAGTAGGCCCAGAGACATTCGTCGACCTTCTCATTCCAATCGTGCTTCTTTGAAGACACGAATTTCTTGAGAAGTTTGATGATAGTCTTATTGAAGGCTTCTGCTAATCCATTAGTTGCTGGATTATAAGCGGTAGAGGCTACATTCTGGATTCGATTCTTATCGTAAAACCGATAGAATGCATTGCTCACAAATTGTGGACCATTATTATGGATGATCCTGCGAGGTAGGCCGAAGCGGTAGATGACGTAATGTTTGATGAAACTGATCACGTTTGTTGTCTTTACTTCGATGAGCAGTATAGCTTTCGCCCATTTGGAGAAGTAATCGGTTATAGCCAGGATAAACCGATGTCCTCTAGAAGATGGCAGGCTAATTGGACCGATAACGTCCATACCCCAGGCTTCAAAAGGCCAAGATGTCATCGTCGGGTGTAGAACTTTTGAAGGTTGATGAATAAAATTAGCATAGAATTGATAATCCTTACACTTATTTGTACATTCAACAGTATCTGCTATCATCGTGGGCCAATAATAACCCATTCGTTTGAGGCGATCTTGTAATTTGGGGCCTGGTTGGTTTGCACCACAAATTTCGTCGTAAGTCTCATATAGTACATGTTTGGCTTCTGTGCCTGATAAATATCGTAACAGTAACCCAACGTAAGAACGCCGGTATAGCATTTTGGTAGCTATATCATAGTGAAATTTGAGAGATCGTCGTTGGATAGACACAGCTTCAATCGGGTCGTTAGGGAGGATTCCGTAGATAGCGTAGTCTATGAAAGGAAATCTCTAGTCTTTGACGTCGACGTTCGTCTCTGCTATGTAGCTGTGGTGAATATGCAAGACATATTTTGTACAGAAAAACTCTCGACCAGATACTATGATCGAATGCTGAGTGTTGATAGAAACAGTCAGGGAAGCAGCCAGGCCAGCTAAAGCATCTGCTTCTATATTCTGTTATCGAGGCATGTGCTCGATGAAGAATCCAGTAAAGGTAGAAGCCAACTCAATCGTCGCTTTGTGATATGGGATGAGATCTTCATGGCGAACTTCATAATCCCTCGAACCTGACAAACTATTAGGTTAGAATCTCCATAGGCTTCAAGATAGTCAACTCCCAGTTGTTTTGCCAGCTGAAGGCCGATCAGTAGGGCATTATATTCGGTCACGTTGTTGGTGCAAGGTTCTACGAGAGAATACGTACGGTGTATAACCAGATGATCGGGTGAAACAAGCATGATCCCTACTCCGGCCACAATATTTTCTTTACGTCCTATTCTTGATGCACCATCAAAGAACATTCGCCAAATGGGGATTTCCTCAGTCGCAGTGTTAGACTCAACCACTTCATCTGGAATTTCATCATAGAGTTTAGAAGATTCTGGCACTGGATGAGCTGCTAAGAAATCAGCTAATGCTTGGCCTTTTACTGCCTTCTGAGGGACGAATAGTATGGAGTTAGTAGCATTGCCCATGTAGCTAAACGGGAATTAAGATAATCCGATTTAGTCATGAGTATTTTGAGAGGATTGACTCTAGATATGATGTGGACAGTCTGTCCAGACACATAGTGACGTTTCTTCTGGATAGCAAATACCAGTACGAGACATTCTTTTTCCACAGGTGTGTATCTGTGCTCGGCACCAACCATCGTGCGACTGAGGTAGTAGATTGCATGTTCATGACCGCCTTCATTCTTCTGAGCTAATAGGGCGCCAAGAGAATGATCCATAGCACGAATATATAACAAGAAAGACTTTCCGGTTAACAGAGCCACCAACACTGGAGGGGCTTGTGAGATACTTCTTGATGTCGTCAAATGCACGCTGACATTGTTCAATCCAGACGAAAGATACTCCTTTCTTCATGAGCTGAGTAAACGGTTGACACCTTCCAGAAAGATTTAAAATGAATCGTCTGATGTAGGCTAACCTTCCTTGGAGTCCGCATAGCTCTTTGAGATTTCTTGGAGGACGTATATCGAGGATAGCTTTAACCTTCTCCGGATCAAGATATACCCTTTGAAGTGATAACAAAACCAAGGAACTTGCCGCTGGAGACTCCCAAAAAAGACTTGGTTGGATTCATCTTGAGTTGGTGTGTACGCATCAGTTCGAACACCGTTATCAAATCTTGGAGGTGGTTGCCCTTGAGACGACTTTTAACGGCAATATCATCTACATAACATTCTACTGTTCTACGCAAATGATCACGAAAAATTATGTTCATAGCTCGCTGGTATGTCTCACCCGTATTTTTCAATCCGAAGGGCATCACTGTATAGCAGTATACCCCAACGGTGTTCGAAAAGATGTGTGTTTCTCATCATCAAGGAATATCTTGATCTGGTTGTAGCCTGAGAACCCATCCATGAAGGATATTTGCTCAAAACCACAAGTATTTTCGATCATTACGTCGGTGATCGGTAGAGGGAACTCATCTTTTGGGCATGCAGAGTTCAAATTACGGTAATCGATACAGATTCGAACTTTATCGTTCTTTTTTATGACCGAAACAATGTTAACGACCTAGTCAGGATGTTGTTCTTCGCGAATGAACCCACTTGAAATAAGCTTTTTGATTTCACTCTCGATGGCCTCCATGATATTTGGTCGGAACTGCCGTTGCTGCTGCTTCACTGGCTTAGCTTTAGACGAGATATTTAGGCAGTGCATAGCAACTTTAGGGTCTAAACCTGGCATATCTTCATAGTTCCATGCAAAGACGTCGATATATTCTCTTATAAGCTGTATAAGAGATTGTCGTTCTTCATAAGACAGACTTTTGCTGATAAAGATTGGTTTAGGAGATGATTCATCTCCTAAATTAACTTGGACGACTTTGTCTTCAGTAGGTGGTTCATATTGTTCGAAACGTAACTCCCTCCTGGTGTCCATCTTTTGAGCCTATTGTTCGAGCTCGATTGATTGGACATCTTCTGCAATTTGGTCAACTAATACCATGTTGACGGATAGAGTTGCTTTGAACATATCTCCAATACTGGAGTCTGAATCCCAGAGGCAGGAATCAGAAGAATGAGAACAATGATCAACTTCAACGTCTGATCCTTCAGGAGTTGTTGGAGGAGTAACATAACCCAAAGTAATACCGTTTCGTTGATAATAGTTTTCGGGTTTGCCGGTAGAAGCAAAGTGACGTATTGGCAATCGTCACCCTTGACCGTAGTTTAGTCCCTGGTAACTTTTTATATGATATCCCATGTTCTGGATGATATTCTTGGCCTGCTAACTATATCGGTAAAGCTGTATTTTACCTGAATCATAGTCGACTTTGGTATTGTAATCGGGAGTAGTAAAGTCCTGAACGAACTTTCGTTCGCCAATTATTCGACCGAAGATGATTAGTTCTTCACCCTTCTTTCTAGTTGGAATGATGAAGTAGTGGATATCTTCTGGCCAGACTTTTTTCTGCAGATGAGGCGTCGTGATCGGCATGCAGAGATGTGGTCTTATGCCATGCTCTAGCACGTACAACGTATCTATTGTAATGCCCCAGTCCCAAAATACGTAGGACTAGGTACATCGACATGCCAGCTGTATACATACGAAATATACTCCAATATATGGAAACCTCGTATGAATACATAAGCTGTAAAATGCAGTAAACCAAGAGTAATATAATCTCATCCATAAATGAAGAATAAAAAATATTATATAATCAACTGTAATAAGTTTTTGTACAATACGTTGGGCAGAGACAAAGTCCACTACCAACTATCTCAAGTAAAAGGTACAAGGAGGAATAGATGAAATAACAAGACTAGCCAAGTGCAATCATCTTCAAAAGGATGGATAAGATCATGGCCTCGACTAGAACACCTGCAATATCACAGAAGCACACACACTTGGAGAGATAACCAGGTCCTCAGAGGGACGTAACAAGATACAGAAAGAATATGCCATATGAACTGAATATAAATGCACCATAAAATAAAGATAAAGTAAAAGTGTCTAAACCATAACATGGCTCAATATCCCATCATCGAAACAGTAGGCTACCCCTACAACCAAACAAGGACAAGGGATAACTTACTATTCCGCGATGTAACATTTTTCCATGCCATGATTGGAACATGAAATTTACTAAGGTCTCATAACCTTTCTAGTATGCAATTTAGAAGACATCTCGATGTATGGGCAGGTGAAGGCTGACTCCCCCAGGACAACTCACAACACGCACACGTCACGTACCAATACTATCAGCCGGCATAACTCGAGGCTAGCGGCCCACGTGACCCATCAGTCCACATAACTCGAGGCTAGTGACCCTCGCGACTCGACTACCGTAGTAAGCAGTTACTACAGCTTTTGGATTTGGGTAGCCCATACATTTAACTGTCTTCTCCCTCCCAAGGTCCCTAACAGAAGGTAGTTCACTAAGACTAGGTCCATATGCATACAAAAGACAAGAAGGAAAAATAACCGAAATAAAATAAAGTGAACAAATAGCAAGTATTGGATCCAACTGAAAACAAATAATAAAATATGAAGTAAATAAATAAATAAAGGTGCATCTAATTATGAACAGTAAATAAGACAAGGTATCTTGCCTGCGGGTGGGGCGAGAAGCAGCAAAATCCAACAATCAGAATCGTCAACACGAAAGTCAAAATCCACAAGAAGCTCCGGATGCTGAAACAAACATCACGAACGAGTTTGGAATAAAAGATATGCCTAGAAAACGCCGGTCCAAAAGTCAAATTCTGGAACAGGGGCAATTTCGTAATTTTGGGTCAAAACGATGTCCGCCATTGGACCCGCTTTGCACCGAAATGTGTGCCAATATCTACGGTCTCTAAAGTCATCAAACTACATGTCTACAGATTTGTTTTGATGAGACGAACCCAACGGTATGTCCAATTTTGGATTCCGGTGGGCTGTGCACAAAATCGCCCGTTGAGTAGGATTGTGGGCCCGCCAAAATAGCGTACCGCGATCAACGGTCTCAGAATCTGACCAAACTTGGCTTGCAGGACCAAAAAAATATTTTGAGTCCAATGGCGCAAGTTTTATCGCGATATGATGAGTGTGCACAAAGTTGTGACTTAATTTGCAAAGGGTTGATACGGGGTATCTCGACGGATACGCACTGATTTCGTCGCGCACATGCAACAAAATCGGGTTCCGTCAGTTCCCACACATCGACAACATCCATACGCGCCTTTCGATGCATATAGTGTGCGACCACGTTGCCCGGTTTGTCGGGGCGTACGCCGTATCGGGTGTTTTTCCACTTTTTGAAAACAAAATTTACAATTTTTCGGAAAACTTTAACAACGTGTAACTTTCTACATACTAGATGAAAAGCGAATCCAGAAGGTGCGTTACAATCTCGATTATGTTGTTATTCTCTGTCTTCAATTAGTTTTTATGAAAGTTTAATGGACAGCGAGAAAAGTGGCCGACAAGTTGATGTTTCAAAATAGTTTTTAATATTTCAGAAAAGTGGGTTTTCTCCAACTTCGTCTCGATTTTTCGAGCAAGTTGGATGGCCATGTCGAAATCCACCTGGAGGATCTCGAAGAGGGTCATGTGGGCTTTCTACACGAATTTACGGATCTAAAAACAGATTAAAATCGAGAGAGAAATCAAACGGGGAAGTTGGGTACCCTAAAGTGGGAATCTGTTGTTATTGTTGTTGTCGTGACGACCGGAAGGCGGGACTGCTATCGCTCCGGCGAGGATGGGCACGCACGTCGAGAAGAGGGAGGATGATGGAGGAGAAAGGAGGAAAAAAATTAGGATTTTTCTTTTCTTTTTTTTCTTTTTTTTAGAGGGTCAAATATATGTATATAAGTGGATGGGGGGTTCGGCCAATGCAAGTGCTGCTAGTGGGCGCATGTATGCAACATGCTGCTGCTGCTATAAACTTGCTTGGGCGCATGTGTGTGGGTGGTCGGGTGGGGCCGACCACCCTTTGCTTTATTTTTTTTTTTACTTTTTCTTATTCTTAAGTAAATTATATATATATATATATATATATATATATATATATATATATATATATATATATATATATATATATATATATATATATATATATCTATTATGTATATATCTAAATGTACCATAAAATCTCCACAAATTTAAATAACAATTTAATATTATCTATTCAAATAATTAATGCATTTAAACACGTGTACATACATATATACAAATTCAATCCTTAATAAATCAACTCAAAATAGTAATAATATTTTAAATAAGAAAACATGTTTATTAAATATTCGCAAAATAAATTTAATAATAATAAATTAATAAAATATTTCTAATGGGTGAACTTATGCCGCACACCCTATCCGGGTCCAAAAATAGTAAAATTTTGTAAAATATTATTTTATTAATAAAATATAGATTTTTGTACCCAAAGTTAATAAATATTCAACATGTTCTAAAAATAATTTAAAAATATTTGTACATACACAAAATATTCCTATATGGCCACCTTAGTCACCCAACATGCTCACATGGGCTTAAATTTGGTTCGAGCCCTGTTCGGGCTGAATTGGCCAAACCGGGTCATCAAAAAATAAATAAAACCATAAATTGTATAAATTTATTTTTTAGTCTAATAAAATAATAAAAATAAATTAAAAAAATAGGGGTTTTACATCCTACCCAACTTACAAGAATTTTGTCCTCAAAATTTAGGAATAATAGGATAGATAGGGTTGGGTGCATAGGAATAGTTCGTCAATACCAAAATATAATTAAATTTTGGAGGAGGCGATAAAACGGCGTTCAACACTACCATGCAATAGAAAATTGTGGTGTCGATATATACAAAAATATATCATGGTTATGGAATTGAATAAGGATCGCTAGTGAAGGTAACAAAATTTTGAATATCCAATTTTAGAGAACAGTAAGGAATTGAGTGGATCAAAGGGAATAATTTAGACATTTGAGAGGTGTTGTTCCTAGAGAGAAACTGGGGGCTAATCGCCTCGATTGAGAGTTTGATTGAAGTGAATTGATTAGAATCATTCCCGAGTGCTCAAGAATAATTGGAAGAACACGATAATAATTCTAGGGTTGAGAAAATGAGGAGTAGTTAAGGGCGAGGATATAGCCACATGAGTCGGTCGGTGGCTATCTACACTTGTGTATAAATAACCGATTGGGCAACCAAAGATGATACCTTGAGTCTATCTTAGCAAGTACAGTGCCTTGTCTTTCCAAAATAAGTAAAAGACAAGAACAACAAAGGTTTCAAAGACGGTGTTATATATTGAGTACGAATTGCTGGGTTCATAGGCGGCAAAAATAATTCAAAAGAGAATTGTCAAGGCGGGTCGCGGATGAGACTCTAAGGCAAGTTTTACTATGTCTTCATCCGCATAGAATAAGTTATGATAAACGAACCAAAGTGTAATAGGTTGATCAGACCATCATGCACCGGCTCTGATTAGACAATATGTTAGTGGGTGCACCCAATAAAATATGTCATGATCAAGCTTGATAACGAAATAAGCTTGCAAAACTGAAGCTACATTAGCAGCATGAGATAGTCAAAATATGAGCAAAGGAGGTACTGATGAAGGAAATTTTAAATAGTTCAAGATCTTTTAAAATCAAGGCTCGCTCGAAGTTTGGGCCTATACAGTTGTCCTAGTGTTTCTCATTTATGGCTTGGTAGACTAGATAAGGTAGGGTCCTCTGAATTTATAGTCTAAGTGAACTTACCAACCCGATTCATAAGAATAAAGGATTGTTAGGTGGTGAGGTATTCTACCCAACTTATAAGGGTTAAACTAATAGTATCATAGGACAATGGGTCAAACAATCAAGATAAAGTACAAATTTAAGCATTTAAGGAATTTAGTAGAACACAAACACATATTGGGTCGAAGGAATTGAGTCGAGGTTGAATCCCTATCCGTGGTCGAAAATATATCGGTATCATGGTAAAGATTATAGTTTGGCCATTTTGACCATAAGTTCATATCAAGAAATAGAGTACAAGGAGATGGGTTTTGGTGGGACATGATATGTCTACAGGAAGGTGGGCTCGTCTAGGTCTTACATATGAAATTTATTGGAAGGGAAAGTCTAGTGTTGTGCTCCAAATATCCAAGTCATGGTAAGGAACGCCAAAAGATCTAGAATAGAAAGTGGGAGTTCACGAGGTGATAATTAATGCACAAAATAAAGAAGATCAAGTTAAAGCATGAAATAAAATTAATTAAAGAATCCAGTAAAATAATTTAGGAACACAATTTCGGAGAGAAGATAGTCTCCTACATGAATACAGTTAAGGAACCATTAACTCATTATTAAAATTGCAAATGGGTTAGAAGGTCGCAATTAAAAGATCTAGAATTGAAGGAAGGTTGAGTAAGTCGAGGTGGAAATACAGTCACATAGCTGGGTAGATGACTAACAACACTTGTGTATATACTACTGTCATGGTCATAAGTGACATGGCAATTAGTGTGGAATACTTCTAACTCATTAAGGCTACCTTTGTGGCCTACCATTAATATTTCAACTCGAGTTTCCTCCAAAAAGTTTCAAAAATAAACCTTCAAAAATAAACCACCAAAATTTGTATTCACTCCAAGCCGTTCAAATTTATCATAAAAATTTAAATCACTCTCATAAATCTCAAAGCAAAATTTTATCACGTTACTACTAACCTTTTCCAAAATTAACGTTTAAATTCAACTACTTAACTCAAGAGTTCATAATTTACGAATCCATAAAAATTTCACAATCAATCAAAAATTTAATCACACTGAAATTTTCAAATAACTCATAATAAGACTCTTAGCATATTAAAAGCAATCTCAAAAATTAAGCTCAATGCTCTCATCAATTTTAACTTCTATTCATGCTAAGTTACAACCAAAATCACAACTTTTAAATGGTAACTTCCTTTAATCAATCAAAATAACTTTCCATCACATCCTTCAAAATTCTCCCAAAAATTTTAATATTAGCAATCCCTCATTAAACTAAATTTTTAAATAATCTTATCAGTCAAAATCTTTTTTTTTACCAAAAATCTAAATAAATTTGTAAATCCTCAATCATAGGACACCATTTAAAATAAATATTTCTCAAAAAATTCATTTTCATAACTTTCAAATATTTTCAACCAAAATTCACCATCATTACTTTCACTTAAAATTCAAAATTTACTAAACACGAAAATCGTAAGTTGTACAACTCAAATTTAAACAATTCCTACGGCCATTTTTTTTTAAAAGCTAAGATCATTTTCAACCAAATTTATAACTGTTCAAAGGTGTATAACTATAATCCAATAAATCATAAACATCAAAACTCGAAATCAAATAAATTTTATATTTGTTCAAAGATGTATATCTATCCAAAAATTATAAATATCATATCTTAAAAAGCCCATCAATTTCTTAAATCAAGGGTATAAAGATTCTAGCTTTTTTTTTCTTCCTGCAGTATCAATCCTATGGTGTTTACTATTTAGAAATCTCAAGATTAAAACTTTCCATGGCAATATCCTACTTTACAATTACTAATCATTAAATCACTCTTTTAAAAAAAACCTTTTTAACTCAGTTAGAGTCTTAAATGTATTCCAATTGCCAATATAACCATTCTAGCCATGTGTTTGACCTATGAGCATATACTAGTGTAGTCATCTTCCTAGTTGACACTAAGCACGAAAATAAGAATCAACCTTAGAAAGGAATCAAGCAAGATGCAATTCAAGGAAGTCGAACGAGAGTTCAGAATTTGAAGCCAAGAAAAGAGGTCAAACTGTATTGATGAGATTCCAAGATTCTAATCCTATGTTGCAGGCTCACATCGGTACAATTACGTAACCGAAGTGACAAACTTGACCTGCATGGGCCACCCCAAAAATATGTAACGCCCCAGTCCTAAAATATGTAGGACTAGGTACATCGACATGCCAGCTGTATACATACGAAGTATACTCCAATATATGGAAACCTCGTATGAATACATAAGCTGTAAAATGCAGTAAACCAAGAGTAATCTAATCTCATCCACAAATGAAGAATAAAAGATATTATATAATCAACTGTAATAAGTTTTTGTATAATACGTTGGACGGAGACAAAGTCCACTACCAACTATCTCAAGTAAAAGGTACAAGGAGGAATAGATGAAATAACAAGACTAGCCAAGTGCAATCATCTTCGAAAGGATGGAGAAGATCATGGCCTCGACTAGAACACCTGCAATATCACAGAAGCACACACACCTAGAGAGATAACCAGGTCCTCAGAGGAACGTAACAAGATACAGGAAGAACATGCCATATGAACTGAATATAAATGTACCATAAAATAAAGATAAAGTAAAAGTGTCCAAACCATAACACAGCTCAATATTCCATCATCGAAACAGTAGGCTACCCCTACAACCAAACAAGGACAAGGGATAACTTACTATTCCGCGATGTAATATTTTTCCATGCCATGATTGGAACATGAAATTTGCTAAGGTCTCCTAACCTTTCTAGTAGGCAATTTAGAAGAAATCTCGATGTATGGGCAGGTGAAGGCTGACTCCGCCAGGACAACTCACAACACGCACACGTCACGTACCAATACTATCAGCCGGCATAACTCGAGGCTAGCGGCCCACGTGACCCATCAGTCTACATAGCTCGAGGCTAGTGACCCTCGCGACTCGACTACCGTAGTACGCAGTTACTACAGCTTTTGGATTTGGGTAGCCCATACATTTAACTGTCTTCTCCCTCGCAAGGTCCCTAACAGAAGGTAGTTCACTAAGACTAGGTCCATATGCATACAAAAGACAAGAAGAAAAAATAACCGAAACAAAATAAAGTGAACAAATAGCAAGTATTGGATCCAACTGAGAACAAATAATAAAATATACAGTAAATAAATAAATAAAGGTGCATCTAATTATGAACAGTAAATAAGGCAAGGTATCTTGCCTGCGGGTGGGGCGAGAAGCAGCAAAATCTAACAATCAGAATCGTCAACACGAAAGTCAAAATCCACAAGAAGCTCCGGTTGCTGAAACAAACATCACGAACGAGTTTGGAATAAAAGATATGCCTAAAAAATGCATGTCCAAAAGTCAAATTCTGGAACAGGGGTAATTTCATAATTTTGGGTCAAAACGATGTCTGCCGTTGGACCCGCTTTGCACCGAAATGCGTGCCAATATCTACGGTCTCTAAAGTCGTCAAACTACATATCTATAGATTTGTTTTGATGAGATGAACCCAACGGTATGTCCAATTTTGGATTCCGGTGGGCTGTGCACAAAATCGTCCGTTGAGTGGGATTGTGGGCCCGTCAAAAAAGCGTCCCGATCAACGGTCTCAGAATCTGACCAAACTTGGCTCACAGGACCAAAAAAATATTTTGAGTCCAATGGCGCAAGTTTCATCACGATATGATGAGTGTGCACAAAGTTGTGACTTAATTTGCAAAGGATTGTTACGGGGTATCTCGACGGATACGCACTGATTTCGTCACGCACATGCAACGAAATCGGGTTCCGTCAGTTCCCACACGTCGACAACATCTATACGCGCCTTTTGATGCGTATAGTGCGCGACCACGTCGTCCAGTTTGTCGGAACGTACGCCGTATCGGGTGTTTTTTTCCACTTTTTGAAAACAAAATTTATAATTTTTCGAAAAACTTTAACAACATGTAACTTTCTACATACTAGATGAAAAGTGAATCCAGAAGGTGCGTTACAATCTCGGTTATGTTGTTATTCTCTGTCTTCAATTAGTTTTTATGAAAGTTTAATGGACAGCGAGAAAAGTGGCCAACAAGTTGATGTTTCAAAATAGTTTTTAATATTTCAGAAAAGTGGGTTTTCTTCAACTTCATTTCGATTTTTCGAGCAAGTTAGATGGCCATGTCGAAATCCACCTGGGGGATCTCGAAGAGGGTCATGTGGGCTTTCTACACAAATTTACGGATCTAAAAACGGACTAGAATCGAGAGAGAAATCAAACGGGGAAGTTGGGTACCTTAAAGTGGGAATCTGTTGTTGTTGTTGTTGTCGTGACGACCGGAAGACGGGACTGCTATCGCTCCGGCGAGGTTAGGCACGCACGTCGAGAAGAGGGAGAAGGATGGAGGAGAGAGGAGGAAAAAATTTTTAGGGTTTTTCTTTTCTTTTTTTTAGAGGGTTAAATATATGTATATAAGTGGATGGGGGGTTTGGCCAATGCAAGTGCTGCTAGTGGGCGCATGTATGCAATATGCTGCTGCTGCTATAAACTTGCTTGGGCGCATGTGTGTGGGTGGTCGGGTGGGGCCGGCCACCCTTTGCTTTATTTTATTTTTTTTACTTTTTCTTATTCTTAAGTAAATTTTTTATATATATATTTATATATATCTATATCTATTATGTATATATCTAAATGTACCATAAAATCTCCACAAATTTAAATAACAATTTAATATTATCTATTCAAATAATTAATGCATTTAAATACGTGTACATACATATATACAAATTCAATCCTTAATAAATCAACTCAAAATAGTAATAATATTTTAAATAAGAAAACATGTTTATTAAATATTCGCAAAATAAATTTAATAATAATAAATTAATAAAATATTTCCAATGGGTGAACTTATACCGCACACCCTATCCGGGTCCAAAAATAGTAAAATTTTGTAAAATACTATTTTATTAATAAAATATAGATTTTTGTACCCAAAGTCAATAAATATTCAACATGTTCTAAAAATAATTTAAAAATATTTATACATACACAAAATATTCCTATATAGCCACCTTAGTCACCCCACATGCTCACATGGGCTTAAATTTGGTTCGAGCCCTGTTCGGGCTGAATTGGCCAAACCGGGTCATCAAAAAAAAAATAAAACCATAAATTGTATAAATTTATTTTTTAGTCTAATAAAATAATAAAAATAAATTAAAAATAGGGGTTTTACATCTATGTATTGGTTTACAGACTGGTAGACACCAGAGTAATTCAAATATAAACCTTTACTTAGAAAATATGAAAGTTTTTCTTCAGGGATAACATCATCCACTGAAGGTACATTATTTTGAGTATTGATATACTCATTGAGGGCATCATTGTCTGGAACGGGAGTCACAGACTTGGTTAAGTTCACCACGTAGTGTAACTCATCAGGATTGGGAGGATGGACTTCAGCAGGTTCCATCCGAGTCATTTTGCGGAGAGTGGTGGTCAAAGGTTTGACAATATCAGGATTCTTCTTTTTGACCTGAATTGTGAGAGGCTTTAGAGTACTTTTTAGAGTAGTACGTCCTTTGACTCGGATGACAGGAGACCGTCACTGGCAGATGAATTGACTTCAGCTTCATCGTCAGCTTCGTTGTCGTTATTCTTGGTTGGCTGAGATTGGTAAAGTACTGAATCTCCATAGTAGGCTTCAATACCCTTGAAAGGATCGACATCGACAAACTTCGTCTTTATGATGCCATCACGGTTGACGTACTTAAAGTACTAGTAAAGGGTAGAAGGAACGATCATATTCTCGTGTATCTACGAATGTTCTAACAAGACATTGTAGGACACATTGGCATCGATTACATAGCAAGCAACCTCTGTTCGGAGATTACCAATCTGGCACTTGAGATGGATCTTGCCCATATGATGACTTCTTCCAGCATTGAAAGCCATGATAGTTGTATTGGTTGCAGACAGCTTGTGCAGAAGGATCCCTAGAATTTGGAGTAAACTTCTAGGAATGATGCTGAGGGAGGAACCAGGATCGATATGCATCCGATCCACCTTAATCGCCCCGATATATCCTGTATAGTACAGAGGTCTATCATAACGATTGTTTTTTAGCAGCATGTCTTCTTGTAAAAAGGTGATGTTAGGAACCACTTCCATAGTGTTATGGCAGTGAGGACAGAAGACTGCTTCTTCAGCGGGGGCTTTGACTTCAGCAAGATAAGAGTCGGCATGTAATAATGCCTCACTTAAAGCTTTACGCATCTCTTTGGAGAGCCGCAGTAGTCGAACAATGACAATCTGGCAGGTGTATTGGCCATTTATGCCAGTATATCAAAGTTGTAAGGCCGATCCATGCCTTCGGGAGTTGGTGCCTTCAGAGACTTGTCAAATCGTATCTCCTTCTGCTTAGCTTTGTCGACAGTTGAGGACTTAGACGGACCAGCTTCTGAACTTGTGGGAGCAGCAAGAGCTTGGAAAGGCACTACGTCCTCTTGTGCGGGGTCATAAATCTGCAGGTAAGTCTTTCCGGATCGCGTCTCGCCAGATAGAACTTCATAAATGAGAGAAGACACCATGTGGCATGACTTGTATTTTTTGCCCCTCTTTGCTTTGGAAGACACAAGGTCTGGATGGACCCACATGATCTCATCCCGTTCTATCGTGAGTGGTGGCACCAACATTGATGTTGAGTCGCGAGCTAGCGGCTGGTTGACGACTTCCATTATTGCCTTGCGGATTGGGATTACGCTGTCTGAAACTTCTGTGGGAGGAAAGTCACCAAATTGAAAAAAGATCATGTTAGAAGACACGACCTTGTCTTCGGCTTCAAAGTTGATAACTTGGCTGTTGATAAGCTGTTATATCTTCTTCTTCAGGGTGATGCAATCTATGGTGGAATGGTGCACGTACTGGTGATAAAAACAGTACTTGGGGTCATTGAGTTGGTTTGCCTCCGCAGGACGTCGTGGTGGAGGCAATACTAGTTTATTACCCTTCATCAACGTATGAAAAATAGTAATAACATCATCTTCGTCAAAGGAGAAAGTCTTCTTGGATCTGTCAGGAGCACCCTGAGAATTGGAAGCTCCCTTGAAAGTATCGACATTCAAGACTTCTCTCCCTTTACCCCCACGAATAGGGATAGTTTGGGGGTACTTGCTTTTGTCTTCAGATTTGGGTGTCTTCAACCCCAATAGTTTCATATTAGGAACATCATTCTCAGCAGCATCAGCAGCCCCGATGAAAGCGGGCCATGTATCATACTTATGTATACCCAGACAGAACTTCACTGTAGGAAGGAAGTTATGCCGACAAGTATCCATAAGCTCTGAGTCTGGTATACTGAAGGGCATCTTCAATGCTAGTCGCCTGAAGTGTTCGATAAAAGCGATAACGATCTCACTTTTCCTACGCTTGGTCTCGATGAGGGTGGACATACTAACATGCATGCCGCTCTCATAAAACCTATTGAGGAATAACCTCTCCAAGTCTTTGAAGGAGTTAATACAACCGTCAGGCAGACTGCAGAACCATTCAAAAGCTACCCCCTGCAAGGTGCTGATAAATAGGTTTGACAAGAACGCATCGTCTCTTGGTAAGTACAGCATTTGTGTGTTGAAGTATGTCATGTGTTGGCAAGGAGAAGTCCTCCTGTCAAACGAATTTAGCGACAATAGCTTGTAGTTAGGAGGACAAGTAGCATTCTCCCATTCAGGAGGATAAGGTTGAGATATCCCCATCTTCTGAAGCTCGTTTTTGTGTGAGATGGTATCGAGACGGACAACAAGAGAATCAATTACATCCTGATGATTGAGCAGAAGTTGAGAAACGGCTGCTGTACGGTTGTCAAGTACTGTCAGCGAAGGACCACCCCCAGTATTTATGGGATTTGGAGGAGGTACAACAGAATGGTACTCCTTTTGTAGTAAAGGAGGGTTATTGCTATGAACCAGACTAGCGTATACTGAGACATTTGGTTGAAGTGGGGAAGCAATACCAGTAGTTTGGACAGCCATGATGCTGGTAAGCATGTCAGTGATCTTGGTGAATGCCATTTCAAGATTCTCCAGTCGCTTGTTGGTTTGATCATTGGCTTCTTCAGGTCTCTCTCCATCCGCCATGTACGCAGATAGCATGTGAGGA
This sequence comes from Iris pallida, assembly GCA_029216955.1. Classification (NCBI taxonomy): domain Eukaryota; kingdom Viridiplantae; phylum Streptophyta; class Magnoliopsida; order Asparagales; family Iridaceae; genus Iris; species Iris pallida. The sequence continues at coordinate 43,292,986 of JANAVB010040619.1, forward strand.
TGAATAGAGGAGACAGTACAACTGGTGTTGATACTGTCTGTCTCTGAGTTGAAAAGACCCTCGTCTTCAGGCAGGGGAGGTAGATAGTCACCGTCGGACTCGAAGAGATCATCGTCATCTGTAAGGCAACCCCTGGTGTGAAGGTCGTCTGTTTCAGATTCTGAGGGAATACTACCCCCAGCTTTAGATTCTGAGAGAACACCACCCCCAGCTTGAAAGTCCTTGCCGTCTATAAGCGATCTCGTCCTTGACCGAGTACCCGTATAGACTCCTTCAAGTGAAACAGCTCGCTGGCTGTTTGCTGGCAGACTTCTTCTTCTCCTGTTTGCAGAACTAAGAGAAAAGGTTGGATTAGTGGTCCACCTTCTTTGGTTGGGGCTCCCGTAAGGAGGACCCCATGATGCCATGTTGGATAAAACACATAACAGCTTTTCATCATCAGAGCGTTGCAGTCGTCGAAACATGGACTGCCTTGAAGGAACCTTCGTTACTTTGGAGCAGCGACAGTTAATAATAATACTAGTGCACGGATGCACCTCATAAGTTGCAGTATCCTCCCTTGTGAGACTCGTCTCAAAGTATCGGTATTTATATACGGATACGTATTTTGCAGTTTATTTCGTATTTTCTTGGTTTTCGGAATGCTTTAAAATTTTCCCAAAACTATTGGTTTTCTTTTTGATCGGTATACCGCCAGTATACCGGTATATACCGACGACATACCGCCCGGACATATTTTCTATACTTTAGATATTTTTGATTTCAGATATTTTGTGAATAGTATTTCTAATATTTTCGTGAATAGTGTTTCGGATATTCTCGTGAATAGTGTTTAGATATTTTCGTGAATAGTATTTAAATATTTTCGTGAATAGCGTATATGCACCCTATTATCTAATGGATATTTGGTTTTGTTTGAATGGCCATGATTGACCTAGACCTTGAAATGGATCATCATCCGATGGTCAAGATTAATTCCCCATTCTATATATACCCTTTTATTTTCTCTCTCCATCCTCTTTTCACTCTTTCTTCCTTCCCTCTTCACTTTCATTTCTCTTCCTCAAGTGCTTAGGAAGGCTTGGCCTTGAGGTCTAGAGTGTGGTTTCGTACCCCTCTTGGTGGTGGAGTAGAAGATTAGGCTTGGAGCTTAACCTAGGCAAGTACATCTTGCCAAATTCTTGAACAAAAGTATTTTATTGTCATTTTTGTTTTCCTTGGTATTAAATGCTTAGAATTTTCCTAAACTTATTTTGTTAAATATGTCTTTCTTATGATTCTCGTATATATGCATGTTTCCAAAATTTATTTAAGCAAGGTTTTGATTTTTTATTAAAACCCAATATTGACTTAGTAGAAAACTTGGTATCAAGAGTGATACTAGTGTTACCATCATGGATCTTGGTCACATATACATATATGAGGTCCTTACCTAGCTAGTATACATGGATTTTGAGTTTGGTGGCAATAGGAACCCGTTTCGGTGTCCCGAAAACCTCTGTTTGGAGTATTTTGAGGTATTGATCTATCAAATCTTTGAATTTGTGAAATATAATAGTTCTATGTTGCAGGGAATTCAATTCTATCTGATTTTGACTTTTAAAAATCTGAATTTTGATTTAAAATAAAAAATTTATGACCGAAACAAGTTTTGGCAAAAATTTGAATTTTGTTGTTGTTTGAAAGATCGGAATTCTGACGGTATACCGTAGTATACTGAAGGTATACCGATTTTTGCACCAGAAACTTTCTGTCTTTAGGCCGGAATATCGCCGGTATACCGCCGTATACCACCGGTATGCCGTTTTAGGTTGTTTTTGTCCGTTTCTTCTCTTTTTTTTGTCCGTTTTTGATATTTTCTTCGACTATAATGATTTCTTAACATGATAAGATGATCTTGCATAGTTAGAAAATGATTGTACACCCTATATACACTTGACACTAGCACATGTTCAATCATTTTTCTATGAAATGTACTTAGCTTTAATTATTCTTTCCCACATGCCATGATATGTCTTTTGATAGATTCTTTCTTACAAGCTATGATAATTGTTGTCATGCCTTCTTTGCTTACCAGATAGTGGCCCGTCATGGCGCACTCATGATACATGTCTTTCTTTGCTTACATGATAGTGGCCTGTCATGGCACACTCTTGATTCTAGTACATGTCTAGCTCCTTAATAGCGGCTCGTCGTAGCGCACTCTTGTCTTGATATTGTCCTATCTTGTTGTGGCTTGTTGTAGTGCACAATCTTGCTTGTCATGTCCAGCCTTGCATGTCTCATGTCTAGGATGGATTCTGCGGAATGCCACACCCAGAATCCAACAAGAAAATATTAAGGACTAAACAACTCGCTTGATTACCTAGATCATTGGAGACTTTCCCGATTACATGTTGCCCCTTTGGTCTTGGTCTTATATATATATGGGATTTGGAGCTATCTGTCATAATGAGCACTCTTCCAGCACACCGTCGAGTGGGGCACTTCTCTAGGACACATGTATCTTACTACAGTGTGTCTGCTATTCTTATTTTTTTTGGCTTGGATCATTCAGGTAGCAGCAGGCAGGTAACTGGAATCGAATTTCTCAAACTTGCATGTGTTAGTAATTAGGATTGTGGCAACCCTAGTTAGCTAAAGTATCAAACCGTACTAATTGTTTGGCCGTGATTGATGGATGGAGTCCATTCCTGTCTAGTCTAGTCTTGCTCCAGTTTATCTTATTGCAGTACTTAGCTTCCTATCATTCCTTACATGCTATTCTTCCTACTACATGCTCGGCTTCGCCATATGATCACATGTCCAGTTTATTCTATGTATTGTAGCATTTGGGTTCCTAGAATTTATTTTCTATTTTGGAGATTTTTTTATTTTTATTTTAGTTAAAATCAATTATTTACTAGGTTGTTGATTTGGGATCGTAAAATTTTTGCCTAAGCCTATAGGTTAGATATAAGGAAATTAGGTTGTATATAGTCTCTGGGGCCCCTAGATAGTCCCTAGTATTTTATCTTACCATTTTAGAATTTTCAGGATTTTATGGAGATTTTTAGAGAATTTTATATATGATTTTATTAATTTTCTAAGCTTCTAGGATTTACTGTGAGAGCACCCGAGGATATTTTGAGGTCAAATAATTTATTTGGGCTCTAGAACCCCTAAAATATTTTCTAGAATTTTCTAGGAATTTTTAGGAATTTTTTGGGATTTATTTGGAATTTTTAGGATCTTTCCTGATTTTTATTTGATTTTCTGTAATTTAAAAATCTATTTTCTATTATATATACACAGTCAGCCAGGGGGGGCCACCCGTCAGCCACTGAAAGCGGGAGGGCGGGCCCCACGTGGCAGTGAGAGGGGGCGGGTGCGGCTCGATCTCCGAGCCACCCACTTAGTCCTAGTCCGAGCCAAGCTCGGAGCCGAGCCAAGCTCAACTTGGTTTGGACCGTAGGATCATGGCGGGAGTGTTTAGATGGTTGACACGTGTCCCCCTTAGCCGACTTGGCAAGCCACCGACCTAGCCCTATATATATATATTAGTTATTAGTTTTCCGAAAACCCTAAGAAATTCAGCAGCTTTTAGTGGGAGAGTTTGATTGGGATCTTCGACTTCGCGGAGCGATTGCCGTTGATCTAGACATCCTTTTTGCGCACCATTTTTTTATTTGAAGCGTATTGAGGTTAGTTTTCTGAATATATAATTTATTTTTTGGTATTTTGATCTCGAATTTCTGGATAATTAATTGAGTGTCGGTTGTCCAAAAATCAATATGTCGCACGGTTTTCGAGATTCCGAGCGATCCTGAACTCCGTTTTGTGATTCGTTTGAAGTTTTAGAAAGCTGACACCGAGCTCTACAACATATAGTTTTTCCAGAAATTCAGAGTTTCATCTAGTATTTTATTTTATTTATAGAAGTCAGATTTGGTCAACGGTTCATCAATTTGGTCATGGTTAACCATAATGGCAATAACTTTTGACCAAATCATGATTTTGCGGCACTGTCAATTCCAGTGCACTCATGGCGCTGAAATCTATCATGTTGCACACTCAAACTTTGAATTCATAATGTTTGACTAGTTAGTCAACATTATGTCTCGGTTTGCGTGCCACGAGTCCCGAATTTGGAACCGCGAATTTCTTTGGCCAAATAGTTGTGTGTAGATTGTTATTTCAGAATTAAATAGGTTAAAATAGAATTTTAGATGATTTAGTCCAGAATTAGATTAGTATTAATTGATTTAACCCATTAGCCACTTTCTAGGATTTTTAGAGTGGGAATCGTTGATCTAACTTGCGATTGTTTTCGTGTCGGGGTAGATCGGGCTACGACGTCTTGACTTGTGACTTATTCATCTATCGGAGCAGGCAAGTATCACTATGACCTATGTTTCTTTTATTTTATACTGCATGTATCTACGTGTCATCTTTTCACTATTACTCCCTTATGGTTCATGGTTGTCATTGCTCATGATTACTATTGTGCACAAGAGTTAGAATCATTAGGATATGTATACATGTTCATCTTTTACTCATTGTTTTCTATTGTTTACAGTTTATCGTATTGCTAATGTTTATCGTAGTGGACATGTATTGTGAGTGAGTCGGGCGGAGGAATACAACAAGTAAGTATGTGGTCAACGAATTGAATACAGACCTCCTATACATTGATTGCATAATATCAGTCATGCACCACACGTATGACTGACGGATATCCCAAGCCGTCTACATGCTGAAAGTTGGTATTCTAAAACACACAGTACACGTGACTTAATTATTGTTGCCATGTCGTCTATTGTTTTTCTTTCGTCAAGTCTACCTTCTTATTGTCATCATGTCATAGTGGTATGTCAAAGTCTACCTTCATATTGTTATCATGTCTCAAAGGTACTTTCTTATCATACAATGTCATGCCTATACTTATCTTCAATGAAATTCCTTTTATCTTTCCTTCATGCTTGTATACTATATTGTGTAATGTAGTGTTATGGTGATCTTGATCCAATCCTGAATGGATAACTATTTTTCAGCTTTAGACGAAGAGATTTGCCCTGAGGTCTACGGTGAGTATGTTGACGACCCTGATGTCACTGGCATACTCGGTTCCAGCACTGATGCGAATTAGCATATTTTCTTCCTTATGGATTCGTATTAGTTAGTAGTTATAGTTATGGAGTTAGTTGTCTATTTTATTTTCTATTATCCGGGTTTGTTCCCGAGACTTTCTGAGTTGTAGTGGATTTTTCATATTTATAATATTGAGACTATTGGATATTTTAGTGATTTTTGCTGGCTTAGTTGTGGATGATATATATATGCGTGTTGTGCTTGTTGTGGACCATTGTTATCATAGACAGCGTACTACCGCCGATGCTGCGGCGTAGGCTGGACTTGGCCACGTACTCGTATCCCAAAATTGGGAGCGGGTCGTGACAAGTTTTTATGGTGGCCCATACAGGTCCAATTTCGCAAAAGGCTGCGAACTCATGGTAGTGCTTAAGTTAGTTGTACTACTACGAGCCTGCGAATAGATTTGAAGTTAGGAGGTTATATCATCCACAAATAGGATTACCAACCTTATGAGTCTATTTTATCTTAGAATCTTATTGTATCTTATTTGCATCCTGCTTGATTCCGTCCGTGATTTCTTCGATATGTTTGTATCTACTATTCTAACCATACCCTTTTTTTCCTTTAGTTCACAATGGTTGAGACAAGGCGCAGTACGATCCGTAAGGGGAAAAGGGTAGTTAATCTTTTGCTACTCCCGAACCCGAGGGATCGACAGCAGAGAGTACCGAGTTCTTAGAGCCTTCTTTAGTTTTAGTTGGTATGCATGCTTAGTTAATTGTTAGTTCCCTTATGTTCCTAGTCATTATCTCTCCGTGACTTAGCTTAAGAAATTAGTGCTTGTAAGAGTTAGGTATTATGCTATGCTATTTGTGATGTTTTGATTTTTGAGGACAAAAGTCTTTTAAGGGGGATAGTTTGTAGCATTTGGGTTCCTAGAATTTATTTTCTATTCTGGAGATTTTTTTTATTTTTATTTTAGTTAAAATCAATTATTTACTAGGTTGTTGATTTGGGATCATAAGATTTTTGCCTAAGCCTATAGGTTAGATATAAGGAAATTAGGTTGTATATAGTCTCTGGGGCCCCTAGATAGTCCCTAGTATTTTATCTCACCATTTTAGAATTTTCAGGATTTTATGGAGATTTTTAGAGAATTTTATATATGATTTTATTAATTTTCTAAGCTTCTAGGATTTACTGTGAAAGCACCCGAGGATATTTTTGAGGTCAAATAATCTATTTGGGCTCTAGAACCCCTAAAATATTTTCTAGAATTTTCTAGGAATTTTTAGGAATTTTCTAGGATTTATTTGGAATTTTTAGGATCTTTCCTGATTTTTATTTGATTTTCTGTAATTTAAAAATCTATTTTCTATTATATATACACAGTCAGCCAGGGGGGGCCCACCCGTCAGCCACTGAAAGCGGGAGGGCGGGCCCCACGTGGCAGTGAGAGGGGGCGGGTGCGGCTCGGTCTCCGAGCCACCCACTTAGTCCTAGTCCGAGCCAAGCTCGGAGCCGAGCCAAGCTCAACTTGGTTTGGACCGTAGGATCATGGCGGGAGTGTTTAGATGGTTGACACGTGTCCCCCTTAGCCGACTTGGCAAGCCACCGACCTAGCCCTATATATATATATATTAGTTATTAGTTTTCCGAAAACCCTAAGAAATTCAGCAGCTTTTAGTGGGAGAGTTTGATTGGGATCTTCGACTTCGCGGAGCGATTGCCGTTGATCTAGACATCCTTTTTGTGCGCCGTTTTTTTTATTGGAAGCGTATTGAGGTTAGGTTTCTGAATATATAATTTATTTTTTGGTATTTTGATCTCGAATTTCTGGATAATTAATTGAGTGTCGGTTGTCCAAAAATCAACACGTCGCACGGTTTTCGAGATTTCGAGCGATTTCGAACTCCGTTTTGCGATCCGTTTGAAGTTTTGGAAAGCTGACACCGAGCTCTACAACATATAGTTTTTCCAGAAATTCAGAGTTTCATCTAGTATTTTATTTTATTTATAGAAGTCAGATTTGGTCAACGGTTCATCAATTTGGTCATGGTTAGCCATAATGGCAATAACTTTTGACCAAATCGTGATTTTGTAGCACGGTCGATTCCAGTGCACTCATGGCGCTGAAATCTATCATGTTGCACACTCAAACTTTGAATTCATAATGTTTGACTAGTTAGTCAACAGTATGTCTCGGTTTGCGTGCCACGAGTCCCGAATTTGGAACCGCAAATTTCTTTGGCCAAATAGTTGTGTGTAGATTGTTATTTCAGAATTAAATAGGTTAAAATAGAATTTTAGATGATTTAGTCCAGAATTAGATTAGTATTAATTGATTTAACCCATTAGCCACTTTCTAGGATTTTTAGAGTGGAAATCGTTGATCTAACTTGCGATTGTTTTTGTGTCGGGGTAGATCGGGCTACGACGTCTTGACTTGTGACTTATTCATCTATCGGAGCGGGCAAGTATCACTATGACCTATGTTTCCTTTATTTTATACTGCATGTATCTACGTGTCATCTTTTCACTATTACTCCCTTATGGTTCATGGTTGTCATTGCTCATGATTACTATTGTGCACGAGAGTTAGAATCGTTAGGATATGTATACATGTTCATCTTTTACTCATTGTTTTCTATTGTTTACAGTTTATCGTATTGCTAATGTTTATCGTAGTGGACATGTATTGTGAGTGAGTCGGGCGGGGGAATACAACAAGTAAGCATGTGGTCAACGAATTGAATACAGACCTCCTATACATTGATTGCATAATATCAGTCATGCACCACACGTATGACTGACGGATATCCCAAGCCGTCTACATGCTAAAAGTTGGTATTCTAAAACACACAGTACACGTGACATAATTATTGTTGCCATGTCGTCTATTGTTCTTCTTTCGTCAAGTCTACCTTCTTATTGTCATCATGTCATAGTGGTATGTCAAAGTCTACCTTCATATTGTTATCACGTCTCAAAGGTACTTTCTTATCGTACAATGTCATGCCTATACTTATCTTCAATTAAATTCCTTTTATCTTTCCTTCATGCTTGTATACTATATTGTGTAATGTAGTGTTATGGTGATCTTGCTCCAATCCTGACTGGATAACTATTTTTTAGCTTTAGACGAAGAGATTTGCCCCGAGGTCTACGGTGAGTATGTTGGCGACCCTGATGTCACTGGCGTACCCGGTTCCAGCACTGATGCGAATTAGCATATTTTCTTCCTTATGGATTCGCATTAGTTAGTAGTTATAGTTATGGAGTTAGTTGTCTATTTTATTTTCTGTTATCCGGGTTTGTTCCCGAGACTTTCTGAGTTGTAGTAGATTTTTCATATTTATAATATTGAGACTATTGGATATTTTAGTGATTTTTGTTGGCTTAGTTGTGGATGATATATATATGCGTGTTGTGCTTATTGTGGACCATTGTTATCATAGATAGCGTACTACCGCCGATGCTGTGGCGTAGGCTGGACTTGGCCACGTACTCGTATCCCAAAATTGGGAGCGGGTCGTGACATGTATTCACTTGCTATCCTTCTTGTATGTTCCAATTTCCTTTCGTAAACACTGTGGTACCAATTTACTATTGTAGTCTCGCCTACTGTTTTATCTTAGAGATGTTATAATTTGCATGCTGGTTTTAGTTCATAGTTTGGCTTTCTTTGTGGTACTTGCTATTGGGGTTCTGACCCGACTGGTTTTGTATTGAACAGATTTAGTTGAGGAGCCCGAGGATCTTTCGGACCTTCCACTCGATGGTGACCACCCGGAGCACCAGGGGACTTGAGTGGGTGTTCTTTCTCTTACCCACTCTTTTTTTGTACATATTCTTTTGAGGCGTTTAGCCACCGAGCACGTGTTTAGCTCATGTTTTGGACTTGACATTTGGCCTATGGGCTTAGGCATGATATTATATTTTTAGACTGCAACTAGAGCTGATCATGTATTACTTAGTCTTGCTAGTTTTCATTTTGTATTACTAGCTTCATGATCATCTATATACTATAGTTTGGGATGCTTTACTGTCTTATATGCATGATGATCATATTCTTGTACCTTACTTCTTGTCTGAGACTGAGATATCTAGGATTATGTGACCTTGGATTGACTGTTGGTTTATAGCAGTGACCCCCATCTATACAGCTTATACGTTGTTTCGGAGCACTGGAGTACTTTGGTATACGTAGCTGGCCTGGTCCGTCCCTACTTGTCGGTATTCTGGTTCTGGGGCGTAACATAGGTTTTAGTGGTGGCCCATACAGGTCTGATTTATCAGATATGTAGGGGTTGCTGGTAGTTATCTCAGTCATAAATTCTTCTCCATTGATATCCTCAATATTACTTTTTACTTCTGATCTTTGACCTGATATCTACTTTGATCGTTGATCTTTCCTATTCCCTCGACCTAATCCTTGTGTCCTTAAACTTTTAGGGGCACCATTCCTGGTCCTTCTGATCGGCCTGTGCGGGCTTTGCCGATGGCAGATCAGCGTCCCTTAGTTTTATCGGTTCAAGAGAAGCATCCTCAGCATTCGGGAGCAGAGTCTAGAGTGGACCGAAGGACAGAGTCGCCAGTTTCTCATGTTCAGCCAGCAGTACCAGTTCAGCCAGAGCAACCAGAGTAGCCAGAGGGTATTGTTCGAGCACTGGTAGATGTTTTAAGAGATTTTATGGCGTCGCAGCAGCGTTAGAGTGATGTTCTCACCCATTCTGTCCAGACAGCTTTAGAGAGGGTGGTGCTCAGGTTTACAATTCTGCGAGCAGCTTCAGGCGTCTCCATCCCTCGTACTTCTATGGTACAGAGGATGCTATTGCGTCTGATGCGTGGCTTCAGGATACTGAAGCCATTCTGGAGGCGGCAGGGATCCCAGCTAGGGAGCGTGTGGCAATTGTCAGGTTGCAGCTCTTAGATTTGGCCCGCGACTGGTGGACGGCTCATGAGGTGGCACCGATAGCTTGGGCCAATTTTAGCGAGAGGTTTCAGACTCGCTATTTTGATGCGGTGTCGCATTATGATCTGCAGCAGAGGTTCATTGGCTTACGGCAGATAAATAGGACCGTCGACGACTATGCGACAGAGTTTAGCAGGCTCAGTCGGTTTGCCCCGTCCGTAGTGGCGATCGAGTTGGACCGGGCGAGGAGGTTCCAGCAGGGACTTCATCTGGAGATCATACTGGCAGTTGAGCAGCATGAGTTCCAGACTTTTGATGTAGTGATGAGAGCGGCTATGAGGCATGAGTACACGTTGCAGAGGATCGTTGATAGATTCGGAGGTCAGAAGAGGCCTCACATTCAGAGGGGATCTTCCTCCCAGTCGTCAGCACCAGCTCCAGCAGTCCGAGCTTTGACGATTGGATCTCCGAGGGGACCGGTTCCGGCGGCTTCCTTTCAGCAGTCGTCTCAGCCGCGTCCTCAGCAGCAGAGGTGGTCTTCCTCAGTTGGTTGTTCCCATTGCGGAAAGGGAGGGCATGTCTTATCAGAGTGCCGTAGGGCACAGGGCTTATGCCTAGCTTGTGGAGCACCGGACCACAAGATAGAAGCTTGTTCCAGAAGGAGTTCGGCTGGATTAACACCCTTCCAGCCAGCAATTCAGCAGTTTAGGGCACCAGCAGCGGTTCAGCAGTAGCAGGCCCAGAGGCCATTACCGACGCAGTCTCAGCAGTTCCAGCAGTAGAGGCCTCAGCAGTATACTCAGGCTCAGGCTCAGAGGCAGAGGGGTCTAGTAACCAGAGTTCAGGGTCAGGCTTTCACGCTTTCTATGGAGGAGGTGCTAGCAGCAGGGGAGGTGGTCACAGGTACCATTCTTGTTCACTCTCATTCAGCTTCAGCTTTATTTGATTCTGGTGCTTTACATTCGTTTATATCTGCACGATCTGCGACACATATTAGTTTAGAGATAGAATCTTTACCTGTAAGGTTGAATATACTTACCGGTAACGGTCTAGTAGGAGTAGATCGAGTTTATGCCTCGTGTAGAGTCATAGTATGTGGGAGAGAGTTTTCTGCTAGGCTGATAGAGTTTTCTATGGGCGATTATGATATCGTCCTAGGTATGGATTGGTTGAGTGCTCGACACGCTTCGATATATTGCCACGCTGGCAAGGTTATCTTTCGTGTTTCGAATGAGGAGGAGTTCTTATTCTCTAGAGGCGAGGTGGAGTCTTCACCGACGGTCATGTGGATGGCAGTAGTCGAGGAGGTTCAGTTGCCCAGAGTAGTTTACGAGTTTTTTGATGTGTTTCCCGAGGAGCTTTCGGGTATGCCTCCAGTTTGGAAGATTAAGTATTATATTGATTTAGTTCCGGGAGCAGAGCCAGTGTCAGCGAGAGTCTACAGGATGTCTCCTTCAGAGTTGTTGGTGTTGTATCTGTCTATTGAGGAGCTTAGGACCAAGGGATTCATTCGTCCGAGTGGATCACCTTGGAGAGCTCCAGCCCTTCTTGTGTAGAAGAATGATGGTTCATCGCATATGGTTATTGACTATCGTCAACTTAACGCGATGACCGTAAAGAACAAGTATCTCTTGCCCAGGATAGATGACTTATTCGACCAGCTTAGTGGAGCGGCTGTGTTTTGAAGATCGATTTACGGTCTGGGTACCATCAGATCATAGTCAGAGAGCACGATATACCTAAGACGATGTTTAGATCTCGATATGGCCATTGGGAGTTCCTTGTTATGCCTTTCGGAGCGACCAATGCGCCAGCGATCTTCATGGATCTCATGAATCGCATCTTCATGTCCTACTTAGACCAGTTTGTGATAGTATTTATTGATGATATCCTGGTCTGTAGTCGAACTGAGGCAGAGTACGAGCAGCATCTTCGCGTGGTTATTTAGATTCTTCGGGACCATCAGCTTTACGTGAAGTTCAGTAAGTGCAATATCCGGCTCGATCGAGTCTCTTTCTTGGATCATATTATTGCCGGAGGTGGTATTGAGGTGGACCCCAAGAAGGTTGAGGCTATCGAGGGTTGGCCAGTACCTCGTACAGCTTCAAATGTACGCAGCTTTCTGGGATTAGCATGCTACTATAGACAGTTTATGGCAGACTTTGCTAGGATCTCCGTACCCTTGACACGGCTGACGTGGAAGGATGTGTGCTTTGAGTGATCAGATGCTTGTCAGGTTTCTTTTGAGAAACTCAAGCAGAGTTTGATTTCAGCTCATATTCTGACATTACCCGTCGGACCAGGTGGGTTCACGGTGTATTATGATGCGTCAGGCCGGGGACTTGGTTGTGTCCTTATGCAGCACGGTCGAGTGATAGCTTATGCATCTTGACAGCTTCGGAACCATGAGAAGATCTATCCGACGCACGATCTTGAGTTGGCCGCAGTTATGTTTGCCCTCAAGCTTTGGAGGTATTATCTGTATGGTGATCGAGTGGAGATTTTTACTGACCATAAGAGCTTGAGGTATGTGTTCACCCAGAGGGATCTGAACATGCGGCAGAGGAGGTGGCTTGAGTTACTGAAGGATTATGATGTTGATCTTCAGTATCATCTCGGTAAGGCAAACATCGTTGCAGACGCTTTGAGCAGGAGACCCGGAGTCTATTTTTTGACGGAGCAGCGTCACCTTCAGAAGGATCTGCAGAAGATGGGCATTGAGGTAGTGCTACCTGGTGAGGCAGCTATGATGGCAGGCTTGCAGGTTCAGTCTACCATTGTGGATAAGATCAGAGCAGCTCAGTCAGGGGATACCAGGCTTCAGCAGCTCAGAACAGAGTGTGTGGCAGGGCGCAGAGCAGAGTTGTGCATCTATGAGGATGGGACACTCTAATTTAGGAGTCGTCTTTGTGTGCAGAGTGGAGATATTCAACAGGAGATTATGTCGGAGGCCCACAGTTCTTAGTATTATGTTCATCCTGGAGGGACGAAGATGTACCGAGATATTTGTCAGCATTTCTGGTGGAATGGTATGAAGAGGGAGATAGCTCGGTTTGTCTCTCGATGCTTAGTTTGCCAGCAGGTCAAGGCTGAACACCAGAGATCGGTCGGACTTCTTCAGCCTTTATCGATTCCGGAGTGGAAGTGGGATCATATTACTATGGACTTCGTGACTGGTCTTCCTAGAACCCCGACTGATAGAGATGCCATTTGGGTTATAGTGGATCGACTCATGAAGGTTGTCCACTTCCTATCTTTCAGAGTTGGTCAGTCTACAAAGCAGTTGGCCGACTTGTACATGAGGCAGATTGTCAGATTACATAGGGTACCAGTTAGCATAGTCTCAGATCGGGATTCCAAATTCACTTCTCATTTCTGAAAGAGTCTTCAGCAGGGTCTGGGTACCCGTTTGAGTTTCAGTTCAGCATAATATCCTTAGACAGATGGTCAGTCGGAACGTACGATTCAGACCTTGGAGGATATGATTCGTTCATGCACTCTTGACTTCAGTGGTTCTTGGGAGGATCACTTGCATTTGGTGGAGTTCTCTTACAACAATAACTTCCAGGCGAGCATTCAGATGGCACCTTTCGAGGCTTTATATGGTAGGAGATGTAGGTCACCCCTAGCTTGGGATGACATTGGAGAGAGGCAGATGCTTGGTCCAGAGATGATTGCTCAGTCAGTTGGAGTAGTCAGGCAGGTCAAAGAGCATCTCAGAGTAGCTCAGGATCGACAGCGTCATTGGACAGATCAGCATCGACGCCATCTTGAGTTGTCTGTCGGCAACCACGTGTTTCTTCGAATTTTGCCTACCCGTGGTATCATCAAGTTTGGTGTACGGGAAAAGCTTAGTCCTAGATTTATTGGGCCATTCGATATTCTCTAACGAGTAGGGGATATATCTTATCGCCTTGCTCTTCCGTTGTCGTTGTGCGAGGTACATGATGTATTTCACATATCTCAGCTACGTCGGTATGTTTCGAATTCGAGCCATATCCTAGATCATTCCGAGCTAGTCGTTGGTACTGACCTATCGTATAAGGAGAGGCATGTATCTATTTTGGATCGGCAGAAGAAGATTCTCAAGAACCGGACTATCCGATTAGTTTGTATTTCCTGGGATCATCACTCACTGGGCGAGTCGACTTGGGAGCGCGAGGATGATATCCGAGCTCGTTACCCGTATCTGTTTGACTCGTGAGGTATACTTATTCGTATATCTATGTCCTACCTTTTGAGTGTGATTGTAGGAATACATGATGTTGTTGCTTACGTATGTTTAAATTGCTTTTATATTTTTTGTACATCACTCTAGTTGGATTTCATATTTTATGAGTTTTCCATCTTGATCCAGATAGCATGAGACTCATCTCACAGTATCGGTATTTATATACGGATATGTATTTTGTAGTGTATTTCGTATTTTCTTGGTTTTCGGAATGGTTTAAAAAATTTCCAAAACTATAGGTTTTCTCCTTGATCGGCATACTGCCAGTATATCGGTGTATACCGACGGCATACCGTCCGGACATATTTTCTACACTTTAGATATTTTTGATTTCAGATATTTTTTGAATAGTGTTTCTGATATTTTCGTGAATATAGTGTTTCGGATATTTTCGTGAATAGTGTTTAGATATTTTCGTGAATAGTATTTATATATTTTCGTGAATAGTATAGATACACCCTATTATCCAATGGATATTTGGTTTTGTTTGAATGGTCATAATTGACCTAGACCTTGACATGGATCACCATCCGATGGTCAAGATTAATTCCCCATTCTATATATACCCTTTTACTTTCTCTCTCTATCCTCTTTTCACTCTTTCTTCCTTTCCTTTTCACTTTCATTTCTCTTCCTCAAGTGCTTAGGAAGGCTTGGCCTTGAGATCTAGAGTGTGATTTCATACCCCTCTTAGTGGTGGAGTAGAAGATTAGGCTTGGAGCTTAACCTAGGTAAGTACATCTTGCCAAATTCTTGAATAATAGTATTTTATTGTCATTTTTGTTTTCTTTTGTATTAAATACTTAGAATTTTCCTAAACTCATTTTGTTAAATATGTTTTCCTTATGATTCACGTATATATGCATGTTTTTAAATTTTGTTTAAGCAAGGTTTTGATTTTCTGTTAAAACCCAATATTGACTTAGTAGAAAACTTGGTATCAAGAGTGATACTAGTGTTACCATCATGGATCTTGGTCACATATACATATATGAGGTCCTTACCAAGCTAGTATACATGGATTTTGAGTTTGGTGGCAATCGGAACCCGTTTCGGTGTCCCGAGAACCTCTGTTTGGAGTATTTTGAGGTATTGGTCTATCAAATCTTTGAATTTGTGAAATCTAATAGTTACATGTTGTAGGGAATTCAATTCTATCTAATTTTGACTTTTTAAAATCCAAATTTTGATTTAAAAATAAAGTTTTTATGACCGAAACAAGTTTTGGCAAAAATCTGAATTTCGTTGCTATTTGGAAGATCGGAATTTCGACGATATACCGTAGTATACCAAAGGTATGCCGATTTTTGTACCAGAAACTTTCTATCTTTAGGCCGGAATATCGCCGGTATACCGCCATATACCGCCGGTATGCCGTTTTAGGCTGTTTTTGTCCGTTTATGCCCGTTTTTCTTCGTTTTTGATATTTTCTTCGACTATAATGATTTCTTAACATGATAAGATGATCTTGCATAGTTAGAAAATGATTGTACACCCTATATACACTTGACACTAACACATGTTCAATCATTTTTCTATGAAATGTACTTAGCTTTAATTATTCTTTTACACATGCCATGATATGTCTTTTGATAGATTCTTTCTTACAAGCTATGATAATTGTTGCCATGCCTTCTTTGCTTACTAGATAGTGGCCCATCGTGGCGCACTCATGATACATGTCTTTCTTTGCTTACATAATAGTGGTCTGTCATGGCGCACTCTTGATTCTAGTACATGTCTAGCTTCTTGATAGTGGCTCGTCGTAGCGCACTCTTGTCTTGATATTGTCATGTCTTGTTGTGGCTTGTTGTAGTGCACAATCTTGCTTGTCATGTCCAGCCTTGCATGTCTCATGTCTAGGATGGATTCTGCGGAATGCCACACCCAGAATCCAACAAGAAAATGTTAAGAACTAAACAACTCGCTTGATTACCTAGATCATTGGAGACTTTCCCGGTTACCTATTGCCCCTTTGGTCTTGGTCTTATATATATACACGAGATTTGGAGCTATCTGTCATGATGAGCACTCTTCTAGCACACCATCGAGTGGGACACTTCTCGAGGACACATGTATCTTACTACAGTGTGTCTGCTATACTTATTTTTTTTTGGCTTGGATCATTCAGGTAGCAGCAGGCAGGTAACTGGAATCGAATTTCTCAAACTTGCATGTGTTAGTAATTAGGATTGTGGCAACCCTAGTTAGCTAAAGTATCAAGTCGTACTAATTGTTTGGCCGTGATTGATGGATGGAGTCCATTCCTGTCTAGTCTAGTCATGCTCCAGTTTATCTTATTGCATTACTTAGCTTCATGTCATTCCTTACATGCTATTCTTCCTACTGCATGCTCGGCTTCACCATATGCTCACATGTCCAGTTTATTCTATGTATTCACTTGCTATCCTTCTTGCATGTTCCAGTTTCCTTTCGTAAATACTGGGGTACCAATTTACTATTCTAGTTACGTTTATTGCTTTATCTTAGAGATGTTATAATTTACATGCTGGATTTATTTCATAGTTTGGCTTCCTTTGTGGTACTTGCTATTGGGGTTCTGACCCCACTGGTTTTGCATTGACCAGATTTAGTTGAGGAGCCCGAGGATCTTTCGGACCTTCCACACGATGGTGACCACCCGGAGCACCAGGGGACTTGAGTGGGTGTTCTTTCTCTTACCCACTCTTTTTATGTACATATTATTTTGAGGCGTTTAGCCACCGAGCACGTGTTTAGCTCGTGTTTTGGACTTGACATTTGGCCTACGGGCTTAGGCATGATATTATATTTCTAGACTGCAGCTAGAGCTGATCATGTATTACTTAGTCTTACTAGTTCTTCATTTTGTATTACTAGCTTCATGATCATCTACATATTATAGTTTGGGACGCTTTACTGTCTTATATGCATGATGATCATATTCTTGTACCTTACTTCTTGTCTGAGACTAAGATATCTAGGATTATGTGACCTAGGATTGGCTGTTGGTTTGTAGCAGTGACCTCCATCTATACAGCTTATACGTTGTTTCGGAGTACTGGAGTACTTTAGTATACGTAGCTGGCCTGGTCCGTCCCTACTTGTCGGTATTCTGGTTCTAGGATGTGACATCCCTCGCTTTACGCTTATGATTTATCATGTCGCACAAATCGGCAAAAGGGAGTTTAGCCTTAAAACCCATGTCACATGCATTGTCGAGCTTTGCTTATGGGTTTGTAAGGGAAGTTGGCACATCCGGACTTAGTTCATGTGAAGGGGCAGCACCCACACCTAAGTTCCGTGATGACCTTGAAGACAGCCCCGTGCTATACGTATTGGGGCCTATCTTTTTGTTGTGGGCGCATAAACCCTAGGGCGTGCCTTTGGGCGCATGCTTTCCTGAAGTCCTGGCAGCATGCCTGGTCTTCCTGGATGTGGGCGCATAGAATGGGTCATCAGAGCCTGGACGCATAGCCTATTGAAGACAGAAGTCCTCTGGCCAGAGTTATGCGCCCACATACTACCTTGGGTGCATAGCTCTGGGCGTATGCTTTGGAAAATAGTACTTCTTTCTCCCGGTTTCACCTTCTTCGTTTGCGAGCTTTGCTGAGTTTGTCCAGAGTGTCGGAGACTTTGATTCTTGGCATCGTAGTATTTTCCTTTGCCAAGTCTCGAGCGTTGAACACTCTGTTGTTGATTGCACAAGAGGGAAGTCGTTGGGTTAGTAGAGCCCTGAACAGTATGCACCTTCTTCGTATTGGGAGCTCCTGTGGAAGGGGTATGCGCC
Source organism: Iris pallida (assembly GCA_029216955.1). Taxonomy (NCBI): domain Eukaryota; kingdom Viridiplantae; phylum Streptophyta; class Magnoliopsida; order Asparagales; family Iridaceae; genus Iris; species Iris pallida. The sequence goes on from JANAVB010040619.1 coordinate 43,310,974, forward strand.
TACATGACAGAGTTCTCCTTCGGTTGCACAAATTCTACGGCACTGGCAGGATATGCAACACGAGCCTTCGGAAGCCAAGTCTTGCGAGACTTTTTACTTCACTAATTTTGAGGGAGTAGAGCCATCCCCTGAGAGCATCTCTTCGAATGCCTGTTGATCGAACTTCACGATCAACATCTTCTGAGTGCTCCCCACATTATTGGTATCGAATTGCGTCACCACCTTCTCGTCAGAGAAAAAGGTAGTCCCCAGCAGAACCGCCATTTTTGTAGACACTTACAAAAAAAGAGAAGAATTACTGTCTTTTCTTATTAGTGCAAAGTACTACAAATCGAGTACACCTGAGAGATCCTGCGCTGAGAATCCCCGAGTACAAAAAGAATTTTGGAAAATGGGATGATGAAGATCGAGCGGCAATTGCTCCTTTACTCCGTTGACACTCCGATTTGCAAAAGTGGAAGAAAACCTAAGAAAATTGCTAACTCTCGGCTCACTGGCAAGAAGGGCAGCAATTTGGCTCTGAAATGCTCCCTGTTATGTCCATTTGAAGAGGCATATGTCCTCTATTTATAGTCTTTTTACACTGAAACGACTGTTATGGGCACACAGGTGGAAAATATACTGATTTTTATGTGGGCGCATAGTCTTCCTTTGGGCGCATAGTCTTCCTTTGGGCGCATAGGGTGTAGGCGCATAAAGACTGGATGATCGTGGGTAGATCGTGGGGTTGACGTGGCTGCATGCTTCGGTGCACGACTGCTCGTGGAGACTGACGTGGCCGCATGCTTCGGTGCACGACTGATCGTGGATGTTGACCGAGTTGTAGAGCTGTCCTGACTTGGGCACATAATATAGGAAGAGGACTATGCGCCCCCTTCTGGAGGAGCCATGTGGGCGCATAGACATTGTTACACATGGGTGCATAGGGATTTTATACATGGGCGTATAGAGTTTGCATTGTGGGTGTCTGCCACTCTCTGACTTGGGTGCATAGAATTTCCTGACTTGGGCGCATAGCTGCTTCCTGACTTGGGCGCCTGGTGTGGATCTTTTCATGCTTCTACACTTCTAAGACAAAAGTTGCTCAAGCAAATTTGGCGAACATTGACAAGAATCCAAGATACGAAAGGCTTACGGGCACGAAGAAATGTGAATGTATTTCGTTTCAATTGAAGGGAGTGCAATTTAATGACCTAGGACAATGGTCATTGACGGTTATATGCGGCTCACATAATCATCCAATGGGACAAAATTTAGTTGGACACTTATATGTCGGTCGCCTAACACCCGCTGAAGATTAACTTGTCAAAGACTTATCGAAGAACAATACAAGGCAAAAAGATATATTGAGCATGTTGAAGAAATCTTTTAGTGAGAATGAGTCGACATTGAAGACAATTTACAATGCTCAGCAAAAGCATAGAGTTATCAAGCATGGAGGCCTATCTCAAATGCAATACTTATTGGGAAAGTTGGACTCAGAAAATGTGAGCACCCTGAATTTCGGGTTGATTTTTTTTAATTTTTTTGATTGAATTAGTTTCAATAAATAATTTATTCTGTTCATTTTATCTTTAAATGTACTTTTTCGTGCCTTTGATATTTGGAGTGTCAGGGATGTTCATCTCTGGAAACCTTCTTCATGAGTTTTGTAGTGGACAGGATTACCTTCATTTTGGTATATAATGTCGCACTCAAACTTGTTCCCTTGTACTCTTTTTATTTCGTACAACTTCGGGTCAATTTAGACCATTTGATCATTAATTAATTTCCTACTCTTTTCCTTGATCATCATAAGCACGTTGCCGTGACTTTTAATTTAGGAGCACAAGACCAGTCGTTTTCTCAAAACCAACTACTCATATATGATCTACTCGAGACACTCTTCACCGATGACCTTCGTGTCCCACTCAGACACACCATCTTGTGCTTCATTTGCTTTGCACAACTTTTGGGTCAATTTAGGCCAATTAATTATCCACCGTAATTGACCTGACTTCCAATTTAATTTCGGGACCCGATATCGACCCAAACCTGTCACCCCCAAATATGGACATAGCCCACATGAAGCCTACTACCCGCATGATACTTGTGTCCTATTTATTTGAGTCCCCACATGTTACTTATTTACCCATGATCATAAATACCTATTTAAATTCAATTATTGCACCATGTCCGATTTTGACCCGACCCGGCTCAACCAAACCCAGTCCAAGCTTCATGTTACCCTCCTCATGACACCCTCACTCTCATTGCCTTTACAAATATTAAATACCTAGTCTACCTCTTTTAAAAATTCCTAGAATAACCACCTTGAATTAAATCCCTAAAATAAAATCTAATCCCCTATTTAATTCCAACCCTTGATTCCACTCCTATTTAATCCAAACCATCCATCTCCTCATGACAACACACCCACACCCTCCTAGGCATGTGGCCGGCCCTAATCCCTATATTTGTCTCTCTCTACTTTTTGGAGAGAATCCACACTCTCTCTTCCTACTTTTTCAATACTCGCAACCATTCCTTACTATTTCCCACACAAACAACTTCCTCCTTCCTTTCATTTAACAACAGCCATTTATTTTTGGCCGACCCCCATGGCCGACCCTCTCCTCCTCCCTGGCCGAGCGTCGCCACCAGCAACCGCACTCCCTTTCCGAGCTCCTTCTCTACCGCAGCTCCATTTGGGGTGCTACTATTTTCGGTACGCAGCTGGTATAACCCTCTTCCTACCCCTCCAGTTTCGTTTCATTGTGAGCTTGTTTGATTGGTTGAATTTGACGCCAAAATTGGTCGTCCGAATTCATAATTTCCAACTTGTAAAATTCCATTTTTGAACTCAGGACTCCATATTTTATTTTCGACACCACCAGTAGACTCGTGGCGTCGTTCTGGCACGGATTCATATATAATTTGTTAGATTTGGAGGATGTGGGTCCTGACACGTATTTCGGTGCAAAGCGGACTCCACAGTCCGGGTCAACTGGACTTTTTGATGCCGGCTCAACGGAATCCAATTCTGGACATACCATTGAGTTCGTATCGTCATTCTGGACTCGTTGACATATAATTTGCTAAGTTTTAGTGGACATTGGTTCCGGCACGCATTTTCGTGCAAGTCGGATACCAATATCCGGGTCAACGGGTCATTTTGAGGTCGGCTCATCGAAATCCAATTCTGGACATACCGTTGAGTTCGTATCGTCATTTTGGACTCGTTGACATATAATTTGCTGAGTTTTAAGAACATTGGCTACGGTACGTATTTTCGTGCAAACCGAAATTCCAATGTTCTGGTCAACGGACCAAATTGAGATCGGGTCAACGGAATCCAATTCTGGATATACCGTTGGGTTCGTATCGCCATTCTGGTTTCGTGGACATATAATTTGTTATATTTTGTAGACTTATTTTCTTGCACATTTTTCGGTGCAAAACGGCTCCGACACGGATACCGTTTTTGACCCGAAATTACCTTTTTGCCCTTATGTCCAAACTGGACCGATGTGTAGGCTATCCTAGATAATTTAACCATTCTAGACACGTTGGCAATGTTTAATTTATCATCCGATAATGTTTGTAGATAGTTTCTCTATGTATCACCTTTTATTATAATTAATTCTTATAATGTTCGTATTTTGGGATTAGTACAACGAAACTGAGATCAGTCGATTCCAGTGATCTCACATCGCTGAAATTGATAAAATGAACACGTGGATCACTATAATAAGATTATTAACCTTACTGTTGATCATCTTATCTTGATTTGCGTGTCGTAAGTTTTGATGTACGAATAACGAGGTACAACTCTATATCCTTAATAATTAGACTAGAATTGACCATGTTTGACCAGAGTTGACCAGTTGACCAAGAGCCAACTGTAAGTCAACACTTGACCTAGTTTGACTAAATTGTTGACCAGAGTTGACCTAGAGTTGACTTGACTTAGAAGAGCCTAGAATAATATAGATTGCTTGTAGAAATTCATTTATTACAACTTGAACACCTTGTAACATGTATTGCTCTAAATAGGACTTTGTGGCTTCAGTTTGGACCTCTATACCTATCAGTTGTTCAGGTTATCAGGCAAGTACATTCTCTGATCATTTCATATCTTGTTTAGGAGTATATTTCCTGCTTTAGATTACTTTACTTGATACTGACACGTTGGTAACACGGATTAGTACTATATGGATCTTGTCGTGCGATGTTATCCCCTTAGCGAATACATCGGGTATTTCATGTTCGTGTACTTTATCATGAGCATCGTGTACTCCTTGTGTTCGTGTTATTCGTGTACAAATCGTATGAAATCGTGTATACTCATGTGCTCACATGATCATCGTGTACAACTATACTTCGTGTGCAATAACATAACTTGACTAGATCCTTGTGTATTGATTGGGGCGGGGGAGTAGAAGTAGTTATGTATTCAATCTTGTAGATTACTCATGTACAACCTCTGTAGATTACTCGTGTACAACATCGTGCCGTTTACATAACCATGTTGTGCTCTAAATCACTAGTCACTTACAGTTCTTACTTATCATGTATATATTTCCAGTTTACAAATATCTCTCTTATTTTTGTGTATATTTTCTTACAGTTCATGTATCTTATTCTCTAGCATGTTTATACTTCCTAACCTGTTATGATTTGTATGAGATGTATTGTACTCGCTCCTGTCCTGACTGGACATGTTGATAAATTTTACAGATAGCTTGGAGGTTACCTGCTAGCTTAGATGAGACACAGTAGAGGTTGGAGTAGATAGCTAGGGTTTTTCTTATTTTTATTTTCAGTTGTCTTGAGTTGTATTTACTCTATGGATTACTGTATTTGAGATTTGAGATGTTTTCTGGATTTGTGATATCTTAGACACTTAGACTTCTAACTGTTGTATCTCTTTGTGGATTTCAGTTTTATCTATCTATCTTTTATCGTATTCCACCTTAGATGTGATCGAGAGTGTATTCTGCTATGTAACCTCCATTCGGAGTGTATATACTGTACAGGTACCTTATATATTGTTAGATGATTGACCTAGGACAGCGTTCTACCGCCGATACTGCGGCGTAGGCTGGATATACCCACTTCTCGTGCCCTTACTCTAGGGTACGGGTCGTGACAAAAAAGTACTACTATCTGGATAGGAGATGTGAGCAAACCGATAAGGTAAAGGATCTTTTTTATGCTCACCCGACTAATATAGATTTATTGTGTGCTTTTTCCAATGTTTTATTGATGGATTGTACCTACAAGACTAACAGGTATAGGATGCCACTTTTGGAAGTGGTAGGGGTCACATCCACAAATATTACATTTTTGTGGCATGTGTTTATATGGAGGCCGAACGGAAGGACAATTATATATGGGCGCTTAGTAGGCTTAAAGGATTAGTAGATCAATCATGTTTACCAAAGGTGATTGTGACTGATCGTGAGATAGCACTTATGAATGCTATAAGCATTATGTTTCTCAGCTCCACACACTTGCTATGTCGGTGGCATATTAATAAGAATATCTTGGCCAACTGTAAGAAGTTATTTTGTACCAAGGAGAAGTGGGATTGTTTTAATAACTCATGGAATTCGTTGGTTCTTGCTGAAGATCAACCGAGATTCAATGAGTTACTTAGAAGATTGGAGCAAGATTTCTGCGATTATCCAAAAGCAGTTAATTATGCCATTAAGAATTGGATAGAGCCGTATAAAGAAAGATTTGTTTCGTGTTGGACTAACAATGTGATGCATTTTGATAACACGACAAGTAGCAGGTATATGTCTTTAAACAACATTTTGCATATATACATGTTAATTATGATATAATGTACCATTTTGACTCTATAAATTTAATACTCACATGGCGGAGAGTGCACACACAAAATTAAAGAAACAGTTAGGTACTAGTCAATCAACATTGAGAACTCATGAAACATGATACATGATTTGTTGATCGCGCAACACAACCAAATTAAGGCCTCATTTGAAATGAGCCTTAATGTGGCACCACATCGTTATAGTTCTCCTCTATTCAAGCTTATCCGAGGATTGGTGTCTCATCATGCTCTTGATAGGATTTTCGATGAGATGAAGGGTATAGATAATACCGGTATAGATCCCCTCCTTTGTGGTTGTGTGTTGAGGAGGACTTGCGGGTTACCTTGTGCACATGAACTTGTAGAGTTGAAATGGGATGGTCAGGTTATCCAGTTAGATATGGTTGATAGATTTTGGACGAAGTTGGATTATGAACCTCCAAAACAGACAATATAGCTGATGCAGATGTCCGAAGCTGTTGGGTGGAGATCATGTGTAATATTAATTATATGTTTGATGCGACTTCTGATTCACAAAGGTTGTTGATGCTGAAAAGACTTGGGGAGATATCAGTTCCTTCGACATCTTCGTTGCTTGATCCGGTGGTCTACAAACGACCTCGTGGTAGGCCAAGTAAAATGAAAATTCGTACTTCAAATTTGACGAAATGTGAACCAAGCAAATTTGAAATTGTTGAGTCCGCTCGCGATAGTTGTTCACCATTTGAGGAAACTCTAATGGTCGATGGACCCCCTTCAGTAAAACCAATGTTCACTTCCATCCGAAGGAAAAAGCAAAATATTCGACGTCAGTCATCACGCAATGCCACCGATCTTGCATATATAGGACAAGTTCTACCTCAACATCATCCGTATGTGTTGAGTACGAAAAATGTACTAGGGGATGGACATTATAAGACAAAATACGTCATCCAATGTAATCCACTAACCAGGAATCCTGTAAGACAAAATACGTCATCCAACATAATTGTCATCTCACCGAATGGCATGTGGAATGAGTTGGTCTCCATTTGCCAACGCTCAACAAACGCACAAATAAGATTTTTGTTTGGCGTCTTATACAAAATTCACCTCAAGTCCAGAATTTTGGAACGATGAATCAACAATTTGAAATCGCTACTACCTCTACCAAACTTCCATGCTTCCATCTTGGTCGTGTGGCACCAACACCTTAACATGTTCCTCTCAATCCCATTCCAAATCTGGAACGCCACATGAGTCTTGAAACTTAGGATGCGTCGAGGATCTGTAGGTCCATCGGGATAAGGGCCCGTCAATACATCATCGTCCTCACCTTCTTCTTCAATCTGTTCTTCTTCTAGGCATTCTTCCTCTTCTTCCTTATCACGTTGTTCGCTTATTTGAATTGCAGCTAGCCGTCGACCAAGTCATGTGACTACAACCTTGCCTTGAGTTACTCGTCCTCCCCTCGACACTAAATATGTTATCGTAATCTTCTAATCATTCAGAATTAAGATTGAACAGATTCGTTTCCTTAATCATGCCACTAATTTAAACAACTTAGCATTAGAACCACACACTCACTAGTTAGCTAGTATGTATAGCGTAATTACTCCATCTTACCATGATTTACGAGTTATCGACAACAATACATGAGCACTACCTCCGACACCTTTATAAGCCATAACCTACACAAACTTGATTAGAATAGCAACCAAGGACTTAGTCGTTAAAGTATTTCCACGACGTGCCTTAGTTCGATATCCCTTTTGTAGACCTTGTATGCATGAAATAGCCTATATCCTTGGTTCGAGTGTCATCATAGTGTTTTGTGCCAGGAGAATTCCCGTGGGAAACCAAGTATGACATACGCAATCGTCTTCCATCTAACTGAAACCGAAGAATGATCTTCGTCCTTGATTCATATCTACCGCGCCATGTTATCTATTATCCTTTCATATCAAAAGTTGAGATACGATGTCACAACTTTAAATTGTTCTAACTTCCTTAATCCTTGAATCGTGCCTTGGTTTAATTTTGAGAAAGGAAATTTTAGAGTGTATAGATTGAAAGCCCTCTAAATTTCTTGATTAGTATAAATTGGTTCCCATTAGGATGATAAGTCATTGCCTCATGAAAATCCACTTTCTATCTAGATCATTTGGTGTCCCCTACCGTGTTATTGCTATTCGGAGCACGAGACCAGCTGTTACCTTCCAACAAATTTCATATACAAGACCTAGACGAGTCCACCTGTATGTAGACATATCATGTCCCACTAAAACATGTTCTCTTGTGCTCTGTTTTCATGACACGACTTTTAGTTCAAAAAGACTAGCTATAACCCTTACCATAATACCGATGTACTTTCCGACCTCAATTAGAGATCCAACCTCGACTCAAATCTTTCGACCCAATATATGGTTGTGATCTACTCGAAGCCCACTACACACGTGCCACTAGTGTGCCACCCAATTGAGACCCCATGTGCTACTTATGCACAACACTCACGGAAGGCACATCTTCAAGACTTACAGGACCTACTTAACCAACCCGGCTGACAAATGGCCCAAACACTTGAGTTGAGATCTATTCTAGGTTGTCCTAACATAATATGAATGGTTCAAATAAACTTTGGTATCTTGTTCGGCCAATCCAATATTTAAATCAATCAAAGAATGGTTTCGACGGAACTAATAAATCATTGATTTATAACGAATATTTCTATCTGTATCATCTTGATACCTCTACCGTGACTTTGATAATTGGAGTACAACACTAGCCATTTCCTTCTAACATATTTTTACCCTCATGAACTAGACAGGCTACACAACACACATGACATACATGTCCCACACGAACACGCCTTCTTGTGCTCCATTTTAATTGCACCACATGTATAACCCAGTTTCCTTAGAAAGAACCATAGATATCCCTTTTCGTCCCATTTGATTTTAACCATGCAATATGGACCCATCGTCTCCAACGACTGAATACCCATGAGCCATGCAAGACCAAGAATACCCTATCTTGTAGAATATAGTGCCAGTTTGGATTCCTCCTATAACTATCTTCCCTATCCTTACGGAAACTGTTTTTGATTTGATAATTGAAATACTTCATCTTCCTTCGTATTCAGCTTCATTATATTTATATATTAAGATTTATTTTGATTTCGAGGATAAAATTTTTATAAGTTGGGTAGGATGTGAACCCCCTGAATTTTCCAAAAAAAAAATTTTGCTATTATTATTTTTCATTGGATACTATTTAGAAATATTTTGGTATATCTTGAATAATTAAGTAGATAGTTAAAAGCGATTTTTTTGGTAAATATTAATCGTAGCAGATATTTTATACTTGTTTTATGAAATGAGTAGCTTTTCACTGAAAACATGTATTAATTTATATAAAATTAAGTTTCTAATTAGTAGGAATTTTAAAATTTATAATAGATTCCTAGTGTTTATTATTGATCGAATATTTTCCATGATTTATAACTGGATAACCTTAAGAGAAATATATATAATATACATTATATTGTTTCCATATTTATTATAGATTTTTTTAGGATTTTATTCTTATTAAGAATGTTCTAATTGTGAGTACTTATATATATTATTACTTAATATAACAAAAAAAACCTTGAGTAACTCTCGCGAGATATGAATATCTCGCGAGTCAAATACCCGTCCTCCCCCGACCCAGTAGTCGAATAGAATAGAGAACGAAAAACTCCCAGATGAACTCGATCAATTCAAATCCCAATCTACATCATTTAAATCAAATTTCAAATCTTCTGTATATTCTCTAAACCCCTTCCAAAACTTAAACTAAAATCAATTTGAATATGATTGGGAAAAAAATCGAATGACTATACGAACTCTCGGAAATTCTCCTTCTGTAACCCAGAAAAAACACAACTTGTGATCACCTCCTTGGCCTCTGGAGGACTCACAACGATCGACACCCCTGTACGACCTGTCCTCGGCCTCCTGCGCCGCGTGGAGAGGCCGGAGTGTCGCCGATGCCACCTGAGCGCGTGTGCAGGCTGGTGCTACACAGCAGCCGAACCCGGGTTTCATACCCACTTTGCAAATCGATAACTCCAGCATCGTGCAGTCGTTTCACATTTCGATTTCGCAGGTACGTTACCAACCTATACACCTAAAAACCCCGTCAATTACTTTGAATAGAATCAGATTCGATTTGACAATAAATCGAATCAAAAAGCGACGAGAAATTATTTGAAACAGAACATTTTTATAGGATCAACCCACCATTTTGGAAGAGGGATTTTGGTCAGGATAATTAGAAGTTTCAAATTCTGTTTGAATAGATCTATAGACAACCTAAACAGCATCGCAAAGATGCTTTTAGTTTGAAAAATCCCCACATATTCATCCCTGTAAACAGTTTCAAAATTTTGGAAAAAAAACTAGTTTTTAAAATAGTAAAATTCAGAAAACTTTTTCCGATACGACGTGCGCCCCGACAAACCGGGCGACGTGGTCGCGCACTATATGCATCAAATGGCGCATATGAATGTTGCCGATGTGTGGGAACTGACCGAACTCGATTTCGTTGCGTGTGCGCGACGAAATCAGTACGTATCTGTAAAACTCCCTATTTTTTATTATTATTTTATTCGACTTAAAAATAAATTTATACAAATTATGGTTTTTATTAATTATTAAAAATAACCTTAGCCATTGTTGAGTTTTGGAGCACTAGATGACCATGACTTTTAGCATGGAAGTTGTAGCAATGTGCCTTGACTAGTATATTAGCCATGCTATTGGAGGCCTAGCCACGGTGATGTCCAAACTAGAAAAACTAGGCCAAATTGTGAATTGACTTATTTAAAGTACTTTAATTAAATATTATTTTATATATTGATTTTTAGATGACCCGGTTTGTCCACTTCAGCCCGAACTGGGCCCGAACCAAATTTAAGCCCATGTAGGCATGGGATGGGATCAAGGTGGCCATGTAGACATATTTTATGTATGTAGAATATTTCCTAAATTGTTTTAGCATTTTATGTATAATTTGTAATTATTTAATTATTTGTACAAAATATTGGTATTTTGTTATTAAATAATATTTTATAACAATGTACAAATTATTCTGGACCCGAATTTGGAAGTGTGGGATGGGTTCATCCAAACCACCCTTGAGCAAATTTATTATTTTATTATCATTAAAGTTATTTTTAAATAAATATATATGTTCACTCTACTTATAGGTTATTATTATTAAATTTATTGTAAAATAAATTTATATACGTATATATATATATATATATATATATATATATATATATATATATATATATATATATATATATATATATATATATATATGTGTGTGTGTGTGTGTGTGTGTGTGTGTGTGTGTGTGTGTGTGTGTGTGTGTTGTGTTTAAATACATTAAATAATTTAGATAGATAATATTAAATTGTTATGGATAATTTATTGTGTGTAGTAGATATACACATATATAGATACTTATTTGAAAAGATTTGATAAGGAAAAAGAAAAAAAAGAAGGAAAAAAACAAACTCATTGTGGTCGACCCCACCAAAGTGGCAGCCGACCACAAATCCATAAGTAGCCCAGCAGCAGCAGCTAGCAAGCTTGTGCGCCCCTCCACAAAGAAGCAAGCAGCAGCTTTAGTAATATGTTTGGCCGAAACCCCCTTCCCTTATATATATGTTTTTTTGTTTTTTGTTTTTTTCCCCTTATATATATGTATACATGCATATATATATGTTATAAAACCCTAATCCTTAATTATTTCTCCTCCTCCACTCTCCTTCCTTCCTTCCTCCTCTCACCTCTGTCCCTGTACCTCTCCTCGGTGTGCGTGCCAGCCTCGTCGGAGCGACAGCATCACTGCCTCCCGATCGTCACGGCGATAACAACAACAACAATAAAACAACAGATTCCCACTTTAAGGTATCCCACTTCTCCGATCAATTTCTCTGTCAATTCTACTCCGATTTTTGATCCGTAAATTCGTGTAGAAAGCCCTTCGAGATCCCCTAGGTGGATTTCGATATGGCCATCCAACTTGCTCGAAAAATCGAGACGAAGTTGGAGAAACACCACTTTTCTGGAATATTAAAAACTGTTTTAAAACACCAACTTGTCGGCCACTTTTCTTTCTGTACAATAGGATTTTGTAGAAACTAATTGAAGACAGTCAAAGACAACATAACCGAGATTATAACGCACCTTCTGGATTCACTTTTCATCTAGTGTGTAAAAAGTTACACGTTGTTAAAGTTTCACAAAAAATTATAAATTCAATTTTCAAAAATTAGAAAAATATCTCGATACGGCGTCCGTTCCGACAAATCGGGTGACGTGGCCACGCACTATATGCATCAAAAGGCTCATTTGGATGTTGTCGACGTGTGGGAACTGACGGAACACGATTTTGTTGCATGTGCGCAACGAAATCAGTGCGTATCCGTCGAGATACCCCCGTATCGACCCTTTGCAAATTAAGTCACAACTTCGTGTACACTCATCAAATCGCGACGAAACTTGCGCCATTGGCCTCAAAATATTTTTCTGGTCCTGTGAGCCAAGTTTGGTTCAGTTCTGAGAAGGTTGATCGGGATGCCATTTTAGCGGGCCCACAATCCCACTCAACGGGCGATTTTGTGCACGGACCACCGGAATCCAAAATTGGACATACCGTTGGGTTCATCTCATCAAAACAAATCTGTAGACATGTAGTTTGACGACTTTAGAGATCGTAGATATTGGCACGCATTTCGGTGCAAAGCAGGTCCAATGGCGGACGTCGTTTTGACCCGAAATTACGATTTTGCCCCTGTTCCAGAATTTAACTTTTGGACAGGCATTTTCTAGGCATATCTTTTATTCCAAACTTGTTCGTGATGTTTGTTGCAGCATCCGGAGTCATCTGCGGGATTTGGCTTTTCTTATTTTGTTTATTTGCCGGTTCGAGCTTCTGGATTATTCTCTTTTGCACATAACCTCAGGCAAGACACCTTGCCTTTACTGTTTAATTTCTTGCTCAATATCATGCATACTTTTTCTTATTTTGCAAATATAATGTTGTTCTTTCAAAACCCTATGTAGTTGCAAATTACTATACTTTATACAATTGGCTTAGAGTTAAGGGACCACCGTATGTTTAGTGCATCTCATAAACTGTCACGATGTGCCACGGATTGTGTGTGAGTTGTGAGTCGCATATAGATGCGGACTTACGTGCTGACTGATCATTGGTGCGTACATGTCACGATTCGCTTCCCAAATTGTTGGGCCGGGCCAAGCCATGTCCAGCCTACACTTGGTTAGAGCGTAGTAAGCTGTTCTATCAGTCAAAAGTAAAGGTAAGTGTGCTAATAATTGTAATATTATGATATTTTAAGATGATTACAGCATTTTATAGATGAAAAGCCACTAAGTTTGTGATACATAATACACTCCAAAATAAGTAACTGGAGACAAGGTCCAGTTTAGTACAAAAGAAGGTTGTCATAACAACCCTAATACTAAGTCTAGCCAAAAGAAACTAGAAAGAATTTCCTGTGGGAAACTCCTCATCTGGTGCTCCATAATAGGGATCGCAGAGCATCTCTTCCTCAGAGAGTGTACCTGCAATGTTATCCTGTCAGGACGGGAGCAAGTACTGATACTACAAACATGCTATACTGAGTATGAAAGAAATATAAAGTAATAACTGAGGTCATGATATGGTACAGCCTATCTTGGAATATCACAACTATCATGTCAAAATCATAGTCTATCATGTTAAAATCATAGTCTATCATGTCAAAGATACATTTGTCATGGCGACACATGTACATGTATTGTTTAAAACTGGAGCAGGTACGTGATCGGTCAATAGGTGTACAAAGTGCTGAGGGCACATGTAAAATAAAATGTACTTCCGTACAAGTCACAAGCGATAGATGTACATACGCACAAATCTACGGGATAGGCCTACGACAAGGTATATATGTAAAATGCTACCTTGCTCGGTACATACGTCACGGTAGAAGGGGCATGATCACGTACTCAACTATCAGTTTCCCCATAACCCAAGTCCTAGCATGTGAGAGATACTGAGAGAAGTATAAAGCATGGTATGTACTGAGTGTGATGTAGAGCATGGTATGATTTGACTTGCTACTCCAAGGATCAGCATTTTAACATGGTATTATTCACAATTCATTTATCATAAGCAGTAAATAAAGTTTGTAGAGGTACTTGCCTCTAACAAAGCAACGAGAAGACAGTAAAGCTAAAGATGCCCGGTGTCCTGGCACTGTAATATATATATATATATATATATATATATATATATATATATATATATATATATATATATATCAGTCTCCATAAAGTAAGCTAAATTTGCACTAGTGGTGTGACACGGCCTAATTGAACATTAGCTAGGTGAAACTAGCTTAGGGGTCCAATATGAGGTGACACATCATCTAACCATCATCTAGGTCTCAAACACTAGGGTAGGACAATGTTTTAACTACTAGAAATACCCAAAAGTCACAAGTCGTGATTTAACCATAATTATTGGTTAAATAATCATTCTGTGCACTGTGTTCTAACAATTTTAGAAATTGGTATGTAGCTCCAATAAATACAAAATAAAATACTAACAGCATCCTTGTTAATTATAGAAATTTATTATAATTTTTCTGAAATTTATCATCCAATATAAGCATTTTATAAAAAAATCAGTTTTCATAAGTACACAGAAAATGAGTTTTGGTTTCATATATCAAAACAGTGGCAAAACTGTAAATAAGATACTGTAAAAATTATACTAAATTATCTAAATTAACATAGTATTTAAATACAATTTTCCAGAATTTTAACAGCAAAAAAAGTATTTTTAGAAATCCAAAAACAGTAAGTATACATTCTGAATTTAATTAATTATTTATCTGCGTATTTTTGTCCCTGTACATAAATTGAACCAGAGTCCAAGTACATGACCCAAGGCCATGAATCAAGTCCAATATGACTTGTACAGACCTTGAATGTGTGAAAATACATTTGGGCCCAAAAATCCATGCTAGACTTGGACACCAAATGGTTGCAGTAAATTAAATACACAAAATATATATTTGTAGAAAATATGCAAGTGTGGAAATATAATAATATTTTAGTAAGGCAAAGTATACATATTAGTCATAAGTTCATTTATAAATATCTACATACAATATGTACAACTTTTACATAATTTTGTAAAGGCTAAATTAGCTATGTATATTTTACAAATACATTTATGACTTACATATATATATACAAGGATATATATATATATATATATATATATATATATATATATATATATATATATATATATATATATATATATTAAAAAAAAAAAAAAATATATATATATATATATATATATATATATATAAAGAAAATACATATATAATATATATATATACATATATAAAATACAAAGGAAAAAGAAAATAAAATAAAAATAAAACACAAAACCCAGAGCTCAGGCTCGAACCCACGCCCTCGAGATGGCAGAGGGGGTGCACCCAAGCAGGCTCGGGCTGACCAGCGGGTCGGTTCGAGTCCGGTGTTAGGATTGGGTTTGGGTTAGTGTTAAGGTGTTTTAGGTTAGTGGGTAGGAAAGTATCCCAGGCCCGTTAGTTAATGGGTTTCTGAACCCAATAGCACGTTTTAAACCCGTTAACCCATTAATCTAAGTAACAGTTCGGCTTCGTGTCCAGACTGTTAAGGACACGAGCAATGAGATCTGACCCAGTATCGTGTGTCCGCGCCCAGCACGACACGCACGACACTGCTAACGCGTGTCCAACCCTACTGTTAGGTTCCACGTGTCCAGGCGAATATCATGCGTGAGTTTGGGACACGCACGACACAATTTAGGGATGTTACCTTCGTGTCCGGTGTCGGGGTTTGAAGTCGAGGGGGCTTCCGGCGGCTAGGGGCATTGTGGTCGCGGCGCTGGGGTGGCGCTGCAGTCGCCTTGCTTCGACGAACACTTCGGTGGTGGTCGATGGTGGTGAAGGTGGCTGTGGAGGTGGTGCTAGGGGTCGTCGGAGTTAGGGATTCGGCGAGGTAAAATGGGGTAGAGATGGGGCTGTGGTGGTCGTGGGGGTTCGTGAAGGGAAGCTAGGATTAGGGTTTTGTCCGGACTTTTGTTTTATAGAGAAAGAAGGCGGTGGGGCTGGCGGGAAAGGCGGAGAGGGGGTGTCGGTCGGCCGGGTCGTCGGGGAGTGATGGAAAGTGGGAACGGGGTAGTTTTAGGTTTAGGCCCCTAGGTTTTAGGTAATTACAGTTAGGTCCTTCCTACTGTCTAATGTAAAAACGAATTTACAAATCCCCTCCCGCTCTGTTTATATACAAATTTAAATTTGCATAGAACATTTAGAAAATTACAAGCACCATTTAAACAATCTAAATAATTGCAAAACTCAATTAAAATATTTTGTAAAATTGCAAACTTACATTTTTAGTAATTAAAACTCATTTAAAAAATTCTAGAAAAATTCCTAATTATTATTATAAATCATTTTAAAGCTAAATAGGTCATTAACATCTAATTAACACTAATTAAACAAATTTTAAAAACATGGGCTGACAGTACAGGTCGTACGTTAGGATATAACTGCTAATAGATTTGTGTAGAAGACTTGGCAGTTATTAAGGATTAAACAGTGTCGTGGAGACGACGCATGTATAGTATCATTGGAAGGGAGGAGACAGTTATTAGCGTAGGGGCTACATGTTCAGTACACACAAAGATTTGGGCCGATAGTGTCTCGTATGAGCGCTACTTACTTCCCCGGAGCCGATAGTTCTTGTATGAGTGCTACTTTCTGCCCATGGTCGATAGTGTCTCTTATGAGCGCTACCTACTACCATTCTCTCTCCATCTATGCTGAACACCTAAGCTCCTGCGTAGAACGTTGTCTTCTAAAGTTCATTATTCCACCTAGAATGGTTAGGAACCTTTACGCATGTATATTTTCTATTGAGCTCTTACTATTCAGTTTATGGCATAATATTATGTGTCTTGTTACGTCCCTCTAAGGACTTGGTTATCTCTCCAGGTGTGTGCTTCTGTGATATTGCAGGTGTTCTAGTCGAGGTCGCAATCTTATCTATTCATTCGGAGATGACGTGTCTTGGGTTTTTCTTTGCTACTTCCGCCAAATCATTCCGTTTCTATGTATATTTTTTCTTACTTGTTGGTAGTAGATTTGTCTCCGCCCAACGTATTGTACAAAGACTTATTATAGTTGATTTTATGATATCTTTTATTCTTCATTTGTGGATGAGATTAGATTACTCTTGGTTTACTGCATTTTACAGCTTATGTATTCATACGAAGTTTTCATATATTGGAGTATGCTTCGTATGTATGCACCTGGCATAGATATGTACCTAGTCCTAAGTATTTTGGGACTAGGGCGTTACATGTTTTTGTGGTGGCCCATGCAGGTCGAGTTTGTCACTTCGGTTACGTTATTGTACCGATGTGAGCCTGCAACATAGGATTAGAATCTAGGAATCTCATCCATACAGCTTGACCTCTTCCCTTGGCTTCAAATTTCGAACTCTCGTTCGACTTTCTTGAATTGTATCTTGCTTGATTCCTTTCTACCGTTGATTCTTATTTTCGTGCTTAGTGTCAACTAGGAAGATGACTACATTAGTGTATGATCATAGGTCAAACACATGGCTAGAATGATTATATTGGCAATTGGAATACATTTAACTCCAATTGAGCTAAAAAGTTTTTTTTTTAAAAAGTGTGATTTAATGAGTAGTAATTTGTAAAGTAGGATATTACCAAGGAAAGTTTTAATCTTGAGATTTCTAAATAATAAACACCATAGGATTGATATATATATATATATATATATATATATATATATATATATATATATATATATATATATATATATATATATATATATATATATATATATATATATAGAATCTTTATACCATTGATTTAAGAAATTGATTGGGTTTTTGAGTTTTGATATTTATGAATTATGGGGTTATAGCTATACATCTTTAAACAAATATAAAATTGATTTGATTTAGAGTTGTTACATTTATGATTTATTGGATTATAGTTATACACCTTTGAACAGTTATAAATTGGGTTTCAAAATGATCTTATATTTCAAATGTGGCCGTAGGAATTATTTAAATTTGAGTTGTACAACTTACGATTTTCGTGTTTAGTAAATTTTAAATTTTAAGTGGAAGTAATGATGGTGAATTCTGGTTTAAAATATTTGAAAGTTATGAAAATGATTTTTGAGAATTTTTATTTTATATTGTGTCCAATGATGGAGGATTTACAAATCTATTTAGATTTTTGATTTTAAAAATAATAATAATAATAATAATAATAATTTTTATGACTAATAAGATTTTTGAAAATTTAGTTTAATGTTGGATTGCTAATATTACAAATTTTTGGAGAAAAAAATAAATAAAATAAAAAAATATATTAATGATGTGATAAGGTCATTTTGATTGATCAAATAAAGTTACCATTTAAAAGTTGTGATTATGTTGGAATGACTTAGTATGAATAGAAGTTATAATTTATGAGTGCATTAAAATATTGAGCTAAAATTTTGAGATTGCTTTGTATTGTGCTAGAAATTTCTATCTGGGGAGCTATTAATGTTTGTAGAGTTTTAAAATTATGATTGATTATGGATATATTATATATAGCTTCATGATTTATGAACTCTTGAGTTTAAAAGTTGAATTGAAAACGTAAAATTTTGAAAAAGTCAGTAGTAACATGATAAAAATTTGCTTTGAGATTTATGAAAGTGATTTGAATTTTTTTTTCATGATAAATTTGAACGGCTTGGAGTTAATACAAATTTTGGTAGTTTATTTTTGAAAGTTTATTTTTTAAAACTTTTGGAGGAAACTTGAGTTAAAAATTTAATGGTAGGCCATCAAGATAGCTCTAATAAAATAGATGTACTCCACACTAATTGCCATGTCACTCATGACCCTGATAGTAGTATATACACAAGTGTTGTTAGGCATCTACCCAGCTATGTGACTGTATTTCCACCTTGACTTACTCGACCTTCCTTAAATTCTAGATCTTTTAATTGCGACCTTCTAACCCATTTGTAATTTGAATAATGAGTTAATGGTTCCTTAACTGTATCCATTAGGAGACTATCTTCTCTCCGGAATTATGTCCCTAAATTATTTTTACTGGATTCTCTAATTAATTTTATTTCATGCTTTAACTTGATCTTCTTTATTTTTGTGCATTAATTATCATCTCGTGAACTCCCACTTTCTATTTTTGATCTTCTGGCGTCCCCTACCGTGAATTGTATATTTGGAGTACAACACTAAACTTTTCCTTCAAACAAAATTCATATGCAAGACCTAGACAAGCCCACCTTCATGTAGATATATCATGTCCCACTAAAACACGTCTCCTTGTACACTATTTTCATGATATAACCTTCTGGTCAAAATGGCCAAACTATAACCTTTACCATAATACCAAAATACTTTTTGACTTCAATTAGAGATCCAACCTTGACTAAATCTTTTGACGCTATATGTGATTGTGTTCTACTTAATTCCTAATATGCTTTACTTTATGCATTATCTTGGTTGCTTGACCCATGGTCCCATCACACTACTAGTTTAACTCCTGTAAGCTGGGTAGAATACCACACAACCTAACAAAGTCTTTGACCTTGTGACCCATGTTGATAAGTTTACTCAGACTATAAATTCAGAGGACCCTAACTTAGCTAGTCAACCAAGCCAAGTGCACAAGCCCAAACTTCGGGCGGAACTTAGATTTTAAAAGATCTTGGACTATTTAAAATTTCCTTCATCAATACCTCCCTTGCTTATATTTTGACTATCTCATGCTGCTAATGTAGCTTCAGTTTTGCGAGCTTATTTCGTTATCAAGCTTGATCATGACATATTTTATTGGGTGCACCCACTAACATATTGTCTAATCAGAACCGGTGCATGATGGTCTGATCAACCTATTGTACTTTGGTTCACTTTTCATGTATTATTCTACGTGGATGGAGACATAGTTAAACTTGCCTTAGAGTCTCATCCGCGACAGCCTTGGCAATTCTCTTTTGAATTATTTTCGTCGTCTATGAACCCCGCATTCGTACTCAATAGCACCGTCTTTTAAACCTTGTTGTTCTTATCTTTTACTTATTTTGGAAAGACAAGGCACTTTACTTGCTAGATAGACTCAAGGTATCATCTTTGGTTGCCCTATCAGTTATTTATACACGAAATGCAGATAACCACTAACCGACTCATGTGGCTATATCCTCGCCTTTAACTACTCCTCATTCCTTAACCCTAGAATTGTTATCGTGTCCTTCCAATTATTCTTGAGCACTCGAGAATGATTCTAATCATTCACTTAAATCAAACTCTCAATCGAGGCGATTAGTCTCCAGTTTCTCTCTAGGAACCACATCTCCCAAATGTCTAAATTATTCTCTTTGATCTACTCAATTCCTTATTACTCTCCAAATTGGATTATCAAAATTTTGCTACCTTCACTAGCAACCCTTATTCAATTCCATAATCATGATATTTTTGTATAAATCGACTCCACAATTTTCTATTGCATGGTGGTGTTGAACGTCGTTTTATCGCCTCCTCCAAAATTTAATTGTATTTTGGTATTGACGAACTCTTCCTATCCCTCAACCCAATCTACCCTATTAATCCTAAATTTTGAGGACAAAATTCTTGTAAGTTGGGTAGGATGTAAAACTCCATATTTTTATTATTTTATTAGACTTAAAAATAAATTTATACAAATTATGGTTTTTATTAATTATTAAAAATGACCTTAGCCATTGTTGAGTTTTGGAGTACTAGATGACCATGACTTTTAGCACGAAGTTGTAGCAGTGTGCCTTGACTAGTATATTAGCCATGCCATGGGAGGCCTAGCCACGGTGATGTCCAAACTAAAAAAACTAGGCCAAATTGTGAATTGACTTATTTAAAGTATTTTAATTAAATATTATTTTATATATTAATTTTTAGATGACCCGGTTTGTCCAATTCAGCCCGAACTGGGCCCGAACCAAATTTAAGCCCATGTAGGCATGGGATGGGACCAAGGTGGCCATGTAGACATATTTTATGTACGTAGAATATTTCCTAAATTGTTTTAGCATTTTATGTACAATTTGTAATTATTTAATTATTTGTACCAAATATTGGTATTTTGTTATTAAATAATATTTATAACACTGTACAAATTGTTCTGGACCCGAATTTGGAAGTGTGGGATGGGTTCATCCAAACCACCCTTGAGCAAATTTATTATTTTATTATCATTAAAGTTATTTTTAAATAAATATATATGTTCACTCTACTTATAGGTTATTATTATTAAATTTATTATAAAGCAAATCTATATACGTGTATATATATATATATATATATATATATATATATATATATATATGTGTGTGTGTGTGTGTGTGTGTGTGTGTGTGTGTGTGTGTGTGTGTGTGTGTGTGTGTGTTTAAATACATTAAATAATTTAGATAGATAATATTAAATTGTTATGGATAATTTATTGTGTAGTAGATATACACATATATAGATACTTATTTGAAAAGATTTGATAAGGAAAAAGAAAAAAAAAGAAGAAGGAAAAATAATAATAATAAAACAAACTCATTGTGGTCGGCCCCACCAAAGTGGCAGCCGACCACAAATCCTTAAGTAGCCCAGCAGCAGCAGCTAGCAAGCTTGTGCGCCCCTCCACAAAGAAGCAAGCAGCAGCTTTAGTAATATGGTTGGCCGAAACCCCCTTCCCTTATATATATGTATACATACATATATATATATGTTATAAAACCCTAATCCTTAATTATTTCTCCTCCTCCACTCTCCTTCCTTCCTTCCTCCTCTCACCTCTGTCCCCGTACCTCTCCTCGACGTGTGTGCCAGCCTCGCCGGAGCGACAGCATCTCCGCCTCCCGATCGTCACGGCGACAACAACAACAACAATAAAACAACAGATTTCCACTTTAAGGTATCCCACTTCCCCGATCAATTTCTCTGTCAATTCTACTCCGATTTTTCGATCCGTAAATTCATGTAGAAAGCCCATATGACCCTCTTCGAGATCCCCTAGGTGGATTTTGACATGGCCATCCAACTTGCTCGAAAAATCGAGACAAAGTTGGAGAAAAATTCACTTTTCTGGAATATTAAAAACTGTTTTAAAATACCAACTTGTCGGCAACTTTTCTTTCTGTACAATAGGATTTTGTAGAAACTAATTGAAGACAGTCAAAGACAACATAACCGAGATTGTAACGCACCTTCTGGATTCACTTTTTATCTAGCGTGTAAAAAGTTACACATTGTTAAAGTTTCACGAAAAATTGTAAATTCTGTTTTCAAAAATTAGAAAAACATCTCGATACGGCGTCGTCCCGACAAACCGGGCAACGTGGTCGCACACTATACGCATCAAAAGGCGCGTATGGATGTTGTCGACGTGTGGGAACTGACGGAACCCAATTTCGTTGCATGTGCGCGACGAAATCAGTGCGTATCCGTCGAGATACTCCCGTATCAACCCTTTGCAAATTAAGTCACAACTTCGTGTACACTCATCAAATCGTGATGAAACTTGCGCCATTGGACTCAAAATATTTTTCTGGTCCTGTGAGCCAAGTTTGGTTCAGTTCTGAGAAGGTTGATCGGGACGTCATTTTAGCGGGCCCACAATCCCACTCAACGGGCGATTTTGTGCACGGACCACCGGAATCCAAAATTGGACATACCGTTGGGTTCGTCTTATCAAAACAAATTTTTAGACATATAGTTTGATGACTTTAGAGACCGTAGATATTGGCACGTATTTCGGTGCAAAGCAGGTCCAACGGCGAACATCATTTTGACCCAAAATTACGATTTTGCCTCATGTTCCAGAATTTAACTTTTGGACAGGCGTTTCCTAAGCATATCTTGTATTCCAAACTCGTTCGTGATGTTTGTTGCAGCATCCGGAGTCATCTGCAGGATTTAGCTTTTCTTGCTTTGTTTATTTGCCGGTTCGAGCTACTGGATTATTCTCTTTTGCACATAACCTCAGGCAAGACACCTTGCCTTTACTGTTTAATTTCTTGCTCAATATCATGCATATTTTTTCTTATTTTTCAAATATAATGTTGTTCTTTCAAAACCCTGTGTAGTTGCAAATTACTATACTTTATACAATTGGCTTAGAGTTAAGGGACCACCGTATGTTTAGTGCATCTCATAAACTGTCACAATGTGCCACGGATTGTGTGTGAGTTGTGAGTCACATATAGATGCGGACTTGCATGCTGACTGATCATTGGTGCATACAGGCCGTACGTTAGGATATAACTGCTAATAGATTTGTGTAGAAGACTTGGCAGTTATTAAGGATTAAACAGTGTCGTGGAGACGACGCATGTATAGTATCATTGGGGGGAAGAGACAGTTATTAGCGTAGGGGATACATGTTTAGTACACACATAGATTTGGGCTGATAGTGTCTCGTATGAGCGCTACTTACTGCCCCGGGGCCGATAGTTCTCGTATGAGTGCTACTTTCTGCCCATGGTCGATAGTGTCTCTTATGAGCGCTACCTACTACCATTCTCTCTCCATCTATGCTGAACACCTAAGCTCTTGCGTAAAACATTGTCTTCTAAAGTGCATTATTCCACCTAGAATGGTTAGGAACCTTT
The DNA here is from genome assembly GCA_029216955.1 of Iris pallida. Taxonomy (NCBI): domain Eukaryota; kingdom Viridiplantae; phylum Streptophyta; class Magnoliopsida; order Asparagales; family Iridaceae; genus Iris; species Iris pallida. The sequence continues at coordinate 43,334,586 of JANAVB010040619.1, forward strand.
ATGCATGTATATTTTCTATTGAGCTCTTACTATTCAGTTTATGGTATGATATTATGTGTCTTGTTACGTCCCTCTGAGGACCTGGTTATCTCTCCAGGTGTGTGCTTCTGTGATATTACAGGTGTTCTAGTCGAGGTCGCGATCTTCTCTATTCATTCGGAGATGACGTGTCTTGGATTTTTCTTTGCTACTCCCGCCAAATCATTCCGTTTTCATGTATATTTTTTCTCACTTGTTGGTAGTGGATTTGTCTCCGCCCAACGTATTGTACAAAGACTTATTACAGTTGATTTTATGATATCTTTTATTCTTCATTTATGGATGAGATTAGATTACTCTTGGTTTACTGTATTTTACAGCTTATGTATTCATACGAGATTTTCATATATTGGAGTATGCTTCGTATGTATGCAGCTGGCATGGATACATACCTAGTCCTAAGTATTTTGGGACTGAGGTGTTACAGTATCCGTTGAGATACCCCGTATCGACCATTTGCAAACTTGCCCATAACTTCGTGTACGTTCGTCGTGTCACGCCCCAATTCCGTAGAATCGATAGTCGTCCCCCGGGCGTGATGCCGTGCGAACCTAAATTACGATCGCATAAGGCACATTCATAAGGCTATCCGAAACACAACATCAAGTTAGAGTATGCAGAGAAATTGATTGACACATTTGAAATAGAAGTAGACTTTTCATTGATAATAAAACTTCATTTACATTGACTTCATTATATTCATTGCCGCACGGGCTACAACATGACTCGACTTACAAAATGAACGCCGATGAGATAGTCGTTCCATACATTACATCCCTTTTTACAAGCAAAACATAACACTTTCCACCTGCTATCGAGGCGAGTCGAGTCGTCATCTTCTTTTGGACTGAGCGCGGGGTCTTCTTCAAAATGAATCCAGAAACAAGCCTTCACAACCGGACGAGGCTTCAAAAGTGTCCAGGCTGCCTTGAGATTTTAAGAGGCACGCCCTTCGTAGTTTGGGGTACCTGCGTGGAGAGCGAAGATCAGTACATTATACTTTATACTGGTACGTGGCTATTTAAGTTCCAAGCTCTCATTTGGTTGAAGAGTTTATATGACTTAATGTATGAATGTTTCTAACCATCCTAATGGATTTCAACAAGCATATGACAAGCAATAAATTACGTCGAAACTTACCCGCGGCGGACCGCACCGCGCCTTATGAAACTTACCATGTTCTTTCCTGTCAATTGTTAACATTTTTATATCAAGTGCAAAATATACGTGTGATTGGTCACTGGCATCACAAGCCATCCTGAACGTATAGCTTTGTTAATCGAGATCCTTTCAACGCAAGTAGCTAGCTCCGTTGCAAGTCTTCGCTTAACCTGTGCTGAAACCTTATGCACGACTATACCCTGTTTCCTCCTAGGCCGAAACGGTCCCGTGGCCTCGGGTTGCCGCTCGAGGAAACTATCGCCTTGTCGACAAGTTGTCCATAACCGTGTGAAGACATATTTTCCTTTTAGTTATTAAGACATAGCCTACATTCTCTTTTTAAAAATTCAATCATTTTTCCGTGTTCGTGCCCTTGCATTTATCCTTTCATTCGCACAACATTATCGATTTACCTAGGAAGGGGGGTCGAGAAGAGAAGGGTCAGCCACTCACCTCGAGTTTACTTCTTGGCGAGAGAACTTGTTGGTCGCGCTAGACGTCGCCTACGCGATTACCTGAAATCGTACAAGCAATCGATTAGAACACTGCATTATTCAAGGAGTTCGATAGGAAATGCGAGTTCGAAATGCAAGCCATGAAAACCATCGAAAACATTCACAAAAATGCATTCAGAAAATAAAGCCAAAACTAACGCAAGCGGCGTGAAAAGCAGAGCAATGGGAGGTCTCTCCCGACTCAGCCGCAGAGTCAAATCCTCGAGGCACAACCCGCTGAATATGGGACTTGGTTCCGAAGAAGACATTCCATAACGAGGAATGCATCTTAATTCAACCGTTTCCATTCGATCGACTCGGTCGATCTCGACCTATCGGTCCCGACCGAATCGATAGCGATAGTGTTCCTTTCTCGGGCACTCCGTGGACAGAGTACGGGGCACGATGTAAGGACGGGGCACTACACCATAGTTTCGTCCTCGAAACTTAAAATAGAACCTACCTCTATGAGAATAATAAAGGTGTCACTCCCCGTTCCCGGAATGCGTATTTTTATATATGTACAACTCATGTGTATTTATTTAGTATTTATCATGTATTATTCTGTATTTAAATTCCTTTAGTTCATGTTAATTAATTATCTTCTTTTTAAATTTTCATGTTAATTAATTTCCTGCAAATTTTATTTCTGCAATTATATTTCTGCAATTTTATTACCTGCATTTTATTTGCTGCTTTAGTCTTATTGGGTTTCGGTTTGCTGAATCCCCTTAAACCCGGCCCAACACCTCACCTACCACCACCCTTCCTATTTAAAACTTCCATCACTTTCTCTCTCCTCATTACTTCATTCTCACCATTACTTCTTCTTCTTCCTCTCATTACTCCCCACCACCTACCAGCAGCAGGAGAAGGCAAGTGCAAACTTGCTTCTCAATCACCCATTTTTATGGTTTATTTCTCTTCCTCTCATGATCCTGAGAGAGTTTAGTTCTTGGCATTTTTGGTTTCTGTGGCTTAATTTCCCTAGAACTAAGTTTGTGTATTTTGGCTGTTCATGGGTTTTGGTCCACCAATTTAGCGTGTATTTAGGCACTGGAGCGAAGGCTCCATAGGACTTGGAGTTCGGGAAATGTTGTACGCACACGTTCTTACGTGCTCGCGTAAAACATCAGCCCAGTCACGCACACGTCTTTACGTGTTTGCGTGTATTTTTAGTCACGAACGTGTCTGTACGTGTCTGCGTGTATTTTTAGTCACGCACACGTCTCTACGTGTCTGCGTGGATTTTGAGTAACGCTCATGTTCTTATATGTTAGCGTGTATTTTTAGTCACGCTAACGTTCTCATGAGCGTGCGTGTATTTTAGTCACGCTGACGTTCTCATGAGCGTGCGTGTATTTTAGTCACGCTGACGTTCTCACTTGAGCGTGCGTGTATTTTTAGTCACGCACACATCCATGAGCGTGCGTGTATTTTTAGTCACGCACATCCTTGCGTGCGTGGATTTCTTGTCACCTTTTCACGCTCACTTGAGTCTGCGTGAATTTCCCTTCACGCTCACACTGTGCATGCCAGCGTGAATTACTTTTTCACGCTCACGCTGTTACACGCTCACTCCTACTAGACTTGGCGTGATTTTGGCCTTAGTATAGACTTGTTGGCGTGACTTTCTAACCTGGGTGTTTTATTCGTTCCATAACTTATTCATTTAATGATGGCATGATAATTCCTCTATTAAATCCTTACGCCTTTTTGCATGAACTTGATAAATCATGATATGTTAATATTGTTAATACAAATTGTTATGTGGAATGTGCCATGTGTCTTGATTTATTCATGGATACCCAGTATGACGAGAACTTAACTCTGAGGAGTTATAGGCTCGACCCCATGTAATACTAAATGATTTTCATGCCTTGTCACCATTGATAATGATTGTGACATTGACTAATAATTGATCATGCGTTCCTAGTTGGAACTAAGAGACTGGCTAGTCGTCTTATTGAATTGAATAAATGAGACACGTTCATGTGATGAACTATTGTAATCGACTGGCTGATCCCGAATATTGGCATACGGGCACATGTAGGTTTCAAATTATTTATTTATTTATTTTATATTTATTTATCTTACAAAAACAGTATGTGTACTTTATGGTCAAGACATGATTACTCCGTGGTTAGATTTGATTGTTGCATTACGCTATGTAAGACCTACAACATAGCCGCACGGGTATCATTGTAGAGTTGCGCATATCGTACCCCGTACAATAGTACTCATTTGAATGACCATGATCCACGGCATGGGATTTCGCTTAACGTAGAGACTATTAAGTTAAATAAAATAACGATGGCATGGAGAGAATGGATTCCCGAGTTCTTACATGGCAGCCCCCTTGGGACTATTAAGTGCCCGACGGGCCGGCTGGTCCCCACAGATACTGTAAACCTGCCACACGGGCAGGGAGCAGTATCTGCTTTTATTATTATTGTATAATGTATATTGACGGGCGTCCTGCTAGGACTCGTCTAATTCATGCATGGCGCACATGGTTAACTGGATAGACTAGCCTTGCTCGCACATAGTAAGAACTGAGGAATCCCTAATTGCATAATTCCAGGATAACTGGGGACTCACAATAGCAAGCCGTAGGATTTGATTGGCCGTTCAAGATGATTTGTTTGTGTACTGTACTACTCTGTTACCTAACTGGGATAATCAGAATGTCAGGACATGACGGGCCAACTTCTGTCCTTGTTTGGTTGGGAGGTTGGTTCGAAGTGTCGTGATGTGATGTGAATCCTAGTAGCAAGCAGAGATCTATTATTATATTCTTTCACTTACTAGTTTATGTCCTTCATATCGTCCTTCCTTGTGGTACTTGCTATTAGAGGTCTAACCTCTCTGGTTTTGCATGGCCAGATTTAGAGCCGGTTCCCGAGGATCCAACGTACTTCTACCTCCAAGATGGTCAATACTAGAGGCATGATTGCAGGAGGACTCGAGTGGGTTCCTTACTTCACCGCTCGTTTTGTTATTTACCTTTATACTTAGCCGTTTGGCACCGACATTGTCACGCCCCAGAACCAGAATACTGGAGAGCGGAGGCAGACATAGCCAGCTACCTATAACGGAATGGAATCTACACCGCTATACGGTCACGGCTGTCTAGATATGTGAGGGTTTATATACAAGCCATCAGTCTCTTAGGGTCATAAATTATCCTATTGTCTCAATCTCAACCAACTAATAATAATCACAAGATATCAGATCTCCAAATATACAATTGTAAGGCGTCCCAAACATTACATATCCAGATGATCATGAAGCTAGTCGTTACAAAATGTGAGGACTAGCAAGAGTTCAGTCGTACATGATCAACCCCCGGGGCTTGTCAATCATGTTACAGCCCGTAGGCAGACAGTAAGTAAGTACAATCGAGCTAACACTTGCTCGTCGGCTAAACGCCTCAAAAGAATAATTTACAATATTACAGTGGGAGAACAAAGAAACCCACTCGATGCCCTGGTTACGCCTGGTGGTCACCATCGGGATGGAAGACAGGTAGATCCTCTGGAGCTGCTCTGGTATCTGGCCATACAAAACCAGCTGGGTCAGACCCCAGAAAGAGCAAGTGCCACAAAGGAGGCCACGAAATAAGAACAAAAACCAGCAATCAGCACAATAATATAATTACATTAAAAGACAGTAATTTAAGAAAAGCATGATGGGTAATATAAAAGACAATTTTGTATAGAATCACTAAAAAGACAGGACATATGGAAAAGCATGACAGAATGATATACGATGAGATAACCATGAGACTATTCAGATGGCCAGGTTACAACCCGTAAACCAAATAAGGATCGGGGTTGTAACCCTTCGTCTGAACGGAACTTGGTATCTCTCACCATTTATCGGCAAGATAAATATAAGGAATCAGGTCAAGTAACAATCTGGAGTGACAATCCTTCAATCGTTCTGGTACAATCTTACAATCAATTAATTCTAGACAATACTATACTGGACTAGACTCCATCTAAGCAATCACGGCCAATCATTGCCTACGGCTTTCTACATTAACTAACTAAGGTTATCACAATCCTAGTTACTAGCAAGATGCAATAAGATGTTCCTCCAGCCACAAGCCCTGCAGCTAATCCAGGTTATCCAGGCGATTTGAATTCATTAAGCAGTTATCAATAATTATGTGCCCCACACGATGGTGGGCTGGAAATGTGCCCTACTCGACGGCAGGCTACAAGTCCAAACAATTGCGGCCGGGATAACTGGATTGCCTGTAACTGGGGAAATCTCTTATGACTACTGAATTATTCTAGTTATTAGCCTTAATCCATTTTAGTAGGTACTCCTGACCGTAGTACTCAGGAGTCCCATCCTAGACATGATGCAAGACTGGACAAGTAGATTTAACAAGCAAGCAAGAAAGAACCACCCACGGTGTCAAGGCAGGTCAAGTTAAGTTATCAAGTCAAGTCAAGTCAAGTCAAGTCAGGAGTGCGCCACCACGGACCACTATCAAGTCAGGTTAGTCATGTCAGGAGTGCACCACTATGGGTCACTGTCGTGTTATGTAAGTTCCTTGCCATACCCAGCCATGTACAATAGTCATTCCAAACATATTAAGTAAAATCAAGATCATGACAAAAGACGTAAGGATATAAAATGGGCGTAAAATATCTAATAAAATATCAATACACAGGGCTGTAGAAGAGTCAAGCTTAAAGAAAATAAAACCAAATCTCCATGATTGGACAAATTGTGCAAGGGTCCCTGGGGTCGGGTTGCGCAGGAGTCAAGTGCGCCAGGAGCCAACTGCGCAGGGGTGAGCTGCGCAGGGTACCAACTGCGCAGGAGTGGATGGCGCAGCAGATGGATTGCGCTGGATCAGGTTGTGCAGGAATAGATGGCGCAGGGTCAGATTGCGCAGGGACGGACTGCGCATGGATGGATTGCGCAGAAGTGGACTGTGCATGAGCAGACTGCGCATGAGCAGACTGCGCAAGAATCCATGCGCACTCGGGTTGAGCGCAGTTCGCCAAGAGGCAAGCTGCACGGTCGGCGCTGTGCTAAAGAGCGCTGGCCAAGGGGATGCACAATCCAGCACTGCGCTAAAGAGCGCAGGCTGCTGTCTTCTTCTCCAGGCCGAGAAGAAGACTCCAAGAACTCTAAAGTTCAAAACTTCATAACTTGATCAAATCAAAACGAAATTTAGATTTTCAAAGCTCTAACTTGAGTAAAATTGAATTCTCTTCCACATGGAAGCATCAAAACCCACAAAAATCTAACCAAAATAGATCAAAACCATGTAAATCCAAAAATAGTTAAAACCTAGATCTAGAACAATGGAGACTCCAAATCACAAAATGTCAAGCACTAATATTGATCACCATGGCCTAATCTAGCTAATGGACAAATAAAAAGTGGTTCTCATGTGGTGGCAAGGTACACTTGCCTATAGGTGATGGTGTTGTGTGGAAGAAGGAAGAAGAAGAAGTTGGAGAAGTAAATGAAAAATAAAGAGGAGAGAGAAAAGTAGGTGGAGATTTATGATGGTGGTTGTGATGGAATGGAAGTGGAGAATAGGCTAAGGTGTTCCACTCATGATGAACCAAACCAAACCAAACCAACTCCACAAAATAAAACCAAGCCATGGTCCAAAACCCATTTACGAGAAACCAAATCCACAAGTCGAGAAAATAAAATACGGGCCAAAATCAAATTACGAGTACAAATACGAAATACAGGAAATACAGAAAATGAGGGTGACAGACATGTTAGTCGGATTGTCTTGTACTTACTTTTACATGATTGTAATTAAGTCAGACTGCAGCTGATAACAATTGTGTATACTTGCTATACCATCTGGCTATGTTTTGTAAAGCCAGATCTCAAGAACATTTTGACTGAGCGTTTTGGACGCCTTACTGCTTTATCTTACATGTTCTCTATTTCTGTTTCCTTGCTTGAATGATTAAGACAATAGATGTGTAATGACCATAGCAAGACTTTTATGTAGTATGCACCCCCTCGTCTGGTTAGACAGCATTGATCGTATTATACGGTATTCATCTATCCGTAATACGTAGCTGGCTGAGTCATTCCTCCGCTCTCCAGTATTCTGGTTCTGGGGCGTAACAAGGTTTTAGTGGTGGCCCATACAGGTCTGATTTCAGACTTGTGGGGTATTTTGATTTATAGGATGTCTCAATCACACGTATTCCCCCTTGATCTCATGATTCGTTATTCTCAACCCTTGCTTGACATTCCGGTATTCTTTGACTTCATTGATCCTTCATGTCCGATTGTTTGATTGTTCTCTTGTCCCTTTTCTTAGGGGCACTTCGTCCGTATCGATCAGAGCTGGGCAGCAATAACAAGGGCAACATGGACAACATGACCAGGTTGGTTAGCAACCAGGGCCAGTCTCACCTCAGAAGACTATCCAGGAAGAAGTGATAGTAGAATCAGCAGTTGGACCGCAGTATCCGGATATTCCAAACCCACCCATAGTTCCATCTACCCCTGTGGAAGTGGACACACCCGCCCTTCTGGAGATCATGAGAGGAATGATGGCCACTCAGCAACATCAGATGTTGGTCCAGCAGCGCATGCACACTCAGCTACAAGAGCAGAATGTGCTACTCAACCAAGGATTGCAGACAGCATTGGAAAGAGGGGCAAGGCCAGATTCAGGAGCATCAGCCAGGTTTTGTAAGTACAACCCCCACTGTTTCGAGGGCACGGAGGATGCCATCTCAGCAGATGCATGGCTTAAGGATATTGAGGCTATTCTGACAGCAGCTAAGGTACCGGCAGCAGAACTTGTGGATCTAGTGAAGTTGTTACTTCAGGATCTCGTACGTGATTGGTGGGAATCGGAGGAAGTGGGCATCAGACGTCCTGTAGCTTGGGACGATTTCACTGCTAGATTCAAGACCAAGTACTATGGAGTTGTGGCGCAGTTTGAGCTACAACAGAAGTTTATCAACCTCAGGCAGGCCGGCAAGACTGTAGATGCTTATGCAGCAGAGTTCTGCAGATTGAGTAGATTCGCCCCAGAGATGGTAGCCATAGAGCGCCAGAGGGCTATGAGGTTTCAGCAAGGGTTTCATCTCAAACTTTTACAATTGATAGAGGGGCACAATTACCAAACTTTTGATGAGATATTGACGGCAACTCGAAGGCATGAGCTCACCATTCAGAGGCTTGCGACTAGGACTGGGGGTCAGAAGAGGTCCCACAGTCAGATTGAAGGAGGAGGGGGAGCAGCGCCCCGAACAACAGCACCATCCACTGGCATTCGTATCCACGATGTGGCGATACGAGAACCAGCACCACTCAGACAGCAGCAGCAACAGCAACAGAGGAAGAACCAGCAACCCCCGTCGGACTGCACTTATTGTGGGAAGATGGGATATACTAGAGATGTGTGTCGGATATTGAATGGACTGTGTCTGATATATGGAAATCCAGACCATCGGGTTACCATATGTCCCATGAATTCGAGGTCAGGAGGACCAGGGCAGCAGTTTCCTGCTCTGCCAGCACCAGGGGCAGGCCAATATCGGGGACCAGCAGTGGCAGTAAGGCCATTGGTACAGCATCCGTTAGTACCGCAGGCTCAGATGTTTCGGCAGCAGGGACCACCGGTGCAGCAACACCAGCATAGACCACCCCAGTATCATCAAGGAAGGGGCCAGCAGCAGCACCAGGCTAGGCCGCAGCATGGGAATCAGCAAGGAGGTCGAGGGCAAGCATTCACTCTGTCCTTGGAAGAGGCATTGGCATCGGGAGATGTTGTGGCAGGTAACATTCTCGTCGCCTCATATCCGCAGTAGCATTGTTTGATTCGGGAGCATTCCATTTATTTATATCTGCACGATTTACGACACGACTAGGAATAGAGTTCGAGGCATTACCAGGGAGGTTGAATATACTCACTGGTAATGGGCTCGTAGGAGTTAGTAGAGTTATTTTAGCGTGTAGTATTGTAGTTTACGGGCATTCCTTACCCGCCCGGTTGATAGAATTTCCTGTTGGAAATTTCGACGTTATCTTAGGCATGGACTGGCTGAAAGACAGTCATGCGACAATAGATTATCGTAGAGGGAGTGTATCTTTTGATATTCCAGGCATGAAGAGGTTCACCTTAGTCAGATCAGAGGCAACTCAGCAAGAGCAGGGAGTCATAGCGGCAATGGAAGAAGTTCAGAGTCCGAAGGTAGTTGAAGAATTTCTAGACGTATTTCCCGAAGAACTTCCAAGTTTACCACCGGTTAGAGATATTGAGTTCAGCATAGAATTGGCACCAGGAACTAAACCGATATCAGATCGAGTTTACAGAATGGCGGATTCAGAGCAGGCCAAGGTATATCAGCATATAGAGGAACTGAAGGAGAAGAAGTTCATCCAAGCTAGCGTGTCACCATGGGCAGCACCAGTGGTACTTGTGGGAAAGAAGGATGGGTCATCCAGATTGTGCATTGACTACAGGAAGCTTAACGCGACAACAGTAAAGAACAAGTACCCATTACCCAGGATCGACGACTTATTTGATCAATTGAGCAAGGCTAGAGTTTTCTCCAAGATAGATCTTCGTTCAGGGTACCATCAGGTGAGGGTTCGGAAGGAAGATATCCCCAAGACAGCATTCAGGTCGAAGTATGAGCATTACGAATTCTTGGTAATGTCGTTCGGTTTGACCAATGCTCCAGCAATATTCATGGATTTGATGAACCGCATCTTTATGCCATATTTAGACCAGTTTGTCGTTGTGTTTCTTGACGACATTCTCGTATACTCTGCTAGTGAAGAGGAGCATGAAGACCACCTCAGGAAAGTGTTATAGGTTCTGAGAGAGAACCAGTTGTATGCCAAGCTCAGCAAGTGTGAGTTTTGGTCGGATCATATTTTATTTTTGGGTCATATCATATCAGAAGCTGGAGTAGCAGTAGATCCCAAGAAAGTAGAAGCAGTAGAGAGTTGGCCAGTACCCAAGACCGTAGCAGATGTGCAGAGTTTCTTGGGGTTGGCAGGGTATTACAGAAGGTTTGTGTCAGACTTTGAAAGACTTTCAGCACCCATGACCCGTTTGACCCGGAAGGATGTGCTATTTGATTGGTCGGCAGAATGTCAGGCATCATTCGAGACTTTGAAGCAGAAATTGATATCAGCACCTATTCTTACATTGCCAGTTGGACCCGGGGGTTTTACAGTATATTGTGATGCGTCAGGTAAAGGAGTTGGATGTGTCCTTATGCAACATGGAAAGGTGATAGCATACGCATCTAGGCAGCTTCGGGACTACGAGAAGAATTACCCAACTCATGATTTAGAGTTAGCGGCAGTAGTGTTTGCTCTGAAGCTATAGAGGCATTACTTATATGGTGACCGAGTGAAAATGTATACAGACCATAAAAGTTTGAAGTACATCTTTACTCAGAAGGAACTAAACATGAGGCAGAGAAGGTGGTTGGAGTTGATCAAGGATTATGACATGGAGCTTCAGTATCACCTAGACAAGGCTAATGTAGTAGCAGACGCTCTCAGTAGAAGAGGCGGCGCATTCATGTTGATAACACAGAGGCACATCTTAGAAGACCTTCAGGAGATGGGCATCGAAGTTATACTTCCTAGTGATGTAGGAGTTCTAACAAGTCTGCAAGTTCAATCCGACTTGGTAGACAGGATCAAGGCAACTCAGGCACAGGACCCGAAGATTCAGAAGCTTAGGGCAGAATGTGAGTCAGGACTCAGGAAGGAGATAAGAATTCATGAAGATGGTACACTTAGGTTTGGATCGCGTCTATGTGTGCCTTGTGGAGATATCAGACAGGAGGTTATGGCAGAAGCTCACAGTTCTCAGTATTTTATTCACCCTGGAGGGACCAAGATGTACCAAGATATCAAGCAGCATTTCTGGTAGAACGGGATGAAGAGGGAGATAGCTAGATTTGTTTCCCGTTGCTTGGTATGTCAGCAAGTGAAGGCAGAACAGCAGAGGCCAGCTGGGTTATTGCAACCGCTTCCTATCCCGGAATGGAAATGGAAGCATATTACAATGGACTTTGTAACCGGTTTACCGAGATCACCAAGTGGTAAGGACGCTATTTGGGTAATAGTAGACCGACTTACGAAGGTAGCACACTTTCTTCCCTTCAGAGTAGGGCAATCTACAGAAAAGTTGGCAGAGTTGTATATGCAACAGATAGTCAGGCGGCATGGAGTCCCGTCAGTATTGTGTCGGATCGAGATACCCGCTTTACATCACATTTCTGGAAGAGCTTACATCATAGTCTGGGTACCAAGTTAAGGTTTAGCACGGTTTACCATCCGCAGACGGATGGGCAATCAGAAAGAACGATTCAGACTTTAGAAGACATGTTGCGAGCTTGCACTCTAGATTTTGGAGGGTCTTGGGAGAGTCACCTGCACTTGGTCGAGTTCTCATACAATAATAGTTATCAAGCCAGTATCCAGATGGCGCCATTCGAAGCATTATATGGTAAGAAGTGCAGGTCACCGCTTGCATGGGATGATATTGGAGAGAGGAAGATACTAGGCCCAGAAATGATTATTCAGACGGTTGAAGTGGTTAAAGGAATTAGAGAGCGACTTAGAGTTGTGCAGGACCGGCATCATCATTGGGCTGATCAACATCGTAGGCCGTTAGAGTTCTCTGTTGGGGACCACGTATTATTGCGGATCTCACCTACTCGTGGGGTCATTAGATTTGGCGTTCGCGAGAAATTAAGTCCGCGGTACGTGGGCCCATTTGTTATCCTTGATCGGATAGGCGATGTTGCTTATCGTTTATCCCTCCCGCCTTCGTTACGAGAGGTGCATGATGTGTTCCATGTATCTCAATTACGTAGGTATGTATCAGACCCAAGCCATGTCCTCGATCACTCTGAGCTGGTTGTTGGTACCAACCTGTCTTACGAGGAACAGCCTGTGTCCATTTTGGACCGAAGAGAGAAGATACTCAAGAACCGAACAATTAGTCTTGTCCGTGTTGCTTGGGGTCATCACTCCTTGGGAGAGTCAACGTGGGAACGTGAGGATGATATCCGATCACGGTATCCACACCTGTTTGACTCATAAGGTATATCTCTTTCTGTATACCTTGATTGTCTTGATTCCTCATGCTTATCGCCTTATGATAGAGCTACTTGATGTCGTAGATTGATGGATTTACATATATAGTACTTGCTTTTGATATGGTAACAATGATTGCTTGCTCACTAGAATTGCTTGTATTAGTTTAGCTCTGATATTTCTATTCGGCTTGGATTTGAAATTCCGAGGACGGAATTTTTCTAAGGTGGGTAGAGATGTCACTCCCCGTTCCCGGAATGCATATTTTTATATATGTACAACTCATGTGTATTTATTTAGTATTTATCATGTATTATTCTGTATTTAAATTTCTTTAGTTCATGTTAATTAATTATCTGCTCTTTAAATTTTCATGTTAATTAATTTCCTGCAAATTTTATTTCTGCAATTATATTTCTGCAATTTTATTACCTGCATTTTATTTGCTGCTTTAGTCTTATTGGGTTTCGGTTTGCTGAATCCCCTTAAACCCGGCCCAACACCTCACCTACCACCACCTTTCCTATTTAAAGCTTCCATCTCTTTCTCTCTCCTCATTACTTCATTCTCACCATTACTTATTCTTCTTCCTCTCATTACTCTCCACCACCTACCAGCAGCAGAAGAAGGCAAGTGCAAACTTGCTTCTCAATCACCCATTTTTATGGTTCATTTCTCTTCCTCTCATGATCCTGAGAGAGTTTAGTTCTTGGCATTTTTTGTTTCTGTGGCTTAATTTCCCTAGATCTAAGTTTGTGTATTTCGGCTGTTCATGGGTATTGGTCCACCAACTTAGCGTGTATTTTGGCATTGGAGCGAAGTCTCCATAGGACTTAGAGTTCGGGAAATGTTGTACGCACACGTTCTTACGTGCTCGCGTAAAACATCAGCCCAGTCACGCACACGTCTTTACGTGTTTGCGTGTATTTTTAGTCACGAACGCGTCTGTACGTGTCTGCGTGTATTTTTAGTCACGCACACGTCTCTACGTATCTGCGTGGATTTTGAGTCACGCTCATGTTCTTATATGTTAGCGTGTATTTTTAGTCACGCTAACATTCTCATGAGCGTGCGTGTATTTTAGTCACGCTGACGTTCTCATGAACGTACGTGTATTTTAGTCACGCTGACGTTCTCACTTGAGCGTGCGTATATTTTTAGTCATGCACACATCCATGAGCGTGCGTGTATTTTTAGTCACGCACATCCTTGCGTGCGTGGATTTCTTGTCACCTTTTCACGCTCACTTGAGTCTGCGTGAATTTCCCTTCACGCTCACACTGTGCATGCCAGCGTGAATTACTTTTTCACGCTCACGCTGTTACACGCTCACTCCTACTAGACTTGGCATGATTTTGGCCTTAGTATAGACTTGTTGGCGTGACTTTCTAACCTGGGTGTTTTATTCGTTCCATAACTTATTCATTTAATGATGGCATGATAATTCCTCTATTAAATCCTTACGCCTTTTTGCATGAACTTGATAAATCATGATATGTTAATATTGTTAATACAAATTGTTATGTGGAATGTGCCATGTGTCTTGATTTATTCATGGATACCCAGTATGACGAGAACTTAACTCTGAGGAGTTATAGGCTCGACCCCATGTAATACTAAATGATTTTCATGCCTTGTCACCATTGATAATGATTGTGACATTGACTAATAATTGATCATGCGTTCCTAGTTGGAACTAAGAGACTGGCTAGTCGTCTTATTGAATTGAATAAATGAGACACGTTCATGTGATGAACTATTGTAATCGACTGGCTGATCCCGAATATTGGCATACGGGCACATGTAGGTTTCAAATTATTTATTTATTTATTTTGTATTTATTTATCTTACAAAAACAGCATGTGTACTTTATGGTCAAGGCATGACTACTCCGTGGTTAGATTTGATTGTTGCATTACGCTATGTAAGACCTACAACATAGCCGCACGGGTATCATTGTAGAGTTGCGCATATCGTACCCCGTACAATAGTACTCATTTGAATGATCATGATCCACGGCATGGGATTTCGCTTAACGTAGAGACTATTAAGTTAAATAAAATAACGATGGCATGGAAAGACCATGGAATTTCACAACCAGAAAGACCATGCGCCAGACACTACATGCGCCAGGACTCGCACAGAACACTTCACAGCAAAGTCAATAAGTATAGACATTTGAAGAAGGACTTTTTATTTTATATATAAAAGTCTAGAAAAGGTTGTACAAAGGAGAATTTCTACAAAGAAAAGATCCTAAGTCTACAGCCAGCGGCCACCATGCGCCTTCAGATAGGCACAGCGGCCACCATGCGCCTTCAGATAGGCGCAGCGGCCACCATGCGTCTCCAGATAGGCGCAGTAGTCACTATGCGCCCCCATCCAGGCGCATTCCGACATCTCTTCAGCAGCTCAGTTATGTGCATCCAGCTCAGTTATGTGCATCCCTTCAGCAGCCCAGTTATGTGCCACTCTTCCAACCAGGCTCACCTGGCCGAGCAGGAGTGTGCCGCACTTCCAGCCAGGCTCACCTGATAAATGCTTCGATACACAAAGCATTTAACCCTCTGGCTGGAACCAAGGAAGAGAAGAGCACCGCAAATCTGTGGCCAGGGGAGGCTTCGAAAGAGCCTCCAAAGGCCAAGGAAGACCGTGATCGAAATTATGGCGAAAGGCAGCTTTCAACACAATCAGAGCGGGCGACACCCACTTTGAAGGAAGAGAGAGCCTAGCACCGCCATTCCGATCTACGGCTCTTCCGAAACAACGGAGACAAGTCCCGAGCATCTCCATCTTTGGATGCAACAGGCACCTTCCGCCTGCCTCAGAAGCCCTCGACTCCGTCTTTTGGATGTAACAGTCACCTTCAAGAGCATCAATGACGACATGGTGTCTCATCTTCACCCTCGGGAGCACTTCGTCAACAGAATGCACCCGAAAACCTGAGTTTATACTGGAAAGACGTAAGGGAATGAGAGGCCAACCTTCTCTCCATGCCACTATTTATAGGCCGGGCAGATCAAACCCATGCGCCAAGTGGATGGCTCTCCGGATTCCGTGCAATGAACTCACATTAAATGGATGAACCAGACGCCTAGACTTCAGCCAAGCGACTATTAAAAGCACTCGAGAAGCGAAACAGCCGCATCATCAAAGACGTGTCGGATGCGTCGGCTAGTCAGCGCATCACACCTCTCAAACAGATGTGCCCTGTACCGAGCGCATCAAAGGGGATGCGCCCCCATACGCCTAGTAGAACGTCAACCGACGCGCCCACTCAGCTGTCCATCGAATGTCACCAACATTAAATGCTGAACTGACAGAGTTGGCAGCACGCCTTCCCAAGTCTGAACGACTGACAGCATTTACAGAAAACGAAGCGTCCACAATGTCAGCATCATCATGACTCTATCCCGACGGCTACTGCCACGTGGCCACTCGACCACCCGCACGCGCCTCCGCGGCCATGCGCCCAAACCTGTATGTGCCTCGAAAGCCATGCGCCTCAGACCCTTCACTGATCCCTAAAGACAGAAGAAGAGTCTCCAGTTGAAGCTTTGCATGCGCCTCAAAAGCCATGCGCCCCAGACTGATCTCTGATCCCGAAAGACAGAAGGAAAGTCGCTTGCATGCGCCTCAAAAGCCATGCGCCCAGAACGGCTCGTGACTCCTAAAGGTCACGAGCCAAAATCTCATCATGCGCCCAATCCAAGGCGCATCCCACCAAATCATCCCCCCACCAAATCAGAGATCTCCGAGCCATGGGTCGACGACACGTGTCCTTTGACTCAACTCATCCAAGATCTCAGCAACAGAAAGATCTTCTCCTCTGCTACGTGCCGGCTCACAACAGCAGTATGAAGAATTCAACCTCGCGAGTAGGGCGCATCGTCCATGCACCTCCGTCAGCAATCTTCACGTGGCGTCCCCACGCACCGGCGTATCCTACATATGCGCGCATGGGCAGCCAACCTGCCCAGCTATAAATGGAGGAATCACCCCCTCCTTACACACACACAGAGAGACATACATACGAACAATCCAGACAGAGATCATCAGAGAGGCAGATACAGACACTCAACGTCTTCCTCCTCTCAGCCAGCTCCAACACCCAGAGCAATCTACACCTTCAGAGAACCGATAACCGTCGTCAGCCCGTCAACGGAGTCAACGCATTACCACTCGCTCCATTGGCACTTAGGACCCAGATTAAACAAAAGTGTACTCCTAGGACTACATCGAAGTCCTATATTGTAACACTGTTCTGTTTGTATTAAGATTTGCAATCAAACGATTTTAATGGCAAACAAGCTGGCGACTCTGCTGGGGACTTCTTTCTCCTCTTTCGAGAAAGTCGTGTCACAGGCCGACGACGTGAAGGTGGGCTCCTCCCATAAGACGCTGGTCGTGCGCCTCAATCAACAGGCGTACAAGGAGTTCATTTCTGAAGGAAGCGCGAGTCCTTCGAAGCGGCTGTCGAAGCCGAAAAAGACCCGTCGTGTCTGGGTGCGCAAAGTCGGCGCCTCGGGCACCACCACTGAAGGGGATGTGCCAATCCAGCCCTCCCTTCCTGCTGACGTTCTCAGCAACCAAGGTGCGCCCGCTGATGCAGCGCATCTCTCGGGGAAACGTGCAGCTGACCACATTCCCCAGCCATCTCCCTCTCAGGCGAGGAAGATGCGTCGACGGAGCAGGGGCGCAGCCAAAGCCCCGCGCATCACCTCTGATGTGCCACAAAAAGTCTCTGTCTTTGACAGACTCACTCGCTGTAATGGCGAGGAGAATTTGGATGCTGAGTATTATACGTCCCAGCGGGCTAGTACAAAGAGATCCAAGGCGGCACGGGCCATGCGCCCCAAACGTGCTATGCCAGCAGCAGGCCAGAGGCACGTGCTCACAATCACGCGCGCTGCCGATGGCAAGCTGTACAAGGTCGACTCAGGTGCTTCGGCGCCAAAGACGAGTCGATCTTCAAAGTCCTCATCTCACTTGGGCGCATCCACTGCGTGCATAACCAAGTCGAGTGCGGCAAATTCAGTGGTCTTGAACTCCCGTGCCTCCTCTGGTTGTGCGTTCGAGGTCCGTTCAAGTCACTTCAAATGTTGTTGTTCCCCCACTACTGATCATGATGCCTGCTTGGTATTATATCAGGGGGCGCAGCACTCACCTGTCCGCCCCGACGTTTGGCCTTGCCATGCGCCTGAAGGGGGTGTGAAGGTAGCACTCTCCTCCAATGACCTGCGTAATGTGATCACTCACAAGCGCCGGTCAGGAGAGTCGACCAACAAGCACGATGAGCCTCTCACGGGGCATACTTGTGTGGTGGCCACTATCAACTGCTGTGGCAAGACGGCAGTACCACCAAGGCAGTCAGTCTTCCAGCGACTACAGTCATCGACACCCCTCCGACATCGCCTTGGAAAGAAGGTGTCAACAGAAGAGGAGCCAAGAGTTGCTTCATGCAATATGGTCTCCAACTCCTCATCTCTCCGGAAGGCGACCGGCAATTCCTCGTCCAAAAGCCAATCAAGGAGAGCCAAGGCAGCAGTCTCGACCTCCGGGGTGTTCGAAGGCACTCGGTCAAAGAAGAAGTTCTTGGAGGAAGTTGGGGGTAGTCAGACCCTTGTTGAGCTTCCTTCCGAAGATGAAGATGTCCAAAGCACAGCTGCGACGGATCTTCATCCTCGAGGCGAAGTCAGCCTCCCAGAAGCACCTCGAAATGAGGATGTCCCTCAGGACACAGCTGGGGGTAGAGACGAAGAGGCCCTTCAAGACGGAGTCGAGGACAATCAGGCCCTGGCAGATGCGCCCGTCGAGAATGACCTCCAGAACGTGACTGGGGGTGGCCAAGCTGAAACACCAGGAGAGGTGACTCCTCCACATGAAAGTGAGGCCGAGAGCGAAGCCTCAACCAATCCATCCACTCCTGGCCATGTCAGGACAGTATACATGGCTGGGGATGATGCCGAGTCTGATGCGCCACCGCAGGACATTGTTCAGCGCATAGACTCATTAGAGGGAGGACTCAAAACCCTCTCTGCCTCTATGCAAGCACTGACTCAAGCAGTGTTTGATATTCGATCGGCTTTGACCAGAACACCTTCAACCGATCCTGACCCAGGAGTTAATGGGGAGTCGAGTGTACCCCTTCAACGGGCACCCTCCGACACAGAAGCACCTCGGACATCGGAACCCTCAAACGCTCCGCTTCAGATAGTGCCACCTTCCCCGACTCCTAGCTCCACGGAGGATGTGGTCGAAATGATCAAGGACCTGCGGGAGCGCTTCGAGTCCAAAAACAGGCAAGAGGAGCGCCAGAAGATGGGCATTCCCCAGCCTTATCCTCTCGAGTGGAACAAGGTGGTTTATCCTCCAAAATATAAACCACAAACACTCACACCATACGATGGGAAGGACTCTCCACGTCGATACCTGACATATTTCCAGTCACAAACGGGGCATCTTCCAAAGGAGGACGCGCTCCTCACCAGCATCTTTGTTGGGGCCTTAAAAGGGGTGGCGTATGACTGGTACTGCAGCCTCCCCGATAATTTTATATCATCCTTCGACGACCTGACGCGCCTCTTCCTCGATCGCTTCTACGATGGCGGGAAGGACATGACGATGGCATCTCTCATAGAGATACGCCAGAAGGAGAAAGAAACGGTTCGGGTGTTCATCGAACGCTTCCGACAAGCCTGCTTCAGGCTACCTCTAGGCATGCCAGAACATGCGCTCCTCTCCTCTTGCAGTATGAACATGCTGCCCGCAGTGAAGCTCTGGCTCAACTCTACTCCCCCTCCCGACTGGAGCTCCCTGATCATCGAAGCTGAAGCCGCAGAAAAGAAGGCGACCAATGCACGTCTTCTGGGTGTCAGCTTCCCCGCCTTTGATGATAAGGGGAAAAGGTCAGCAGCCAACAACTCCGGGCGAGAAGCAAAGGGGAAACAGGCATTGACTGTTAATGCCTTGAAGGGCGCATCTGCGCCTACTCAGAAGCCTCCACTGGCACCGAGACCTAAGGAGGTGTATTCATTCAATGATGAAGACACCCTGCAACTCTTCGAAATACTGAAGCAGGGTGACAAGATCAAGCTCCCGGACCCGAAGCGGCCCGATGAAGTTGGGAAAGTGGACAACCCGAGGTACTGTCACTACCATCGGTTTGTCGGACACCCGACCAAGGACTGCTACGTCCTCAAGAATTACATCCAGCGCATGATCAATGCGGATGTAATCTCCGTCGACTACGAAGAGAAGACGGTGTCAGCCAATGTGGTGTCACTTCAGTTCGGCACCTTGCCGCCGACCACCACACAAGATGGCGTCGTCCCCATCCCTAAGGCGACAATGGAGGTGGTGAACTTGCCACCTACCCGCGACAATGTGAGTGGACTCATCCCACTCACCACATCTCGAGGAGAGGTCCTCTGGGTTCACCCCGACCTCGTCTCCGAGGTGACTCAACCGGAGGTATGCTCTACCTCCAAATCAAAAGGCAGGAAGATCAAGTCTTGCCGTACGGTCTCTTCTTCAACAGAAGAGGCACTTCCAGTGCAGACGTGTGCACAACAGAACGCTCAATCCGGCAAAACTGCCGCCGAGGTGGTGCCTCCTGGCATAATCCCTGAGGAGGGCCCGTCTAAACCCTCAGCAGCCAATAAGCAGAAGCAGGTGGAGGCTCGTTTCGACAGACCTCTACGGAAGGAGAATGCTTCGGGGCTAGCCAAGCCCCACAACTTTGACATACTGGCACAACTGGCCAGTACTCCTGCGCGCTTATCTTTGTTTGAACTCCTGCGTCTTTCCAAAGACTCCCGAGAAGCTCTCTACGAAGCTCTGAAGGACGCTGAATCCTTTCTCAGTCAGGTCAAGCAGCCTGAAGACCTCCTAACTACTTGTGCGCACTGTCATTGTGCGGAGGAAATTATCCCAAACATAACTTTCACCCAACAAGACATGCTGCTCAAGCACCACCGACATAACCGACCACTGTATTACACGGGGTACATCGGTTCAGTCAAGATGAGCCGAATTCAGATCGATCCGGGGTCTTCCCTCAGCATCATTCCGAAGGCGCTGATGTCAAAACTGGGGATCCCAATATACCGGCTAGCGCCCTCCAACACAACCATCAGTGGCTTCAATGCTAGCAAAAGCGAGCCACTGGGCAAGATTCGACTGAAGTGCTACATAGGCAACCTCAAAACTGAGGTGACTTGTTATGTGGTGGATGCCGAGGTTAACTACAACATCATGCTCGGCCGACCGTGGCTACATGAGTACATGGTGGTGCCTTCCACGCTCCACCAATACATGAAATATGTATCTACCAACGGCGTCATCCAGACGGAGTTCGCAGACATCGATCCTTTCAAAGGGATTGAGGCTTACTTCACCGATTCCGACTTGTACAAGCCACTTGACGAGGAGGAAGCCAACGATGCTGATGATGAGGCTGAGACGGCAACTGAGCCGGACACGGAGCCTGAGACAAATCCAGATGCCCCACTGAAGATCCGACTGAAGGGCAAACCACCCCAGAAGGCGCCTCCAATGAGCATCAAGCTATCCGGGAAAGCACCGACTCTTGAGGCTCCCCTGAAGATATGCCTCAAAGGAAAGCCGCCTCAAACATCGGCTCCCCTGGTGGCGAAATTACAGGGGAAGACACTACTCACAGGAGGCACAGTTGAGGCACCTCTGAAGGTGCGTCTCAAGGGCAAGCCCCCACAGTCATCCAAGATGCCAGAGAGGGCTCACATAACCCTCTCAGACCCCAAGATCAAAGCTGTGGTGGACTCTCCTGATCCAGCCCCAGTGCTTACAGACGAGGAGCTTGGCGAATATATCTCTGCTGATGTAGATGCACCCTCCTTAGACAATGTAATCTTGCGGGATAAAATCTCGTACTTCATCAATAATAGAATGTCTTTTAATTATTCTTGTCTTCCACATTGGAATGCCATGTATATATTAGATCACGCTCTACGGTCGTTGCAAACACAAATAACGACCGTCCATAATGTAAACCGAGTAGTCCCGTCTCAAGGAGTCTGTTTCATAAACCCTCCACGAAGCCGAGACGAAAGATCCGTCATTTTTGGCAAAGTCGAGCGTCATCAAGACCTCCCGCCACTCGAGCCTGAACCTGATACCGGCAGAGTACAAGTTTATCGGTATACGGATACAGCAAAGCACATCATCTAGAAGATGGGCTACGACTTGAAAAGCAACAAAGGCCTAAACTATGGCAAGGGTCGACCTCTCCCTCTCCAGTGTTCAACACCCAAAGAAAGGCCGCAAGACTACTACAACAAAACTCGACGGGGGATAGGCTATGTCACGCCGCCATCAACCCCAGAAAGCTCAGACGTAGAAGACGTAGAACATTCCCACTCGTCCGAAGCATCGACTTGGGATTCTGATACCAGTATCGGATCAGTCTTCAGAAAAGTGCTGTCAGCTAACATGACGTCAGCACAACCTCAAAAAGGTAAAGGCGAAGACCAAACGCCGGAACCCTTCGAAGAAGAACCCTGGGCTCAACACCTAGGAGAGCAATGGGAGTCTCATTTTGAGTTACATGAACCTCCCACCGAAGTCGAGCAGATCGACCTTGGGGACGGATCTTCTTCCAAACCCATCTTCGTCAGCAAAAGCCTAGAAGGAGAAGACCGAGAGGCTTTAATCCAGCTAGCTAAAGAGTATATCGACGTCTTTGCCTGGAGCTACGAAGACATGCCAGGACTCGATCCACAGATCGCAATGCATAGGTTGAACATCTTACCTGATGCCAAACCTATCAAACAACAACAACGACGTTTCCGTCCGGACATCATGAATGCCATCGATCAGGAGGTGGACAAACTCTTGACTAGCGGCTTCATCCGTGAGGAACAACACCCAGATTGGGTAGCCAACGTCGTACCTGTCACCAAAAAGAATGGGAAGATACGAGTCTGTATCGACTTCAGGGACCTCAATTCTGCTTGCCCGAAGGACGAATTCCTGCTTCCGATCACCGACGTGATGATCGACAACACATGTGGTTTTGAACGCATGTCCTTCATGGATGGATATTCAGGCTACAATCAAATCAAGATGTTCCCCGATGACGCAAAACACACGTCATTCAGGACTCCAAAGGGTGTTTTCTGCTACACAGTAATGCCCTTCGGCTTGAAAAATGCCGGTGCAACATACCAACGAGCTATGAGCACCATCTTCCGTCAACATCTTCGCAAAATAGTTGAATGCTATGTTGACGACATCGCAGTCAAGAGCCGCCCCAAAGGAGATCACCTACAGGATTTGAAGACAGTCTTCGATCTCATACGGGCACATCAACTCAAAATGAACCCCGCTAAATCCTTCATGGGGGTTTCTAGCGGCAAATTCTTGGGCTTTGTCATCACGGCGAAAGGCATTCATGTTGATCCCGAGAAGACCAAAGCCATCCTCAACATGGACCCTCCGAAGAATCTTCGAGAACTTCGAGGCTTGCAGGGACGTCTGGCATACATCCGAAGATTCATAGCAAACCTTTTCGGTAAATGTCAACCCTTCACTCAGCTCATGAAGAAGGGAGTCTCTTATGTCTAGACAGAGGAGTGCCAGAAGGCTTTCGACGACATCAAAGCCTACTTGACGAGCCCACCAGTCCTAGTGGCACCTGTCGCGGGCAAACCATTTCTTCTTTACGTCCGTGCCATGGATCATTCCCTTGGCGCTCTGTTGGCTCAAAACAGCGATATAGGCTATGAGCAAGCAATCTACTACCTCAGTCGAACGCTCATCGGGGCCGAACACCGGTACAACCCTGTTGAAAAGGAGTGCTTGGCTTTGGTGTTTGCCATCCAGAAGACTCGTCATTATGTCTCGGGCCAGACAATTAATGTCATTTCCCGAGTCAATCCACTCAGAGTCCTCATGACGAAGCCAGGATCATTAAACTCCCGGCTAGCCACATGAGCAATTTTGCTAACACCATATAATATGGTGTTTGTCCCGCAAAAAGCTGTTAAAGGTCAAGCTCTGGCTGACTTTTTAGCTGCACACCCCATCCCAGAATCCTCAAAACTCTATGAAGACATCCCGGATGAGGTCCAAGAATCCAACGTCACGGAAGGAAGCTCCGTTTGGCGGATGTTTTTCGATGGCGCTTCGAGAACAGGCCCCAAAGGCCAAATCATCGTAGGAGTGGGGGTAGTCTTAGTCTCCCCCGATCAGCTAGTCATCCAGCGTGCTTACTCCCTTTCGAAGCCGTGCTCCAACAATGTTGCCGAGTACAACGCACTCGTTATGGGACTCCAACTCGCACAACAGCTGGGGGTGGACCATCTGGAAGCCTACGGTGACTCAAAACTCGTCGTGAACCAGATTCGAGGGCAGTACGAGGTTCGCCATGAAGATCTGATCCCTTACCATGAAGTTGCATTGAACATCATTTCAACCTTTACCGGGTTCTTCATCGAACACGTGCCTCGTCTACAAAACTTGGAGGCTGACGCTCTGGCTGGCCTCGCAGCCTCATTGGCAGCGCCCTTTGGGACTCAACACTATGTCACGGTAACAGGCCGAGACTTGATTTGTCCCAGAAATAACCTATGCTTGCAAGTGACCCACGCCATGCCGACGAACACTGGTGTTAATGTCCGAGACTGGAGGTTCCCGTTCATCGACTTTGCTGTCTACGGAATTCTTCCAGAGGACCCGAAGGAAGCCGTCTCAGTCAGGAGACGCTCTCTTCGATTCTACTACGACACAGCTACTAAAATGCTGTACCGACGTTCCTTCGATGGGCTCCTCCTTCGATGCCTGTCCAACGAAGAAGCAGCCGAAGCCCTCCGAGAAGCTCATGACGGAACTTGCGGAGCTCATCAACCCGGTCCTAAGTTACAGGATCGACTGCGACGTATGGGCTACTACTGGCCAACCATGGCCACCGACGCTGTTGAATATGCTAAGAAGTGTCACGCATGCCAACTCCATGCTGACTTCATACATACACCGTCTGAACCACTACATCCTACAGTCGCCTCCTGGCCCTTCGAAGCCTGGGGCATGGATATTGTGGGACCTATCACCCCTCCTTCATCAAGAGGACACCGCTTCATCCTGGCCATCACCGATTACTTCTCCGAATGGGCAGAAGCAGTCCCACTGGCAGAAGTAAAGAGCTCCAGGGTGGTCAGCTTTATCAAACACTATGTCATTTACCGTTTTGGAGTACCCCGACGGATCATTCATGACAATGGTCCTCAGTTTATCAGCCACATTTTTAGCAGGTTCTGTGACAAGAACCGCATTCAAAATGTAGCATCCACCGCCTATAATCCGGCAGCAAACGGGTTAGCAGAGGCGTTCAACAAAACCATCGTCAGGCTACTCAAAAAGGTCGTGTCATCCAATAAACGCGACTGGGATGAAAAGCTTGGCGAATGCCTTTGGGCCTACCGCACAACGGTATGGACCCCGACAGGCAACACACCATTCTCTCTGGTCTACGGGAGCGAAGCGGTACTGCCTCTCGAGATCCAGATACCCTCACTCCGCGTGGCAATAACAAACAAACTCACAGAAGAGGACAATCAACGTCGTCGTCTGCGGGAACTGGAGGCACTCGATGAGAAGCGTCTCCTAGCTCAACAACGCATCGAACTCTACCAAGCCCGTATATCACAGGCTTTCAACAAAAAGGTCAAACAGAGGACTTTTCAAGTTGGTGACCTGGTTCTGGCAGTCAGAAGACCGATGGTGTTAACTCACAAGACACCAGGAAAGTTCGAGCCCAAGTAGGAAGGACCTTTCATCATAGAGACGGTATACTCAAACGGTGCTTACCGCCTCGCCAAACCCACTGGAGACTTGTTTATGATGCCCATCAACGACAAGTTCCTAAAGAAGTACTATTCTTGACATCCTTCAGACATGTACTTCCCTAAGGGGATCTGTGGGCCCAATCATCGGGATTCACAAACAATCTCCTTCCACAAACTCATCCGCTTCGGGAAGCCAGCTGTTCCGTGGCTTCCTTCAGTAGAAAGACAACCACGTCCACATTACCTCTGAGTTGTTCTTCTACACCCTACAAAGCGGACTCTTACGCTACGTAAGCCGACGCTACCCTTCATGTTTACCACGTCCACATTTCCTCTGAGTAAACATCTTGTACAAACAACCCCTGCGTTGTCGTACATCGATCGCCGAACTTCCACGTCCACATCACCTCTGAGTTGTTCAGCGTATCCCCCAGGATCATTCCTACCACGTCCATCACACCTCTGAGTAGGATGATTCTATCATTTGGACCCAATGATTGCCATGTCCACATCACCTTTGAGCAAACATGTTGGTTCCTTCAAACTTATTATCTGTGCCTAAAACCAAGGTGCGCAAAAGATAATAGGTCCACACAAATCATCAAGTTCATAATAACAAAAATGAACACATCACAAAAAGTTGCGTACTTCTTTATTTTCTGAAATAGAGAGTACAAAAGGCTACATTATCCCTCAGCAAAGGGTTGCAAAAGAGCATAAAAAAGGGGAAAAAACTACAGTCCCTGAACCTCCCCAGGGTGGGCTGAGAGCTTCCTGACTCGAAGCTTTAGGTTGGCTGTACGGGCCTCCACAGTCGCCAGGACTCGTCGCTCAGCTTCTTGACGCATCAATTCAACAGCCCCAGCGGAAGTATCGCTTTCATGCTTCGCATCAAGCTGTTGTCGCTGCTGCGCCAAGGCAAGAGTCCGCTGTGTAAAGGTCGCTTCTTCCTTCTGGAATGCTGTGTGTTCAGCCCGGACACGCTCGGCGTCTAACTGGAGTCGGGCTCGTTGATCTTCAAGGCGGCGCATCTGGGTGTCGATCTCCGCGATATTAGCATCCAATGCAGCTCGAGTTTCCACCGTCGTCTTCATGGACTGAGACAACTGCTCTACTGCAGCCTCAGTCTCAGCCACCTCGCGCTCCCAAAGGCCCACAGTGGCCTGGTATGAAGACTCAATCTCGGCAATCAGCTTCCCCTTCTCCGCATCTATCAGGACGGAGAGGTCGTTTCGCTGGATGCGCTGAAGTTCCACAAGCCGCTCGTCCAGCTCGATCACTGAAGCCTCCAGAATTTTGGCCATATGGTCGTGGCCTTGGTGAATGCGGATCAGCTCGATACAGGGCATTGCCAAAGTTCTTGCCGTTGCAAAGCTCCTATTGGCATCCATCACAGCAGATACACCCTTCTGCAGCATTTTGTATACCCCCTCGACGAGGAATTTCACATACTCGTCTGCATCCGCCAGGACCTGCGGCGTCATAGCAGGAGTTGGAGGAGCTACAGCAGTTTACGGACCGGAAGAAGATCCGCCAACCTCAACCTGCGAGGCTTGAACCTCAGTATCAATGAGCTCTTCATCAACGGGGGCTGGACTGCTAGCCCGAGGAGCCGAAGGAACAGAGAAAGCCCACGTAGGCGTCGAAATAGTACCCCAAGTAGGAGGGGCAACAGAGGGTTCCACACCCTAGCCCTTCTCAAGCCCAGAGGAACCACCGACGTCAACGGCCACCTCTTCTACCCCCAACGTCCTATCGACAACTGGTACTTCCCTTGGCAGAATGGGGAAATTATCACTCGTCTCTTGACCCGCCTCAGCGGTTGTGACCGGCAGACGGGTCTCGTCATCAAGTCCCTCCACTGGGACAGAATCTGTCGCTACCTCCTGATCGGTAGCCGCCTCAACTACCACGGTTGAAGCCGGGATAGGACTCGGCAATGATCCAGCCGACCTCCCTTCATCATGATAAGGAGGGGAATCAACCCTCTCCTCTGTCTCAACTATACCTGTTACCCCCGCAGTAGACTCTTGCAGATCCGCGGCAACGTCATCCAAGGCCGACGCTGTGGTCTTCATCTTCTCGGAAGCTGCTGCATCCTCAGCTTCCCGTCTGACATAATCCGGAGACGCTGAAATCTCTACAGCAACACCCTCGGTATTCTCCTCCATGGGAGATATCATAGTAGGTGGAATACGCATGTCAGACGAGCCCACCATCTCCTTTGGCCTGCTCCCACCAAATTTTGGAGTACGAGGCTTTCTTATCAGCGGCTCCTACACAACAAGGGGAAAAGCATGATTACATAAGGAGCTGAACTTGAAATCAAACCTTACAGGACATCTTACCTCTGCAGATGCGGAGTCCGAGGACACCGTCGGTGACGACGCCCTCTTCTGCTTTTTCGATACAGGAGAGTCGACTTTTGTATCTGCACTCCTTTTCGTTTGATCAACCGAGGGTCTTCCCTGACCCCCGGTAGATACGGCGGGGGCGCCTCGACCCAACTCGGGCGGACGGTACGACCGAGCCTTCGCCAAAGTGTCTGCACCCGTCGCTAAATGGGTGCCTGCAATAAAACTGGTCTCCCTATCATATTCGGTGGGCGGAGCAGCCATAGCACAGTAAAATCTGGCGGCTAAGTAGAGAATCGGCGGCCGCGGATTCTGGACGGGGAGCGTAAAGCGGGCTCCAGTACATCCGGCATTATAGTAATGCCAAGCTCGTACACCATCCAGCAAACTTCCAGCGTACCCCAAGCTAATACTGGGATTATCCAACATCAATTGGGCGTACCCGAATTGCCTCGCAAAGCAGCTCGGCAGATACGGTTCCAGGTAACACTGGTTCCTGTTCTGATATACCAAATGTGACAGCCGGATACTTTGCAGCCAGCGGAATCCCTATGGAGACAGAGTGGTGGCATCCTCACCCGAGTCCACCAGATCTTCGTTGGCCTCAAAATCGGAGAAGACAGGACCAACTTTGGCGATCTCCCATCCCTGAAGATGGGATAAAACTTTCCTGCAAACGGGGACACCGGTGTGCGACCAATTCCTCCGGTAGAAACGCCGGAGGAACGCATCTCCGGACCTGTGGTCTTCCTCAGAACCCGGGCTCATCACATTGGGATGGTGTAAAATTAACCACCCCATCAAATAATGAAATGGCAGTTCGGCATGCGGGAAGTTGTTGTTTTTGCCCCGCTCGTGAACGACACCTCCCGCAAACTCTCGAAGACCCCGCAACAGGTTACACACCATTGCGGGGAGTAAAGCTAAAGGATGGCCGAAGGCCAACTTCACGGCCGGCAGAATTAAGTTCCGAGTCACCCTCTCTACAGAGCCAGACCCGCCTGAAAAGACGTGGTCCCGGAGCCAAATCATAAGATACGCAACTAATACTGCTTTTGGCGACATCCGATAGGTGAGATGCCAAAAACAGCTATAGGAGCGTTCATCCGACTGCTGGTCCTCGTTCTCCAAGGGATTCTTCTCGCCCAACCTGCTCATAGCACCTCGTTGCGAGAAAGTGCCGGTGGAGTAGAAAAATGGAAAGGATCCTCCTTGTCCTGCCTAAAGATATGATCTCTCCAAGCAGTCACATGAGGCTGCGTCCCGCCCCTATCCTTCTTCTGCATATAGTAGTGATGACTCGCTACTTCTTTGAAGACAGCCATCATCTCATCAGCTTTGTCTCCCATGACCTGGAATTCTTCATTGGTCGGGAAGTATTCCTCGTAAGGTTCCGATCCCCAGGGGAGTTTTGATACCTCGTACATCTCATGAAGCGCGAGCCCTAGCTCCCCCACTGGAGTGAAGAAGGTCCCGGTATGGGTATCAAACATCTCTAAAAGCGCAAAGAACATGTGCCTGTTAATCTCTATACCTGCCTGAGTGGCACGGACAGCGGCGGTCAGCCCAATCTCTTGGAGCTCAGTCTGAAACCGCGACAGGATCCAGTGTGTCAGTTTGTCCCATTTTGAAACATAATGGCACCAACCCTCTACCCGAAATTCTTCCTTGGGGTATGATTGTTCCATCAACAACATGCGACGAGCAAAAGTCGAAGCACCCAAGGCAAAAGTATTGACGGAAACATCGCTATAAATACTCCCAGGACGAAGAGTCCGCCAGGTGTAAGAGGTACCAGCTCGCGAGGCGACCAGAGTATCCCTCTGATCAGAAGAAGAATCAATTCTGATGACGCCTGTTACCGCTCCTCCTTGAGATGGAGTAATGTCCCAGGACATTCTCCTTTTAGAAGCAAGCCGACAGAAAGTTAACAAAGGCCATTGACGTTCAAGCTGCCTGACGGTCATATGCACGCCCCTGGCTGTAAAGAACCAGTCTTCTCTGACCTTCAGCACCTGGGCTTCAGTAGAAGAAAGGCGGTCCCCGAACAGGAACTCGGGCTTTAAGAAGGTCACTTTATCGGAAGTGGCGGATTTCAGAACGCCACGTTCCATCATCCGTTTAAGGAACCCGTGATGTTGTTCCCGAATTTGAATCATTCTTTCGGGATGCTGATCCAACATAATAGCCGCTTGAGCAGGGTTTATCACCTCTTCATCATAATCTACTTCCATCTGACAGAGTGCAGCGTCCAGGAGCACTTCGTTCAAGAGTGGAATAGTCATCGACACTGACACAAAAATACAAAGATATTAGAGACAACACAAAGATCAGAGCTTCATGCTCGTCAGATGCGCGTATTAAGCGCATCTGAAAAAGGAGCCTCAGCGCATCATCAGGGTATAAACCCATGCGCGTCAGCAATTAAAGCCACAGTGCATGATAAAGGCCTGAGCCTATGCACGTCGGCGGAAAAGTTTTCCACATCGATAGGAGACAATAAAGCTCACCGACTACCGCCGGCCGAACTTCGACAGGCGGGCGAGGAATGTCACTCATGACAGCCTCTACCGGCTCCTTCTCCTTCCCCTTTCCTTTGTCGGCACCGCCACGAGGAGTCTTGGGAGCCATTCTAACAGAGAGGAAGAAGTTAGGGTTTTGAAGAAAGAACTCTAAAGGAGGCAAAGGCACAGAGTAGAAGAACTCTCTCTCTCTATCTTTCACCTATTTATAGGCCGTGGTCGCACGCGTGAACCGATGACGAGTGATCTTAGCCGTCGCCTCGGGTCTTGTGAAGATAGTAGCAGATAAAACCAAAAGATTATCATTAATCTTTTCGGTTACCGAGGCATTATCAAATTCATTAATTGAGAAGAGCATGCGGCTGAACAGGCATGCGCCCCAACAATCATGCGCCCTGATCGCCATGCTTCTTATTCAAAGTATTCCAAAACTTATTCAAAAGTGTTGAAAACTTTGAAGGGGGTCTTGTAGAAGCATGGAATTTCACAACCAGAAAGACCATGCGCCAGACACTACATGCGCCAGGACTCGCACAGAACACTTCACAGCAAAGTCAATAAGTATAGACATTTGAAGAAGGACTTTTTATTTTATATATAAAAGTCTAGAAAAGGTTGTACAAAGGAGAATTTCTACAAAGGAAAGATCCTAAGTCTACAGCCAGTGGCCACCATGCACCTTCAGATAGGCGCAGCGGCCACCATGCGTCTCCAGATAGGCGCAGCAGTCACTACGCGCCCCCATCCAGGCGCATCCCGCCATCTCTTCAGCAGCTCAGTTATGTGCATCCAGCTCAGTTATGTGCATCCCTTCAGCAGCCCAGTTATGTGCCACTCTTCCAACCAGGCTCACCTGGCCGAGCAGGAGTGTGCCGCTCTTCCAGCCAGGCTCACCTGATAAATGCTTCGATACACAAAGCATTTAACCCTCTGGCTGGAACCAAGGAAGAGAAGAGCACCGCAAATCTGTGGCCAGGGAAGGCTTCGAAAGAGCCTCCAAAGGCCAAAGAAGACCGTGATCGAAATCACGGCGAAAGGCAGCTTTCAACACAATCAGAGCGGGCGACACCCACTTTGAAGGAAGAGAGAGCCTAGTACCGCCATTCCGATCTACAGCTCTTCCAGAACAACGGAGACAAGGCCCGAGCATCCCCATCTTTGGATGCAACAGGCACCTTCCGCCTGCCTCAGAAGCCCTCGACTCCGTCTTTTGGATGTAACAGTCACCTTCAAGAGCATCAATGACGACATGGCGTCTCATCTTCACCCTCGGGAGCACTTTGTCAACAGAATGCACCCGAGAACCTGAGTTCATACTGGAAAGACGTAAGGGAATGAGAGGCCAACCTTCTCTCCATGCCACTATTTATAGGTCGGGCAGATCAAACCCATGCACCAAGTGGATGGCTCTCCGGATTCCGTGCAATGAACTCACATTAAATGGATGAACCAGACGCCTCGACTTCAGCCAAGCGGCTATTAAAAGTACTCGAGAAGCGAAACAACCGCATCATCAAAGACGTGTCGGATGCGCCGGCTAGTCAGCGCATCACACCTCTCAAACAGATGCGCCCTGTACCGAGCGCATCAAAGGGGATGCGCCCCCATACGCCTAGTGGAACGTCAATCGACGCGCCCACTCAGCTGTCCATCGAATGTCACCAATATTAAATGCTGAACTGACAGAGTTGGCAGCACGCCTTCCCAAGTCTGAACGACTGACAGCTTTTGTAGAAAACGAAGCATCCACAACGTCAGCATCATCATGACTCTATTCCGACGGCTACTGCCACGTGGCCACTCGACCACCCGCACGCGCCTCCGCGGCCATGCGCCCAAATCTGCATGCGCCTCGAAAGCCATGTGCCTCAGACCCTTCACTGATCCCTAAAGACAGAAGAAGAGTCTCCAGTTGAAGCTTTGTATGCGCCTCAAAAGCCATGCGCCCCAGACTGATCTCTGATCCTAAAAGACAGAAGGAAAGTCGCTTACATGCGCCTCAAAAGCCATGCGCCCAGAACGGCTCGTGACTCCTAAAGGTCACGAGCCAAAATCTCATCATGCGCCCAATCCAAGGCACATCCCACCAAATCATCCCCCCACCAAATCAGAGATCTCCAAGCCATGGGTCGACGACACGTGTCCTTTGACTCAACTCATCCAAGATCTCAGCAACAGAAAGATCTTCTCCTCTGCTACGTGCCGGCTCACAACAGCAGCATGAAGAATTCAACCTCGCAAGTAGGGCGCATCGTCCATACGCCTCCATCAGCAATCTCTACGTGGCGTCCCCACGCACCGGCGCATCCTACATATGCGCGCATGGGCAGCCAACCTGTCCAGCTATAAATGGAGGAATCATCCCCTCCTTACACACACAGAGAGAGACATACATACGCACAATCCAGACAGAGATCATCAGAGAGGCAGATACAGACACTCAACGTCTTCCTCCTCTCAGCCAGCTCCAGCACCCAGAGCAATCTACACCTTCAGAGAACCGATAACCGTCGTCAGCCCGTCAACGGAGTCAACGCATTACCACTCACTCCATTGGCACTTAGGACCCAGATTAAACAAAAGTGTACTCCTAGGACTATATCGAAGTCCTATATTGTAACACTGTTCTGTTTGTATTAAGATTTGCAATCAAACGATTTTAATGGCAAACAAGCTGGCGACTCTGCTGGGGACTTCTTTCTCCTCTTCCGAGAAAGTCGTGTCACAGGCCGACGACGTGAAGGTGGGCTCCTCCCACAAGACGCTGGTCGTGCGCCTCAATCAACAGGCGTACGAGGAGTTCATTTCTAAAGGAAGCGTGAGTCCTTCGAAGTGGCTGCCGAAGCCGAAGAAGACCCGCCGTGTCTGGGTGCGCAAAGTCGACGCCTCGGGCACCACCACTGAAGGGGATATGCCAATCCAGCCCTCCCTTCCTGCTGACGTTCTCAGCAACCAAGGTGCACCCGCTGATGCAGCGCATCTCTCGGGGAAACGTGCAGCTGACCACATTCTCCAACCATCTCCCTCTCAGGCGAGGAAGATGCGTCGACGGAGCAGGGGCGTAGCCAAAGCCCCATGCATCACCTCTGATGCGCCATAAAAAGTCTCTGTCTTTGACAGACTCACTCGCTGTAATGGCGAGGAGAATTTGGATGCTGAGTATTATGCGTCCAAGTGGGCTAGTACAAAGAGATCCAAGGCGGCACGGGTCATGCGCCCCAAACGTGCTATGCCAGCAGCAGCGGGCTAGTACAAAGATATCAGCTTCCGCATCTTCTCCAGGTATGGGTCATCCTTCTGTGCAGACTTGATCCTCTCCAGTAGGCTTGGTTCTACCCGCAGTTGCACCAGTTTCACGTCTCTGAAACGAACTCGGAGTTCAATGTCCATTCCTTCCAAGTCGTGCAGCAGTCGATCGTTGATGCATAACAAAGCTAAGTATTTTCGGCTCAGCGCATCCGCTACCATATTTTTCTTGCCCGACGTGTAGTCGATTGATAAGTCATAGTCTTTGATCAGCTCGAGCCATCGCCTCTGCCGCAAATTTAATTCTTTCTGGGTGAAGAGGTACTTAAGGCTTTTATGGTCCGTATAAATCCTGCATGTCATGCCATAGAGATAGTGACGCCATAGCTTCAACGCAAACACAATCGTCGCTAATTCTAGGTCGTGCGTGGGGTAGTTCTTCTCGTGCGGCTTCAACTGCCGGAAAGCAAAAGATATTACCTTATTCCGCTGCATGAGTACACACCCCAAGCCCTGTCCAGAAGCATCACTGAAGATTTGAAATCCCTCCGTCCCTTCAGGAAGAGCAAGTATCGGGGCCGAAACGAGCCGTTGTTTGAGCTCCTGGAAGGAAGCTTCACAGTCGTCTGACCACTTGAATGCGACTCCTTTCTGGGTGAGGCGAGTCAACGGCGATGCAATCTTCGCGAAGTCCTTCACGAAGCGTCGGTAGTATCCCACCAAGCCTAGGAAGCTTCAAATTTCACTAACTGATGCGGGCCGTCTCCAATCAGCGACTGCCTCAACTTTCTTCGGATCGACTGCGATGCCCGCGGCAGAGATGATGTGCCCAAGGAATGAGACGCTGTTCAGCCAGAATTTGCACTTGCTCATCTTCGTATACAACTGATTCTCTCGAAGGGTTTGGAGTACCGTCCGCAGATGCTCTGCATGTTGCGCTCGATCCTTTAAGTAGATGAGGATGTCGTCGATGAAGACTACTACGAACTTGTCAACGAACGGACGGAACACCCGATTCATTAGATCCATGAAGACGACAGGGGCATTCGTCAGACCGAACGGCATTACCAAGAACTCGTAGTAGCACTAGCGAGTGCGGAAGGCAGACTTTGGCACGTCATCTGGCTTGACTTTGAGTTGGTGATAACCCGATCGCAGATCAATCTTCGAAAACACTGTTGCACCTTGGAGCTGGTCAAACAAGTCGTCGATGCGGGGCAGGGGATATTTGTTTCGGACGGTAGCTTTATTCAATTTCCGATAGTCGATGCAGAGCCTCATCGATCCATCCTTCTTCTTCACGAATAGCACGGGCGCACCCCACGGCGAGACACTCCGACGGATAAATCCTCTGTCGAGTAATTCTTGTAGTTGTGCCTTTAGTTCCTTCAGTTCTGCAAGGGCCATTCTATACAGAGCTTTCGAGATCGGCCGGGTGTCGGGGAATGTGTCGATGGTGAACTCTATTTCTCGATCGGGCGGCATGCCGGGTAGCTCGTCCGGGAACACGTCTGGGAATTCTGCCACAATGTCGGTCTCTTCCGCGTTTGCACCATCCTGTCGCATGTCTCGAACGGAAGCTAGATAGCCTTCGCACCCGGAATGCAGCATCTGTCAAGCAGATATTGCGAAGATCACCATGCAGGTCGGTGATGCCTCACCACACGAGAAGCAGAATTTAGGCACTCCAGGTATGCGGAATGTGACCTTCTTTTCAGCACAGTCTATGGTTGCGTTGCACGGACCGAGCCAATCCATGCCCAGTATGATGTTGAAGTCCTTCATATCTAGAACTATCGCATCAAGACCGATCTTTTGACCCCCAATACATATGGTTCCTCCTCCGCGGGCTAAGTTTGTGAGTAGTGGCACGCCCGAAGGCATACTTACGCTAAGGTCAAGGTCAAACAACATTACAGGGAATTTGTGCTCGGCGGCAAAGTCCGCCGATATGAAAGTATACGAGGCACCTTAATCAAATAACACACGAGCAGGTACATTATTGAAATTCAATATACCTGTCACGACAGTGTCGAAAGCGAACGCCTCATCTCGAGTCAGAGCAAAGACACGCCCCTGTGCATTAGGGCGTCGGTCTTGGTTGTTGGATTGAGTGGGCTGAGCAGGTCGGGGCACCTGTCCTCGATTCTCTTGATGGTGTTGTTGTGGTGGGGCGTTACGACTCCATTTCTGGGGGCAATCTTGTTTATAGTGACCCTTTTGTCCGCAAAATAAGCATCCCCCATCGTGGACAAAGCACTTGCTCGCCTCATGTCCAAGGGAACCGTACTTGGCACATCGCGATGATGGGTTATGTCCCCGATAACTGCCATGGTTCATATGCTTTGATGCGTGATTGTTGCCTCCCGTATAGCTAGGACGTTTGTGATTGGAGTAGCGCACAGCGTCATCAGCACCGGAAGGATGTAGTCTCTCAAGGCGGAGAGCGTGATTCAGAGCCTCGCCCACGGTCTTATACTCCGGGACCCCAATATGTGCACCGATAGAGTGTCGCAGACCCACTTCGAACCGTCGCATGTGGCACTCCTCTGTAGGCAGAAACGCACTAGCAAACTTGGACAACTTGTTGAATTCTACGACGTATTGTTCTACTGTCCGATTTTTCTACCTCAACTACATGAATTCATTCTCCTTCGCTTGACAAACGGCTGACGGAAGGTACTCGACTTCAAAAGCTTTGCAGAATGTGGCCCAAAAGATCGGCACTGAGTTGTTGTCGCGTCGGATCGCTCGCTTATGCATGGCCCACCAGTCATGCGCGTTCAACCGTAGCTGAAGTTGTGCGCAGGCGACTTGCTTGGATTCTTCAATGCCGAGCATCTCAAAGTGATCTTCCAGCTCTTCCAACCAATCGATTGCCATGGAGGGACCCTCGGTGCCGCTGAAGGAAGTGCGGTACGCCTTCTTGAATTCTGACACTTCAAAGTTGAACTTTTTCGGTGCCGCTGGTTGACGCTCGGGCTCCTCCGTATCGACTTTAATGGGTTGGATCGTCGGCACGGTGGCAGTAGGTGTGGTGACGGTAGGCGCAGTCGCAGAATTTCTGTTGGCCGCCATTGTCTGTACGATCTGTTGCAGGGTATCCAACTGCTTTTGTTGAAATTTTACGTATGCGTCAAAGCGAGCTTCGAAGCGAGCTTCGAACTGGGCCTGTCGTTCCTCCGTCTGTTGATGTCGGTTCTCGGACTAGTTCCGCTGTGCCTCCATCATGCGCAGCATCCTTTCGATGGTATCGTTAGAAGGTCCGACTTGCGAACGATACGAACTACTAGAGCCGCTAGAAGCACTCTGTTCTTGCTCGGCCGTGGGTTCCGTCACTTCTGCGATACGAAGGCAAACACATCAGTCATAAATTATTACGGACTCATTGTATGGAACAACTTATCTCATCGATGCGAGGTCAAAGGTTTGGAACTCTAGACGCGAGGCCAAAGGATGTAAAGCCGTGCTCTGATACTATTATGTCATGCCCCGATTCCGTAGAATCGATAGTCGTCCCCCGGGCGTGATGCCGTGCGAGCCTAATTTGCGATCGCACAAGGCACATTCATAAGGCTATCCGAAACACAACATCAAGTTAGAGTACACAGAGAAATTGATTGACACATTTGAAATAGAAGTAGACTTTTCATTGATAATAAAACTTCATTTACATTGACTTTATTACATTCATTGCCGCACGGGCTACAACATGACTCGACTTACAAAACGAACGCCGATGAGATAGTCGTTCCATACATTACATCCTTTTTTACAAGCAAAACATGACACTTTCTACCTGCTATCGAGGCGAGTCGAGTCGTCGTCTTCTTTTGGACTGAGCACGGGGTCTTCTTCAAAAGGAATCTAGAAACAAGCCTTCACAACCGGACGAGGCTTCAAAAGTGTCCACGCCGCCTTGAGATTTTAAGCGGCACACCCTTCGTAGTTTGGGGTACCTGCGTGGAGAGTGAGGATCAGTACATTACACTTTGTACTGGTGCGTGGCTATTTAAGTTCCAAGCTCTCATTTGGTTGAAGAGTTTATATGACTTAATGTATGAATGTTTCTAACCATCCTAATGGATTTCAACAAGCATATGACAAGCAATAAAATTACGTCGAAACTTACCCGCGGCGGAGCGCGCTGCGCCTTATAAAACTTACCATGTTCTTCCCTGTCAATTGTTAACATTTTTCATATCAAGTACAAAATATACGTGTGATTGGTCACTGGCATCACAAGCCATCCTGGACGTATAGCTTTGTTAATCGAGATCCTTTCAACGCAAGTAGCTAGCTCCGTTGCAAGTCCCCGCTTAACCTGTGCTGAAACCTTATGCACGACTATACCCTGTTTCCTTCTAGGCCGAAACGGAACCGTGGCCTCGGGTTGCCGCTCGAAAAAACTATCGCTTGTCGACAAGTTGTCCATAACCGTGTGAAGACATATTTTCCTTTTTAGTTATTAAGACATAGCCTACATTCTCTTTTTGAAAACTCAATCCTTTTCCCGTGTTCGTGCCCTTGCATTTATCCTTTCATTCGTACAACATTATCGATTTACCTAGGAAGGGGGGTCGAGAAGAGAAGGGTCATCCACTCACCTTGAGTTTACTTCTTGGCAAGAGAACTTGTTGGTCGCGCTAGACGTCGCCTACGCGATTATCTGAAATCGCACAAGCAACCGATTAGAACACTGCATTATTCAAGGAGTTCGATAGGAAATGCGAGTTCGAAATGCAAGCCATGAAAACCATCAAAAATATTCACGAAAACGCATTCAGAAAACAAAGCCAAAACCAACGCAAGCGGCGTGAAAAGCAGAACAACGGGAGGTCTCTCCCGACTCAGCCGCAGAGTCAAATCCTCGAGGCGCAACCCGCTGAATATGGGACTTGGTTCCGAAGAAGACATTCCATAACGAGGAATGTATCTTAATTCAACCGTTCCCGTTCGATCGACTCGGTCGATCCCGACCTATCGGTCCCGACCGAATCGTTAGCGACAGTGTTCCTTTCTCGCGCACCCCGTGGACAGAGTACGGGGCACGATGTAGGAATAGGGCACTACACGTCATATTGAGACAAAACTTATGCCATCAGGACCGTATCGAAATTCTGGTCCTGTATGCCAAGTTTGGTCTGATTCTGAGAAGGTCGACTGGAACACCTATTTGGCGGGTCCACGACCCAATCCAACCGGCAAAATTGTACACGGCCTACCGAAATCTAACTTTGGACATACGGTTGGGTTCGTTTTCTCAAATCGGACCCATAGACATATAGTTTGACGATTTTAGAGACCGTAGATATTGGCACGCTTTTTGGTACAAAACGGGTCCGACGGCGGACATCGTTTTGATCCGAAATTACGATTTTGCCCCTATTCTAGAAGTAGACTTTTGGACAGGCATTTCCTAGAGATATCTTTTATACCAAACACGTTCGTGATATTTGTTTCATCATTCAGAGCTCTTTGTGGATTTTGACTTTCGTGCTAACGATTTTGATTGTTGGATTTTGTTGCTTCTCGCACCACACCGGGCGTAATACCAGGCAAGATACCTTGCCATTAGCTGATTATGTTACTTTAGCTCATATTCATACATTATTCATTATTTATTTTCTGTAAAATAAACTGTGATACATGGCATAAGTAGATATATTTTTTACTGTTTAGTTCTATTTCCTGCTATGTACTATTTTCTTATACATTGAACTTAGATTTAAGGGACCGCCCTTTTGTGTGTTGTATTCATAGGCCTTGACACATTTGTACCACATTGTTGTGAGTCACAT
Organism: Iris pallida; assembly: GCA_029216955.1. Lineage (NCBI taxonomy): Eukaryota > Viridiplantae > Streptophyta > Magnoliopsida > Asparagales > Iridaceae > Iris > Iris pallida. Next base: position 43,374,112 of record JANAVB010040619.1, read on the forward strand.
ATAGGACTCGAACATGCGTGATTGGTTGGCCACCAGTACGTATAAGCCGTACGTTAGGAAATAACTGCTAATAGAGTTGCATGCTAGAAGACTTAGCAGTTATGAGTTAGCATTGGGCGGAGAGAACATGATTGGAAGTTGACTACCATCCTATCTATCGTAGACTCACTCGCTACTGAGGAACGATAGTAGACTATATGCTATAGACTCGCTCGATACTGAGGAATAGTATATGGTGTTTTGACTCACAACTGAGGTACTGTACTGCATTGGTATTTTCCTGACTTGACCCGATAGTTATGCGACCATGAACTATTCTCAAAATACATTCCACTTATAGTGGTTAGATGACCCTTACCCATTAGGTATGAGTACTCTTGGTTTGGGTACTTATATCTGACCGTGGCTTGGAACAATAACTTGTCACGGACTAGTTTGCCATATCTTGTCCTTGTTTGGTTGTAGGTGTGGCTCACTACTCCGATGAGAATGTGCTGAACCTTGTTATGGTCCGGATAGCACATTGGATTCATGGCTTAGAAAGATACTTTATCATGGGTTAGTGTGCCATCTCATGTCCTTGTTTGGTTGGGGGATGGTACGCTAATCCAAATGGTGAGGTATTGGACCATGTTATGATCCGATCTTACTTATTATTATTGAGCAGTATTTATTCAGTTTATATGACAAGATATTATGTATCTTGTTACGTCCCTCTAAGAACCTGGTTATCTCTCTAGGTGTGTGCTATTGTCTTTCGTAGGTGTTCTAGCCATGGCCGTGATCATCTCTATTTCTTTGAGGATGATTGTAATTGGATCGTCTTCGCTTCTCTCACCGAACTCATTTCATTTTTCACGTATTTCTTTCCTTACTCGTTGGCAGTGGATCTGTCTCTGCCCAATATATTGTACAAAAATAATTCAAAGTTGATTTATGACATCTTTTATTTCCTTATTTTGTGGATGAGATTAGATTACTCTTGGTTTACTGCATTTTACAGCTTATGTATACATACGAGGTTTATATATATTGGAGTACGCTTCGTATGTATGCAGCTGGCATGTCTACGTACTTAGTTCTAAGTATTTTGGGACTAAAGCGTTACACTTATTTGAATCGGAGCAACTGTTACTGCTTCTTGAGGACTGGTACGTGCAGCTGCCTCTTCTTCCTCAACTTGTATGTTCAAAACATTCTCGGGTATTTCCTCATTACGTTGCTCGCTCATTTGAATCGGAGCAACTGTTACTGCTTCTTGAGGACTAGTACGTGCAGCTACTGTAACACCCAATTTTCCAGATGAGGGTAATTTTGAAATTTTGTAATTATAATTATTATTTATTGATAATTATTTCATATTATGATTTTTGGGGATTTTTAATCATTTTAAAACTATTTAAAATTATGACTTGTGATTTTGACATTTTACTATTGTTTGGTTTTAATTTTGAGGAATTTGTCATCTCCAGTTTTCAGAAACATGGGTATTTTTGTCATTTTATATTTTTGAATATTTTTAAAATTTATTTTATTATTTATGATATTATTTTGGGGTTAAAATTTATTTTATTATTTATGATATTGTTTTGGGGTTATTTGATTCGGGTTCGAATTTCAGCTCAATCTGACTTGAAACGGGGACCCGGGGGTAGTGTTGACTTTAGTGGACCCACACATTAGTTAGCCATGACCCACATGATAGAAATATTTTAGTTAGAGGTTAGACTAATTATTATGGATAAGGTTAGTGTGATTAGAGACTTTAGAATGACTAATTTAGTCCCAACCAATTAGCCCTTTCCTAATACTAATAGAATAGGTTAGTGGGGGCATTTTGGACCTTACCATAATAGGACAAATAGCCCCATATGGCCAGCCACTTTGGGAGAGGATAGGCTCAAGTTCATTTCATTATTCTCATCCACACTCTCTTTCTTGTTCTTCCCCAAATTCCTAGAGAGCAATCCCTAGCAATTTCTCCACCAAATCCTTCCATTTCGCCACCAAATCTTCTTCTTTCCTTCTCCATTCTAGCCAAGGAGGAAGTTACCCAAGTTTGGGAGGATTCGGAGCTCGTTCGTGTCCTTTTGGAATCTCTACGTGTCGGTGTCGCTCCGGGAAGGCTTTTCTTCGATTCGATCTACCGGGAGGTATAAATCTCTTCTCCTTTTCATTTCCTCATGCATATAGGTCTATTTTGAACCCATAGGAATGACCCCCATGGTTGTATCTCCATTTGTGTCCATTTCGTGTCCATTTGGAGGTCATAGGAGTGTCCTTTGTGTTATGGTTGTGTCCATGTGAGAAAATCCCAAATTTGGACACACTATGTGTTGTTGTTATGTATGAATGAATTATTACATGTTTAATCTCATATTTTTGTATTGGAGATGTGTTCTATAGTGTCTCATATATATATATTAGTGTAGAGAGTGAGTTCTTGATATATTATGTTATATACTTGTGTTCTTTTGTCTCAAACTACCCAAATTCGTCATAATTTTTATCCACGTTTTTAGTAGCAATAGCAACTTAGAAATGTCATAACTTTTAGCTTAAAACTCCGATTTATCTCCCGTTTTTTTAAAAGAACCGTATCGAAGTTAGCTTTCCAAATAAATATTTTAATAAGCCAAATTCTTTCTGTAACTTTCTGTAGAATTATTTGAGTGTCAGTTGTACGAAAGACGAACGCGTTTCAGTATTTTCGCGATTCCGGGAGCTTCCGGACACGAAAATGCGATCCGTTTGAAGTTTCAGAAAGCTAACATGAAGTACTACAACATACTTTAATCCTAGAATTTAGTGAATGCCCAATTGGTACAATATTGGTTTTAAGTAAAAGAGTGACTATACGATATATGCATTTTGTGTAACCTATGAGCCTATGTAGTATGGATATTAAATGAATATAAAGTATGTAATACATGATATGTTAGATGAATGAAATGATATATATATGATATATATCCTATTTACATTAATGTATATATATGGTTGAATGCAAGCATGTAGGAATGCAATTAATGTAATATATGTAAGCAATGCATAAATGCATGAATGAAAGAATGATATACAATGCATGCATGAAAGTATATAATGAATGCTAGATATAAATGCAAGGTATATATGTAATGATAGATATGAATGCATAATGTATAAATATTATAAATGCAATATCAGATTTCATATGTAGACATAGAACCAATGCATAGCTTATATTTAGATTGAATGTTAGTTCATTTTAGGTTGTTCGAACACTGAACTGTCCATGTAAGCATATATACCTTCCTTTTCCTATTGCCAAGCCAATTTTAGTTTTCAATATAGTGGAATGTCTATGAATGTAATGTTAACCTTTAACCCCTTAATTCAAAATGTTAGTTAATTTCAGTATTAGACAATGCATGAGCTGTATGCATATGGGATGTTGGCTTAATGGCAGATTTCAGATAACATGGTTCATTTTATGTGGTTAGTTACACCAGTTTATGGGATAGCTCACTTTAGTTTATATGTAAATGTGGAGCTAAACTGAGAATGAACTTCACCCTCTGCACAAGGACACCCCACTCTATATCAACCACCATGCCGTGTAACCCTTCTCTAAATAATTGCTATAATATATATAGATTTATGTAAAGTATAGATGCATGTTAGTTATAACTTAAATAGTCTCTACTCTAATGTATATAGATGTATACTTGTAGCCATGCATGTTAAGTATAATACATGTATAATGTAGATGGGTTAGCTTTGTGCCATGTGTAGTGTAGACTCATAACTAGTGTTGATTTCTCTTTTCATGTACGCCTCCATGTTCACACACACACACATAGCTTTACATGTTAGTTCTTTTCTCTTATATATATATATATATATATATAATGTTGAATATGCATGAATGTGATTTGTGTTGGCTTGTATAGCCTTGGATTTGTATGGTGTGTACTAGCTAGGGTAGACTGGTTAGGCCTAGTGAGACTTCATTGAGTCTATGTTGACCCAGTTGACCTAGCTTTGACTAGATAGTTGACTAGAGTTGACCAAGAATTGACTTTAGCCTAGTTTGACCTAGACAGCATGTAGATGCATTGTAGCAGTCTATTTCTTTATTTTAGACATGTTGTAACTTGTGTTGCTCTGATTAGGAGACAGACACCTCTCCTCAGGCAGTACATTTACTTCAGACATTCAGATACGAGGCGAGTACATTCTCTGACCGTTTCATACTTGCCTGGATTTACATTCTTGCTCTAGATTACTGTACTTGATGCTGACACGATTGTTATCACGGATTAGTACTATAAGGATCTTCTTTTGGGATGTTATCCCCTTGTATTCACTAGATACATATTGTGATGTGCGTTTCACTTCCATATTGTATTTACTGAATACCTATATCCTTGTACACTCATTGTGCATATTGTACTCTCATTATCATATGAGTTCCAGGGATAGACCATTGTACACTATTGTATAACATTGTACAACTATTGTATAATATTGTACACCTATTGTATAATATTGTACATCCATTGTATAACATTGTACACTATTGTGCAAGATAACGTAACTAGAGTGGATTCTTGTGTATTGATTGGGGAGGGGGAGTAGAATTGGTTATGTAATCAAATCCTATTGTACAAGATTGTATAACTATTGTATATGTCTATTGTACACCCACGTACAATGGAGTTACCATTGCATTTTCCTAGACCGTTTACATAACCATATTGTACTCTAAATCACAGTAGGCTTACAGTTCTTACTTATCATATTTAGATATTTTTTGTTATCAAATCTCTACTGTTTTTTTATACACTTCTTTCTTTCAACGTTTCATGTACCTTACTCTATTGCATGCTTTATATTTCCTAACATGATATGAACTGCGTGAGATATTTTGTGCTCGCTCCCGTCCTGACTGGACCTGTTGAAAATTTTACAGAGGATGATGAGGAACCCTGCACCCTTACTTGGAGTTTGCCTAGTTGACACTCGCAACCTGGACCCCTGGGGAGGTTCAGGCAGCTGCTCAGGATGATACCTTGTATAGTGTAGATAGCTTAGACTGTTCCTTCTTTTCATGCTTAGCTGTTGTCTTTATTTTCAGAGTTGTATATTTTAGAGATGAGACTTGTATTCCATTTCTGCTGTACCTCAGTTGAGGATTTCTTATCTATTTCCATCGTGCTACATTCTACCTTAGATTGTGATTGAGTTGTACCTCGGTGTTGGCCTCCTTTTGGAAAGTATATTTCATGTTATGTAGTTATAGTTCATGACCTAGAACAGCGTTCTACCGTCGACACTGCGGCGTAGGCTGGGCGTTGTTACGTTCTCGTACCCTCACGGTGGGTGCGGGTCGTGACACGTTTTTAGTGGTGGCCCATGCAGGTCGAGTTTATGTAGTAATATTCGAACTAGAGTATCACTACAGCCTGCAGTAGGATTAGGATATTTTTGGAGGTACTCAATCACATTAGGAAAAACTCTTAATCCGATTCCTTTTGTCTAAATTTGTTGCTTATTGACTTCCCTTGAATATAAACTGTTCTCCTTTGAATTTTTGCTTCATTCTCAGAAATTGCTTCTTGTTTTGATCTGTCTTCATGTTGGTTATGAAGACACGATCTCATCGCTTCGGTTCGGGGGATACTATCGAGAGGCTGGCCACCTCTCGTCCTGTTCATCAGGGCCTCGAGATCGCAGCTTCTGTTGTGCCGACTCAGGTTGGCGTTTCTGCTACATTGGAGGTGCACCTCCGTCTGTACAAAGACTTTTCCCTTCATTTTCGATTTCTCTCAGCAGCAGCGATTCATGCAGCATCAGCTGCAGAGATTTGTGCATTATCAGCATCAGGCTGGAGGAAACCAGCATGGCGAGCTATCGTCAGGACAGTCGAGGATGCACAGACCGTTGGAGATCTTGCTGCAAGTTCCGTTTTTCTCAATTCTATTCCCGCAATTGTCTTTTATAATTACCTTGAAATCCGATTCCATCTGTTCCTTGTTGATTGATTAATTTTGTCATATTACTCTTTTGTTGTGTTTGTTCTTCTTCTGAGAAAATTATATGGGCTAGGTCTTCTAAATCATGGGATCTAGAATCCTCGATAGTCGTGTTAGTTGGCATAGTGAGGACATGTAGTCAGATTTTGGATGTATTCTCGGGTATGGAAATTTAAGGTTTTCGCCGTCGCATGCGGCAGTACAAAAATTTTAAATACCATGAACCTAGAGGTACGTACCTTAGTCAAGGACTCTGTGATTATCGTAGCCTTGCTCACTAGCATGATGAAGACTCTAGACAACATGATTTTGGACAGACGCATATGATTAACAGATTGTATTTTGAGAAGGTTTAAACATCATACCCTTTTGATTGTTATAAATGACTTAGGAGTAGGGATATTTAGTTTTGTAGAGCTTATTCATAGGTAGTTCCTTCATAGTATAATGGTATGATGACTTATAGAGTGTCTGTACCCTAGAGGTGATAGTTAGCATTGGTGTTAGAATAGTAACCCATTGCAGATAATTCTCCTGTTATCTATAATACCAACCAGTTACACATAGGATGTTAGTATGCCTTACATCCTTGATGATTATTACTACTTTCCCCTACCTTTTCCAGTGAGGCACCCATGACCAGAGCCTGTCTTTGAGTATAGTTGTAGTTTCACCTAAGACCGAGAGGTCTATTTGTATAGATAGATTACAGATGATATTGGCATATGGGATATAGGTTAGTTGGTATCTATAGGCCATTGTTGTATAGGGTTATAAACATGTTTTTTAGCCTATACTTGGTTCAGTTTTCCATTTTAGTTAAGTTTCCTTCGTGTTGAGTTCCTTTGTGTTGATCACCTTTATAGGCAGTGTGCAGACCCTTCACTAGATACCATGTCCCCTTGATTCAGACCATTCATCATTAGCCTAGTTCTAAGCATTGTTTCAGACCCTTATAAGTTTAGTCTGCCTTAACCCTTGGTTGATCAGTCATGTATATATATAGATGATATACTTAGGATATATGTGATGGGTTGTTGTTCTTGAGCATATATATATATATATATATATATATATATATATATATATATATATATATATATATATATATATATATATATATATATATATATGTGGTATTTGGTATTCATGTGCTTAGCTTGTAGGTATTTAGTTATAGGTGACTTGATAGGATTGGGAAGTTAAGAGCTAGTCTATTATAGAGTTTCTCTTTTGCTAAATTCTAGTTGCCAACACCTAGATAGCTAGCATAGGTAAAATCCTAAGAAGTTGACCAGTTGATGACCAAGTACTTGGATGTTGAGAAATTGACTAGTGATTGACCCTTGACTATGTTTGACCTAGAAGGGGGTGCGATCATCTTAATTTCGAGGACGAAATTTTTATAAGGTGGGTAGGATTGTAACACCCAATTTTCCAGATGAGGGTAATTTTGAAATTTTGTAATTATAATTATTATTTATTGATAATTATTTCATATTATGATTTTTTTATGGTGATTTTTAATCATTTTAAAACTATTTAAAATTATGACTTGTGATTTTGATATTTTACTATTGTTTGGTTTTAATTTCGAGGAATTTGTCATCCCCAGTTTTCAGAAACATGGGTATTTTTATCATTTTATATTTTTGAATATTTTTAAAATTTATTTTATTATTTATGATATTATTTTGGGGTTGAAATTTATTTTATTATTTATGATATTGTTTTGGGGTTATTTGAGTCGGGTTCGAATTTTAGCTCAATCCGACTTGAAACGGGGACCCGGGGGTAGTGTTGACTTTAGTGGACCCACACATTAGTTAGCCATGACCCACATGATAGAAATATTTTAGTTAGAGGTTAGACTAATTATTATGGATAAGGTTAGTGTGATTAGAGACTTTAGAATGACTAATTTAGCCCCAACCAATTAGCCCTTTTCCTAATACTAATAGAATAGGTTAGTGGGGGCATTTTGGACCTTACCATAATAGGACAAATAGCCCCATATGGTCAGCCACTTTGGGAGAGGATAGGCTCAAGTTCATTTCATTATTCTCATCCACACTCTCTCTCTCTTGTTCTTCCCCAAATTCCTAGAGAGCAATCCCTAGCAATTTCTCCACCAAATCCTTCCATTTCGCCACCAAATCTTCTTCTTTCCTTCTCCATTCTAGCTAAGGAGGAAGCTACCCAAGTTTGGGAGGATTCGGAGCTCGTTTGTGTCCTTTTGGAATCTCTACGTGTCGGTGTCGCTCCGGGAAGGCTTTTCTTCGATTCGATCTACCGGGAGGTATAAATCCCTTCTCCTTTTCATTTCCTCATGCATATAGGTCTATTTTGAACCCATAGGAATGACCCCCATGGTTGTATCTCCATTTGTGTCCATTTTGTGTCCATTAGGAGGTCATAAGAGTGTCCTTTGTGTTGTGGTTGTGTCCATGTGGGAAAATCCCAAATTTGGACACACTATGTGTTGTTGTTATGTATGAATGAATTATTACATGTTTAATCTCATATTTTTGTATTGGAGAATGAACTTCACCCTCTGCACAAGGATACCCCACTCTATATCAACCACCATGCCATGTAACCCTTCTCTAAATGATTGGTATAATATATATAGATTTATGTAAAGTATAGATGCATGTTAGTTATAACTTAAATAGTCTCTACTCTAATGTATATAGATGTATACTTGTAGCCATGCATGTTAAGTATAATACATGTGTAATGTAGATGGGTTAGCTTTGTGCCATGTGTAGTGTAGACTCATAACTAGTGTTGATTTCTCTTTTCATGTACACCTCCATGTTCACACACACACACATATAGCTTTACATGTTAGTTCTTTTCTCTTATATATATATATATATATATATATATATATATATATATATATATATATATATAATATTGAATATGCATGAATGTGATGTATCTTGATATGTGACTTGTGTTGGCTTGTATAGCCTTGGATTTGTATGGTGTGTACTAGCTAGGGTAGACTGGTTAGGCCTAGTGAGACTTCATTGAGTCTATGTTGACCCAGTTGACCTAGCTTTGACTAGATAGTTGACTAGAGTTGACCAAGTGTTGACTTTAGCCTAGTTTGACCTAGACAGCATGTAGATGCATTGTAGCAGTCTATTTCCTTATTTTAGACATGTTGTAACTTGTGTTGCTCTGATTAGGAGACAGACACCTCTCCTCAGGCAGTACATTTACTTCAAACATTCAGATACGAGGCGAGTACATTCTCTGACCGTTTCATACTTGCCTGGATTTACATTCTTGCTCTAGATTACTGTACTTGATGCTAGCACGATTGTTATCACGGATTGGTACTATAAGGATCTTCTTTTGGGATGTTATCCCCTTGTATTCACTAGATACATATTGTGATGTGCGTTTCACTTCCATATTGTATTTACTGAATACCTATATCCTTGTACACTCATTGTGCATATTGTACTCTCATTATCACATGAGTTCCAGGGATAGACCATTGTACACTATTGTATAACATTGTACAACTATTGTATAATATTGTACACCTATTGTATAATATTGTACATCCATTGTATAATATTGTACACTATTGTGCAAGATAACGTAACTGGAGTGAATTCTTGTGTATTGATTGGGGAGGGGAAGTAGAATTGGTTATGTAATCAAATCCTATTGTACAAGATTGTATAACTATTGTATATGTCTATTGTACACCCACGTACAATGGAGTTACCATTGCATTTTCCTAGACCGTTTACATAACCATATTGTACTCTAAATCACAGTAGGCTTACAGTTCTTACTTATCATATTTAGATATTTTCTGTTATCAAATCTCTACTGTTTTTTTATACACTTCTTTCTTTCAACGTTTCATGTACCTTACTCTATTGCATGCTTTATATTTCCTAACATGATATGAACTGCGTGAGATATTTTGTGTTCGCTCCCGTCCTGACTGGACCTGTTGAAAATTTTACAGAGGATGATGAGGAACCCTGCACCCTTACTTGGAGTTTGCCTAGTTGACACTCGCGACCTGGACCCCTGGAGAGGTTCAGGCAACTGCTCAGGATGATACCTTGTATAGTGTAGATAGCTTAGACTGTTCCTTCTTTTCATGCTTAGCTGTTGTCTTTATTTTCAGAGTTGTATATTTTAGAGATGAGACTTGTATTCCATTTCTGCTGTACCTCAGTTGAGGATTTCTTATCTATTTCCATCGTGCTACATTCTACCTTAGATTGTGATTGAGTTGTACCTCGGTGTTGGCCTCCTTCTGGAGAGTATATTTCATGTTATGTAGTTATAGTTCATGACCTAGAACAGTGTTCTACTGCCGACACTGCGGCGTAGGCTGGGCGTTGTTACGTTCTCGTACCCTCACGGTGGGTGCGGGTCGTGACAGCTACCTCTTCTTCCTCAACTTACATGCTCAGGTTCTTCCTCAGTAAATTGCTCGCTCATTTGAATCGGAGCACCTGTTACTGCTTCTTGACGACTGCTACGTGCAGCTGCCAACTCTTCTAACCGAAGCCTCCTATAAGAGGTTGTAGGTCATCTCCTCCTCATATTTGTCCTTCCTGCTAAGTTGATTCAAAATATCAACAATTAAACAATTTGGACTTCAAAATGAACTGTTCGACCAGTCTGAGTCGAACATATTCCTACTGTTCGACCAATACAGGTCGAACAGATCACTCTAACGCTCGACCAACACAGGTCGAACAAGTAATTCTTCGTTCGATCCGCTTTGGTCGAACGTGTACAAAGATGTTCGACTGTCATTGGTCAAACTCCAGTCTGTGCGTTCGATAGACCAGGATCGAATAGAACAGTACATACCCAAAAAAAATTTCAAAATTCATTTCGTTTTAACAAGAATTGAAGGGATTCGAAACCCTAGCAGTGATCCTAAGCGAAAATAATACTCATTTCAAAGTAATTAGGATGTTCGACTTCAAATACTCACCAAATTGATCTTGTGATTGGTCTTGGGATTGTCTCTCCATTGTGGTGGCCGAACAATCCGAAAGCCCCTTGGCGACTGTCGTGGGTCGAACAGGACGACTGTCGTGGTTCGAACGAAGAAGAGAGGGGGATTGGAGAATACAGACCGTTTGGAGAAGAGAGGGAGCCGGCCGTTTGGAGAGTGGAGAGTAGAGAGGTTAGAATGATTTGGGGTGTGCTTAGGAATGATAGATATGTTTTAGGTTAGAATAGAAAAGGGGAAATTTATGAAATGCCCAAAAAACGAAAAAAATTTATGAAAAACCCACCGTGCAATAAAATTTCATCGCGTGCCCAGAATTAGCAAAAAATATATAAAGAGGGTTCCGAATGACCTTTTTGCCCTTCCTTCTAATTTATTGAAAACACCCACGAAACTACTCTTAAAAAAATGTTTCGATACTTCATCTTCTTCTATACGCTGCTCACTTTCGAATCTAGGTTTTCTCCTCAAAAATCTTCAAAAACTCGTCGGAAAATTTCAGAAATACCGAGACAAACGACAAAAGTGCTAAAACGGAGGTCAAAATATCATTTTTTGCGATTCTAAAATTTCGGAAGACCGTCTAACGAAAAAGCTGTTACTTTCAGGCTCCTCGAAGATACGCTCGTTTTGGGACAAACCGGGCCTCGTTTCGACCTCCCAGTCAAAAGTTATGGCCCTTCAAAGTTTCAATTGACCATAAAATGCAGGAGAATGGTCATTCTCCGTGTTAGAACACGAAAAAAATATTAATTTTGCATGAGGGTTGCCATTCTCCGTGTTAGTAACACGGAGAATGTCATTCTCCGTCTTAATTTACACGAAGAATAGTCATTCTCTGTGTTAGTAACACGGAGAATGGCATTCTCCGTCTTAATTTACATGGAGAATGGCCATTCTCCGTGCTAAATTACACGGAGAATGGTCATTCTCCGTCTTAATTTACACGGAGAATGACCATTCTCCGTGTAATTTAGCACGGAGAATGGTCATTATAGTGTTAAAACGCAGGAGAATGACCATTCTCCGTATTAGAAACACGGAGAATGCCATTCTCCGTGTTAAATAAAACGGAGAATGTCATTCTTCGTGTTAAATAAAACGGAGAATGGCCATTCTCCGTGTAATTGAGCACGGAGAATGGTCATTCCAGTGTTAAAACGCAGGAGAATGGCCATTCTCCGTGTTAGAAACACGGAGAATGCCATTCTCCGTGTTAAATAAAACGGAGAATGGCATTCTCCGTCTTAATCAAAACGGAGAATGACATTCTCCGTGTTAATTTACACGGAGAATGGTTATTCCCAGTGTTAAAACGTAGGAGAATGACCATTCTCCGTGTAATTTAGTACGGAGAATGGCATTCTCCGTTTCTAAATTACACGAAGAATGGCCATTCTCCGTGCTAAATAACACGGATAATGACATTCTCCGTGTTAAATGACACGGAGAATGGTCATTCAAATGTTAAAACACAGGAGAATGGCCATTCTCCGTGTTAGAAACACGGAGAATGCCATTCAACACGGAGAATGGCATTTTCCTTGTTAAAAATGCAGGAGAATGACTATTCTTCATGTGATATCGACGGAGAACAGTTGACAGAAACCTAATTTTTTTCGTTTTTTTTGTTTTGTGGAAAGAAATTTGACATGAATAAAGATTCAAGAGTTTTCGTTCTTCTTTCAAAACGATGCTAACTCTTATGGAAAAGAAGAAGAAGATCTTCTCTCCATAATTGACCTAATTGCCGGAGAAGAAGAAGAAGAAGAAGATGAGCGATGATCGGAGTTCGACTGAAAAAAAAAGCATGGTGAACTACGAACGATCTTTGCAATCTCTGCTGAAGATGAGAGCAATGGAATTCAGATCTCTCGTGAAGAAGAAGAAGAGAATCGCAATCCAGATCTGAGTTTGTGCGGAGGGGTAGTTATGGTATTAATTTTGTAAATACAGAACATCTAAAGGGAATCTTTGAATATTTGACGTGGAATTATATAATTCTGGGCATTTCATAAAACCCATCCTGCGGGTGGGTTTTTCATACAACCCAACCCCGAAATTGGGTTTCTCAGCAATTTTCAGAATAGAAAATGATATTTTGGTCATTTGGTGGGATGTACTTAGCATTTATGCTAATTTTATTTAATTAAAATGTGGTGTACGTAGCACTTGGGGTGTGCTAAGTAAGTTATAGGGGTGCGGATAGCCGTGCCCTTTTCCTTCACAAATTTCTTTCATGAACAAAAAAAAAAAAAAAAAAAACAAAAAAAAAAAAACCTAAACTCAGGCTAGTCGAACCAAAATCAGCGAGGAACCGAAAGCCTTGATATCCAGTTAATGGAGGCAGTGTACCTGCTCCTCTCCATCGCTTCGGCAGCCGTCCGATCTACCTTCCTGTCCCTCATCCTTGCCGTCCGATCCCTCTTCACCCCCACCATTCCTCCTCCTCCCTCTTCCTCCTCATCCGTACTCCTCTACGAGGGTCACGTGCATCACGTGCGGAGGAAGCCTGTCCACCACTCCTTCAATTATCCGGTCCGCTACGCCCTCATCGACCTCGACCGGTCCCCTCAGCCCGCCCACCTCCCCGCCGACCGGGCTCGCGGGGTCGCCTCCACCGCCGGACGAGTGTAAAATTTCCGGACCTAAACTGCAAACTCTCCATTCTCGCGAAGGACTAAATCGAAAATATGAAAACATTGCAGGCTTCTGCTGACGATTCCGGCGAGCGTCGGCTACGAGCAGAACCCGCTCAGCGTCTACTACTGTTACGACGAGGAGGACAGTCTCAAGATGTGCATTGCGGAGGTGAAATATTTCTGGTGATTTCTTTAGCATTATATGGTAGTGTTGTTGATTTGATGATGTTTTTTTTTTTTTTTTTTCTTTCTTTTTTTAGGTGACAAACACGCCATGGGGGGAGAGAGTGATGTTCAGCTTCAGCCCGGGTTCCGACCTGGTGGCCAAGCCCTTGCATGTCAGCCCCTTCATGGTGAGCTACTATCATCTTTGTCGTCAAAGATTTCAAGAAAGAAACTAATTGCTACTGAGAAAATCTTAGATGTAGACATTCGGGATGAACTTGTTTGTAGTGTTTGTGGTGGTGGTTCAAAATTGGGTTGACGGGGGTTGTCGCGAGGACTTCCGAACCACCCGTTGGATGGGTCTTTACTAAAGGTTCATAGTATTGGCCGCTAAATATCGGCCGCATTGTATAGTTTTGGTCTCATTCCGATACTTGACGCCCATCAATGCTGATAGGACTGGTCCGGGGTTGGGTTGTGCTAGCCGGAGCTAATTTTGGTTTCCTCTTGAACCTTATTGAAAAAAATGATAACAATAAAAGCATATAGATAAGTTTTTGGTAAAATCAAGATTACATTTGTTTTTTTAGCTTGAACTATACCATAAAATCTTGATTACAACAATAACAACAAAAAAGTAAGCCCGGCCATAATACTTTATAAACTAGTACAATCCGGTTTTAAAAAAAAAAAACTTATATCTGCATTTTTTGAAGTAAATTCTTCAATTAAGTGATCATACTTAAGCTTCTCTAATAGCTCATTTTCAATTGAGATCATAGCTAATCCATTTAATCTTTTTAGTGACATGGTGGTCCGAAGGTAATCTTTTATCAACTTCAACTTAGAAAAGTTCCTTTCCACCAAAGCAACTGTGATCAATATAGTCAATAAAATTTGATAAGCAACCCAAGTAGTCCAAAAACCACCATCTTCCCAATATGATCTTATTCAGTCAAGAATGTCAATTGATTTTGTTACTTTTTTGAGCAATATTGTTTTCAATTCTCTAAGGTTTCCAAATAATTCTTTTCCATTTATATGACAATGTTGGTTGTATTTCAAGAAACAACCTAGTTTAGTGCAATGCTCCATCAAGTTTTCATCATTAACACTTCTTAACTTTGCATTAAACAAGAATTCCAAAGTGCTAGGAATCGGACACGTTCCACAAGCGCTCCGATACCGTGAGTCTGAAACATGACTGCAGCGGAAACTTAGGCCAACCCACCTAAGGTAATCAACCCTCATCTAACGAGTGCCAAGCACAAATAAAGACAACATATATGGTCGGTGACTACGTCACCTGGACAAATCTCAATCTATATAACTCAAGTGAAATTACAAGATCTATAAAAACTATTGTTGAACCCTTTGTCCTAATAGGTTCAACCCTCTCGCCACACTTAAGAAGAAAATACATATTACAACTTGAAATCACTCACCTTACCCGTAACAATCTCCCTGAACGAAGGCGACGACTCCTCGATCAATTTGGATGGCAAGTCCTAAGAGAAAAGTACGGACTTTCTTTTAGATCTCCGGTGGACAAGCACCCTGAATCTCCACCTTGTGCTCTTCCTATTGCCTCCACCCTCAACACATATATATAGCTGAGAAACCCTATTTTAGGTCATAGAAATCTCTAAAATAGGAAACCCTAAAATATGAAACCCTATTACTAAAATAAGATACCCTATTCCTAAAATAATTCATCGTTAATTATGGACGTTCAAATCAAATCAAATCAAATATTCAATATAGATTTCCAAATCGCATAAAATTAAATATTTGACCAGATTTAGGCTTCACAAATATGTTGTTACTAAATCCAAACAAGATCCAACATACTCCCCATCCAGTTTGATGAGAGATGTTGACTCCATGGTTCCTCAAATGGACTCCATGACAGTCGTCCCGCGATAGAGTTCCTGCTCCCCCATACTTGCAGTTTAAGCTATACAACCAAGGGGTATCCTCTAAGTACTATTATATTATAAAGAGCCTAGAAGTGGTAATATATACAATTTGCTATTGGAAATTGCATTTATTTCTATGGCATATTAAGGCAAAGAGTTGAATGGAGTAATAATCCCTTACCTATTTGCTTATAAAGCCAGCCATAATTTAGTTGCCGAATTTATAC
This sequence comes from Iris pallida, assembly GCA_029216955.1. Classification (NCBI taxonomy): domain Eukaryota; kingdom Viridiplantae; phylum Streptophyta; class Magnoliopsida; order Asparagales; family Iridaceae; genus Iris; species Iris pallida. The sequence goes on from JANAVB010040619.1 coordinate 43,390,093, forward strand.
ACAACATGAAGTAAATGATATGACCAACAACAAGGATAACAACCTGTCTCCTTGGCCTATGGTAGGTCCTCCTTTGGCTATGTTGTGACAATAAGATTTTTTTGGATAAAGTAAATTAATAAAATACTATCTATTGTTGTTATTGTGGTTGAGCAATTCAATAATAGTGAATATCATTCTAGTCAAAACTTATGAGAAACAACGTATACAACAATATCAGAGACTTTATCCAAAAATTGCAGCATAAAAGTATGCCTAGTAGTACTGTTTTCATAAGAAACGTTCTTGGATTTTTTGTGTGTTAAATAATTCAATTTACAACTTGCACAAATATGTAAATAAAAGAGATTTTTTTTCAAAGAATAAATCTGGGGAAGTATGGAGATGGAGGCTTGATCGGCGCGTGATTACTTTGCACCGTTGATGATACGACTTCAAGTGTGAAATTTGAACACTCTTCTTTGGTGATGCTTTCTCCTTCGTAGTTATGTGCTTTAGGAAGTCTACTTAGAGAGAGCTTTGGTGTTCTTCAATGACACATCTACTAGAGGTTACGAGAACGTAGTAGATCCAAGAAAACACCTTAGAGCTCTCGTGGAGAAGGCAAAGTGTAAAATGCGGGCTGCATGAAGTAGAGGGAACTTGGTTGGGCAGAATGTCTGCATATGGGTTGTGGTTCCTTTCTTCTAAGTAGTAATAAATGGGGTTATTTATAGCCAAGGTTGGTAGTCAGCCTATTGAATTCCCATGGGAAGGTTGCTTTGTCACGGGAAGACGTTTAACGCCAATTGCTGCAAGCTGGACAAGCACTCAAGCATGAAGCAATGAGCGCTTGCCACCTGGCTGGCTGCGTTAATGATAGACATTATGTCTAATCATGCAACTAGTCATCATGGCATTTATGATAGACTTTGCGTCTTATAACTCTAATCATGAAGTCAGTTGTCATGCGTGGCTGACACTTCGGGGGACATAATATCCTCCATCAATAGGACTGCATGTGAGTCATTTAATGCAAGTGGCACATTAAAGTGCACACCATCTAGTTGGCAAGCTCCAGCGGCTGGAGCGTTCCTGCTGGAGTATTATCTCCAGTGACTGAGGCGTCCCCGCTAGAACATTTCTTCCAGAGACTGGAGAGCAGGGACCTCCTTATTTGCATCTAGTGGCTGGAGAGTAGAGGGCTGATTGTTCGCTTCCAGGGGCTGGAGAACAGAGGGCTGCTTGTTTGCTTATAGCGGCAGGAAAGCAGAGGGTTGCTTGTTTGCTTCTAGTGGCTGGAGAGTAGAGGTATGCTTCTTCTTTTTTTTCTAGCGGCTGGAGAGCAGAGGGGTGCTTGTTCGCTTCTAGCGGCTGGAGCTGGTTGACTGCTTCCAGCGACTGGAGCTGGTTGACTGCTTCCAGCGGGACACTAATTTTTGTTCAGCGATCCGAAAATCTGTTTAGCTTTCGGAGGCTTCGTCCCTTCCCCACAAGGACCACTGTCCCCTCTACCTCCGTCCGCTGGTTTGAAGATTGCGGGACCGAGACTAAGGCATTTTTTTTTAGTGTCAACAAGTACAATTTTTTTTTCTTAATAACTTTTTGTTTAAACTTTTCAAAATTGGGAAAAAAAAATCTGAAACTCTGATTTTAAACCGCCAAAATTACCTTTACCAATATTCATAAGGAGAAGCATACACTGATTCAGAAATCAATACAACGAACCTTGCTATTTCATTAGCAATTTGAAACTATGAACTCTCAGAAGTGTACACTTAACTGACATCCATTAACATTATATCATATTTAAGTGTCATATGCAACACACATGACTAATTTGGGCAAGTTTGACTCATATCCCTCTCTCACTCTCTCCTACCACATCCCTTCCAACTCTAACCCTAACTCTAGTAACCATGCCCCCCTCCCCCCACGCCACAAAGGTGCTCCTTTTCTCCACCACTACACAATATATCCGTCGGGCGTCGGTGTGTCGATGGACTATGGCAGTGATGCTCATGGTCTATGTTGCATGGAGATCGATGCGACACAACAATACAGGCACAACACCTATTTTGGTGTGACTTAAATGTATTTTGAAGTGTCCAGGAAGTGTATAATACTTGTCCCACATGACATCCCTAATGTTTGGAGTGTTTGTGCTTCCTAGCTGACGATTTTAGTTACTTCGTTGCGCGGGTGGTTGGTTAGGATAAGTGGGAAGGGCTACTGTCTATAGAGGGTGACCGAAGTTAGGGTTCCTGTATGGTTAGAGGATTGGGTTTGATGCAGAGGCATGCAGAAGAATAAGATTGGGATTTGTAGTTGGAAAATTCATTTAGATTTTGTCTTATAAAAATACTTGGATACAGGTGCTGTTTGGTTGCTTCACAGTGCCCATTGAAAGTGGCTTTGGAAAGCCTATTATCAATGTTTGATAAACATTTAAAGTGCCTGAAAATTGAAATTCAATTACAAGTTGATTTTTAATGTTATAAAGTTTTTTCTTTTTCTTTCTTCGTATCCAAAATTTAAAAGAGGATAGGACTGCCACTGTTTTGAACCTTAAAGTAGCAAATCCATGAGCTACTTTCAATCTTTAACAAATATTTCTTTTTTTTTTGGATTTGCACTTTCTAGAAAATGCAATTTATTCCATGATGGATTTGCACTTTTCACTTTCATCGGCCACTTTTGAGCAACCAAATTAGCCCATATTGTAAAAAGGGAAAATCAGAAGGGGTTTTATGTGAGAGTTTGAATTTGGATGGAAAAAAAAGACTTACATATAAATTTAAGTTATTGTTATCATTTAAAATAGAAGGCAAAATTTGTTATGTATTCATGGTAGTAAACTGGTAAAAGTTAATACTAGCATGTTGCTAATGGAAATAGTTTATGGTAACAACTTTCAAAAACTTGATAATTGATGTATTTAAGTGCAAATTATAGATAAGGAATGAGGAAGAAGAGATGATATTTGTAATTAGCAAAATTTATTTAAGGGGTATTTTGTCCAAATATTTGGATATAGTGCAGGGCTGGCCCTCATGAGGGCCTGAGGCGAACTCCCGACATGGAGCCCCATACATAATGTGAAAAAAAAGAAGTAAATGTAACAAAAAAATTGTTGACACTAAGATTTGAACCAAGAACCTCTAGCGTGTAAGTATAACATGTCAACCACTATACCACAACTTGTTTGAGTTTGTAGCCCATAGTATATTCTTATTCTATTCTAGATACATCCATGTTGGTGCCCCTTTATGGGTCCTCGGCCGTCGCCCAGCCTGCCTTAGACCAGGGCCGCTCCTGATATACTGTAACGAGGGAAACCCAAAGGGTTCTGTGCAATGGTTTGAATTTCGATGAATAAAATAAAATAAAAGACTTACATATAAATTTATGTTGCTGTTATCATTTAAAACAAAGGGCAATATGGTCTTTCTTTTGTTTTGTTAACGTTGTCATGGTACTCCAAAGTTGTTCACCACAAAAAGTTGTTAATGGTAGCAAGTTGCTAATAAAAGTATTTATAGTATCGAGTTGCAAAAATTTAGTACTTGATGGTATTTAAGTGCAACTTAGCTTATATCTTATCTTAGAGACCTGGAAACTTCTTGTTTTCTACTTGCGTTGATAGACATTCTATACTTCTACTGGTTGTAGTATTGTTGCTTGGTTTCATTATGTCCATCTTTCCTCTAGGAAAAGAGGGAAAAACAGGAAATTGCGAAAAAAAAACCCTATAAATTCAACATTTATCTTAGAATATGCAAGGGTTTAGAAAGATCTATTTTGATTATAACACTCTCTTCTTGCTTGGTGTTCAAACCTTCATTAAGTTTAATGTCTTTTCTGATACACAAGAATGGTTTCATCCTTCTTGTTCATGTCTTGTATATTATCCGAAGATTACAGGAACTCTAAACACTTTGTTCCTAACATTGATCAATATCAGACCCTTTTTAACTTTCATTTTCCCCCCATGCTTATAATGCATCCAAATATTGCTTTCTTTGACAAATAGGAGATTATATATATTTGTACAAGTTGTCTTATGCTAGTGAACAGTGGTGAACTGGTGAGACACATTGTTTTCTTTCCTTTACTTAATTGTCATATCCTCTTCAACTGTTTCGCACATGCTAAGCTTCTCTACTATACTTTCCACTCTGACCAATAATGTAACATTCCCAATATGATTTTGTTTTATTTCATTTTACTCTCATATGTAGATTCTTCAAACTATTACAGGATATGCTGGGAAATTGGAATATCCATGCCAATGCACCAGGGGAGGATCTTTTTCTTGCTATCACTGTTCAACATCCAGAACATGGAAACTATTTCTCTGCTACTTTAAGTGCCAAAAGAATCTGTTCAACATCAGATTCACTTAAGTTGGCAATGTATTTCTGGCTGATGCCCCATAAAGTTGCAGTATGGATATATTTGCAGGTGATCATGAATACATTTTCCAAAATTACTTTTTCTATATTTTTGAAGTATGTGATGTTATTACCTCCAGTTCTTTACTGAGTTATAATCCTTACTTGTGCCTACT